>OX578151.1:21065989-21605989 GCA_951213105.1 Amaurobius ferox
CGGAATACCGTAAGCAGAAAATATTTTATTCCCGCACAAAAATATAGGAAATTTATATTATTTCCGCTGTGTAAAACGGAACCTGGGCAACGCAGATACGGATGACCCATTTAAAATACTTTGTTAATAAAGCATACCGAGTGAAAAACAGAAAAATCGTTGAACTATTTTAGCAATTTATTTCCAAGAGAACCAGTTTTCACAGAATTTCTCTGTTAAATCAAACGAACGATTTTCTGAAAGCTGTTTCAGAACTCAATTTTTCACAATTTTTAATTAATTTAGGAGATTCTGGAATGCTACAAAAATTAATCAATGCATGGTTTTTAACTGAAAGTTGCATCATTAGCGAGACATTTGTCCAAGAAATCATGCTGGATTATTTTAAAAGACCATCTCAATAAAATATACTGTGTTTTTATTTCTATATTTCACGGTAAGCAGTCATGTTTTGCCGGTATGTCAATTCATCTAGGTTTTTGGTAATAAGCTATTCTGTGGTAATAAGCTAACAGTCCAGGACATGAGACACACTATATTTTTATTTACATATATTCCTTTGATCGCAGTATGGAAAAATGTACGTATATACATACTTAAAATAATTAAATTAGTTATTATGGTATAATAAAGTATTAATCAGGTGTAATAATGCACTTTTCAAAATTTTTAAAGTCTGATGTATAGATAAGCAATGGACCATCTGAATTTCTGACTGAACCTTAAATTTCGCTTTTCCTGCAATAACTGCAGGAAACGAAAAGTTATTATCCTCTGAAATATCGTTTAAGGCAGGTATGACTGTTGTTGTTGAGACCCAGACCGTCCGACCTACCAGAAAGGTGTAAGGTAACTGTATGGACGGCCGGGAAGTGCCACCCAATTTAGACCGGAACCCAGTGGGGGAGGCATCCACAGGGACCGTACCCTCCTTCCCCTACCACCAACCTCTCGGAAGGACTTACGGACCCACATGTTTAACGTGATCGTACTCCGCATGAACACGGCGGCATTTGTGGTAGCGAGCAAATCTAGCGCGCAAACCACGGGGATACCGCACCCGAGATGGCCAACAGCACGCGGTGTTCCGAGGTGGTCACCCACCAAGTACTAACCGCGCCCGATGCTGCTTGACTTCGGTGATCTAACGAGAACCGGTGTTTTCAGCACGGTACGGCCGTTGGCCCGCAGGTATGACTGTATCAGAATTCATCGGAATATTTTCTAAACAACGAACTAAATATTGTTTTTAACCATTCAAATAACTATGAAAACAAAGCAACAACGGAAACACACACTATCTCTCTCGACTAAATTCCTCGTTAATTAACTCTTTATCACAGCAACTTCCGTTGGAGCTTATACTAAAACCAAACGGAAAAAAAAAATCTGAACTTAAAAGCACATAGCAACTGCCAGAGAAAAGCGTCATATAGAAACTCCGAGCGAGTCATATGTGAGGTTTATGCAGAAAGATAATTAAAAAACAAACAAAAATGTCATATTGGAATGCGGCTGATCCGCTGCTAACCCAGAAGGTTCTACATCACTGATTTGTGAAGCAATTTACGACAATTATTAAAACGATATTTTTTTTTTTATGGAGTTTTGTCACTAGCGTCGTCTAAGAAATTTCTCTAATCAACTGGTTTGGGATAACCTTTTCTTCTTAAATGATAGAGAAGTAAGTAGAACTTTCGGTTATACATTCGTTATTGAAAAGTGGCCAAACAGCAGAGGGAAGAATAGTAATAAATCAGGTCTTGCTTTCGCATTTTTTTGCGGTTTTATTAACACTTTCCAACATAGTTGAAAAGTGTTTATGACTTTGATCATTTTGTTTGTCTGTCTGTCTGTCCGTTCCAAAACTTGTAGATTCGTCGAAAACTCGATTTCAGATATGATTCCGATACTTTTCCTATACATTACCCTGTATTGCAGGGAAAGTAAAAATCTGATGTGAGCAGCACATGACTTTCCCTGCAGACTCAAATTTATTTTCTCGTTGCTTCATTATTAATTTATTAAATTTAGTTTACTTGCACTAAATAACACGCATAATTAATTGAAATGACACTAAATTTGCAGTTTTAATTCAGCTTTTGTTTTCTATTGGTAACTGGACTTATTCTCCAAACGGGCATAACAAAAATCTGAAAAAACTAAAATATCTCGAAAACGGTTAGTCCTAGAGTAATGGGGGTGATCTTTTTTCTTTTTATAGCAAAAGTTACATGTAAAACAAGCATTTAATTGATATATTAAAGCATAAGTAGTTTTTTTATTTCAAATTTTGGCGATTTTTGCGGTCCATTTCGCAAAAAAAAGGGAAAAAGATTATTTTTTTCGAATTTTAATCAGCACCAGGGTAACCCACAAGTAAATTATCTACCAAATTTTGTGAAATTCGGTACATCAGTTTTTCAGATAGAGTGAAGGATACAGGCAATTTTTGGGACCATTTCGCAGAAATTTTTTTTTTTTTTTTTATCCTTAACCGTACCAAGAACTAATCAGCACCAGGGTCATACACAAGTGACTTACGAAATTTTATGAAATTCGGTTCATTTGTTTTTGAGTTAAGAGTGGATACATACATTGCACATACATACATACATACATACAGACAGACAGACAGAAGCGCGCGCACACACACACGTCACGCTAAAAATAGTTTTTCGTGTTCTAGAGGTCCCAAAACGTGTAGATCCGTCGAAAACTCGAGTTGCGATTTTCGGCATCTTTCTCTATACATTACCATGTATTGCAGGAAAGTAAAAATCTAACGTAGGTAGCACATGACTTTCTCTGCAGATTCATATTCATGTTCTCTGTATTTCTTCAATTATTCATTATAGTGAGTTTAATTGCACACAACAATGTCCATAATTATTTAAAACTACCCTGAATTTGCACTTTTAGTTCAATTTTCGTACTCATTTGGTAACTGGACTTATTTTCAAAGGTGGCGTAGTGAAAATGCGATAAAACTAAAATATCTCGATAACGGCTAATCCTAGTGTGATGGGGTTAGTCTTATTCTTTTCATCGTTAAACATTATGTATAAAACAAGCATTTATTTGATATATTTGAGCATACGTAATCCTCTATTTTAGATTTTGACAACTTTTGGAGGTCATTTCGCAAAAAAAGACAGGGTTTTTCTTTTCCCGAATCATACCAAAATCTAATCAGCACCAGAGTATCCCACATGTAACTTATCTACCAAATTTTGTAAAATTTAATCTATTAGTTTATCAACTAGAGTGGATACATGTAATTTTTGCGGACCATTTCGAAAAATGGCGGGTTCTTTTATCCCGAATTATACCAAAAATTAATCTGCACCAGGATCACACACAAGTGACTTACCAAATTTTATGAACTTCAATAGTTCACAAGTTAGAGTGGATACATACATTGCACAGAGAGACACACAGACATCACGCTAAAAATAGTTTCTTTCATATTCTAGAGGTCCCAAAATGTGTAGATCGTCGAAAACTCGAGTTGCGATTTTCAGCATGATTCCAATATTTTCCCTATACATCAGGGGCGGCTATTCAGGGGGTCAGCGGGGCCGCGCGGACCCCCTTGAATAAGCACTTCAAATTATTTTAGTTATATAGGTTAATTACAATTGTTAAGGAAATTATCTGAATTTTATTCCAATTAAAATTCGAATTATTGGAAATAAGGATGAAATTGTCACTAGATGGCAGCACTAAAGCTTTCAAAGAGTCTCTTCCAAGTCCAAGACTTCTGCTTACGGGGTACCTGCCTCTAGGAGACTCATCCCCACATCGAAAATAAGCATGTCCGGTCCCAAAAGGGAGTGTTGTAAATAGCAATATCGATCAGCTTGGCTCCACTAATGGGAGGTGGGCAGAAGAGATTGGTCAGCTTATTTTTGTAGAGTCTTGGAGCATGGTTTCTGCCTGCTCGGCTGCAAAAAAGGTGGGCAAGGGTGGAAATTCGCAAGAGCGAGTCACATTAAATTAAGTTTTTAATATACAAGTAAAAGATTTATTTTTAACAATTTAATTTGAGAACAACAAGTTAGGTTTTTGCAAATTTTTAAGATCTGCTGTTGCATGTTAGAGAAGTTTACAGTGAGTTACAATTATGACTAACACTACAATGAGCTAAGTTTTGAGATAAGTTAAATTTAATTTAATTTAATTTAATTTAGGTTTGAATCAGATTTGATCCGTACATTACAAAAAAAGAACACTAAATTTAATAATCAGTCAGTAACTGAGTGGAGTTCTGTGCTGGCGTCGATGTGTGGGCAAATGCTAGCCTCTTGAATCCTATTGGTCGGCTCAGAATCCGCAGCCGGGGCCACCTCTGTCCACCGAAGTGGGTAGCTGTGGCGCCATCTGTCGATGCCGAGGGGGACCAAAAGGGTGAGAGCGTTGAAGTTTAAGTTCTTCAACTGACTTATGGTCAAGAATTTTGGGTGAAAGACTCTAGGAGACCCCCGATTGGGGAACAACATACCTCGCTTTCTTCCACTCGGTTCGCTGGGAGTCGAGAAGAAGATGCCTTGCCCTGCGTTTCCCATAATAGGAGCGCGTGGACAAGTCGTAAGTTTGGTCGGTGCTTCTCATGCAGGGTCTGCTAGAGTTTTTCTTGTAGAAATTTTGACTGAGCTTCCGAACCTGCTCTGCAATGCCAGAGACTCTGAGATCATGATGGATAACCTCGTTTTGGACGTACCTAGGAGCTTTAACAATGCAACGTAGGACTTTGTTTTGGAAAGTTTGCAATTTCTTAGTGTGGCGATGAGCTGCCGAACCCCAGACTGGGCTGGCGTATAAGAATGCCGGTGCGATGACTTGTTTGTAGATCAGCAGTTTATTAAAGGTGGAAAGGTGGGAGTTTCTACCGAGAAGGGGGAGGAGGGCGACAAAGGTTTTGTTGGCTTTTTCAATTTTATTGGCTATGTGCTCTCCGTAAGTTAAATGTTCGTCGAGTTTGACTCCCAAATAACTCACGGAGCGCTGGAAAGGAATTTCTTCGTTGAAAATTTTGAGCGTGAAATTTGGATTCATTTCTCGGTAGTTCGGCTTGAAGATGCAAACTGCACTCTTGGACGCGTTAATTTTGATTCTCCAAGTGACGAGCCAGTGCTCAAGGCTGTGTGTTATATAGCTTTGCAGCGTGTTGATGGAGTTTTGTGTCTTTTCATACCATATTAAATCTATAGGGGAAAATACTGCATTACAGGGAAAGACGAGGGATTCTTAATGAGGCCGCATCCCTACATTGCCTCTGGGCTGATAGAACGAATGGTATGTTAATATAACGGCAATAGAAATTAGAGTTAAAAAAAACAGACATTGCAATATTCCAATTCGATGGGAGCCGCGGCAGTTTCCGCGGCTCAAATCGGAGAAATGCCAAGAAGAAACGAAGAAACCGCCAAGAAGAAACAAATACTGTGAACGACTGACTCGAATTGGCTAAGTTTCGCTAATTTGGCCTCGAATTTTCCATGATAAATGTGTGTTTTCTCTGTCGCTTCTTTTTAAAACAATAAATTTGGATGTTTGAATACACATTTGAAAATAAATTACTGTATTTATGTAATTCTGATTTATTTTACTGATTCTATTGACCTAGTCCTTTCAGTTTTCGTTAATGGCGAAATAGTTTAGTATTAGATACAGAAAATAGAAATCCAAAAAAGTTTCGATACATATTTTGTGCTTTTTACTTAATAAGTGGTGGTTATTTGTGGTATTTTGGGGGTTTCTGTTCTTCGCCTTCGGTAGAAAAATGCATTGTTTGGGCCACTCAGTTTAGTTTTGACCCACCCATCCGTATTACTGAAACTGTTTCACTCCCTAAGCGCCCGGTGGGGGATAATTTCTGATGTAGGGTGCTTCTGTCCTTCGGAAAGGGGATCATTTCTGATTTAGGGTAGTTCTATGCTTTGTTTGTGACGAGTTTCAATGCGTTTCACCTCTTAATTGTTTAAAAGCCACGAGAATTGTATTTGTGGCATACCCGTGGATATTTCTAGTGACACTTTCAGAAATGTGTTGTCTGAGGGGGTGGGTCTCTTTGACTTACTCAGCTGTCTTACTTTTTCAGCTATTTAACATTAAAGATTGAACAAATTATAAATATTTGTTAAAGAATGTTAAAAAACAATTTCAACCAGATACTTGATTCTTTGATCTGACGTTGTTTTCCTTAAAATCTCCCCCCCCCCCTTCACCGGCAACTACTCAATCTCCCTGGTTTTGCTTCTAATTTCATTGAAGACCAATATTGCACCGACATTTCCTAGGCATAAATTTTACTTGAGGCAGTCCTAAAATTTCCCATCTGGCTTCCTAATTAAGCGATTTTGAATCTACTGGTGGTTATAGTCTCTGCACTCTCTATACGTGCATCGCCTGGACATGTATATTTTTTTATTCAACCCCCCTGAGCGTAACTTTTAGTTTAACTAACCCGCAAAGTTTTACATCTCCGTTCCTAAATTGAGCGATTTTGAATCTTATGGTAGCTACAGTCTTTGTACCACCTGAATGTACATCTTTTTCGTATCAATCCCCTGGGCGCAACATTTACTTTAAGTAGTCCTCCTCTAATTTCATATCTCGGCTCCTAATTGAGCAATTTTGATTCCGCTGGTGGTTATAGTCCTGGAAGTATTTGTATATGTGAATTGGATATACATATTTATTGTGTCAACTCCCTGGGCGTAACTTTCAGTTCGGTTAGCACCCCCCCCCCCCAAATTTCTTAAGTCTCCTTCTAATTGAACGATTTAGATTTTGCTGGTGGCAATCACTTAGATATACAACCTTATTATATCAACCCCCTGGGCGCAACTTTTGCTTTAAGTAGCCTCAATTTCATATTTCGGTTTTACAAAAAATGCATCGCCTTGGTTCCTGAAATATCCGTGTACGACATTTCAAGGCCGTACGATGTTTACGTTTTCCGCTACAGACCTTACACACACACGTCGACACACAAATATCGTCTGTTATTATGTAATATGAAACAACTGTGGTGGAAGAGGAGAGACCCTCCTCTTTTTCATATTTACATTTTTATCTATCTTAGTGACTCTTAATCCGATTTTGATGCAATTTTCACACTGTATTTTCTACTTTACAATGGACCCACTCGATCTGCTCACTCTAAACTTTGATCCACTTTTGTTGCACCCGCGCAACGAGTTAACTACTTATTGTTATAAAGGCCGATTGCTATATATAATGACTACTAGCAAGCAGAACTCGCTAGTATCATTTTAAAGACGAATAGAGATAAGCATAACGCATAAGAATTTTCTCTAAATTCCAAATTAATTCTTGTATTAAAAATAGTTTCTTTGTTTCTACATATAAACGGCCGTAGATTTAATTGGTTTTCGCTCTCTAATTATGTTACTGTTTGGGTTACAAGGACAATCAGGTACAAAACTATTAACTATAGAGTGTATATGAGAAAAATTGTGTGTATTTTGGGTGTAAAAATATTTGCGCTAATAATAAAAAATACTGCACATGCATACCACTGAGAGTATTTAATTTTTACAAATTTGATACACATTTATTTAGAAATGTATTTAAATTATTTCCATGGTTGCGATAGGCTGTTATTCATTTTAAAGAAACTTGCACAACGTATATCAACGCAAGTAAAATAATAATTTGGCATACGGCTGTTTCGAGGTAACGCCGGAACCAATTTATCAGTGCCGGATAAACGACGAACTCGAAGTCTGAACGACGTAGTTAGCTCAAACTGAGGGATATATATATACATAAATACATAGATGAGCGCCTCCCTCTACATGTCGCTCACGAGCCGCCACTGCTATACATTACCATCTATTGCAGGGAAAGTAAAAGGAAAGCATGCCATCAATACAGAAAGCTATTTGAACACGTGATTATAATTTACTAAATATTATTATTTTTTCTAAATATTATTTTTTTAGTGTGATTGATAATTCAACCATGATGTAAATTACGAAAGCATCTTAATGTTTATCTTGTAGATATTTCCATTTTAATTGGAACAAATTGCAGAATATTTTGTCAAAAAATCTGATGTGGGCAACACATGACTTTCTTTATATAATGCAATGAATGTACTACTTTTACAGTAAAAAAAATAGATTATTTTTATAGTAGTTATTTATATTCTTTCTAAGATATATAATTTTCGTCAATGAGTCGTCATTTTCCATGTCGTCATCTCAATGAGTCGTCATTGATTTAGTGTCATTTTTATCCATTTGGCGAGTTTTTCGTTGATTTAGAAAAATTTTAAAAAGTTCCCAAGTTGGCGACATTACACCAAATTCGTCGGCAAAATCTCGCCAAGCGTTATGGACGAAGAAATAAGTTATTCTTACAGCACATAAATGACTATTGGCGTTCAAATGCAAAGGTATTACTCAAAGTATCTTTTTTCATGAATGGAACGAGCTAGATCCACGAGAATGATGTCATCCAATTTATCGCATGGTATTACATATGAAAAGTGAACATGTTTCTCAATAGGAAATATTTTTATTTTTATTTTATATGACTTTTTGATATTTTTTTTGAAAAATGTGCAATATCTCGAGAAGGGTTCATGTTAGCGCTCTAAAATTTATGTCAATCGTTTTCTAATGATAAATTACATAAGAAATGTCTATTTGCGTAACTTTATTAGCGGTTTTGATTTTTTGACGATCTTTTCAAAATTTCACTCGAAAATTTAGGGGGGTTCTGAACATTCGATTGCGTATAAAAACAATAGGCTTCCAGTGTTTACGGATTGTGATTTTTGTACCAAATTTCGTTCAAATCGGTCTATTCGTTCGTCAGTTATCGTCTCCATAGATTCCCTGACACACACACACACACACAGACATCACTCCAAAAATGTTTGATTCGTGATCAGGGATGCTTGAAACGTGCTCTCCCGTCAAAAACTTGAATTCGAATTTCCGACCCCGTCACAATACTTTCCTTATACATTATGTATATAAGGAAAGTAAAAATAAATGATCTGTCGGGAGATTTTGTTATAGAAAAAAAAATACATCTTTTAAATAGCTAAATGAGAAGTTTACTTTAAAACTGCCAACGATTGAAACGTGTGGAAAATAAATCTAGTATTAATCTATTTCTACCAGGCTAAACTCCTTCGGCAATGCTACAGACTTCTTTGGTTGCGAAATCACTTTCAACGTCCCGGCTTACTTCAACAACAGCGTCAGATTTTGCTACCCCAACCTCATATCGAGTTGCCCTCCTGGCTGGCGACGAGGGCGGATTAGGAGAGGTTGCGACGAATACATTGCAGTCGTGTACGACGTGCGATCGGCCAGAGTGTATACGAAGCCAGCCCCCTCCGCTCACATTACACGCGGATATTGGCTGGCTTTCGAAGCGATCGCCAAATGTATCACGTGACGTGCGGAGAGACTTTCCTTCTCAAGGTTATTTCGGAGCGAGACACGTGATATTTCTCCTTTTCTGTGCAGTCGCATTTACTCGCATTTACGTTCAAGTCATAACTCAATAATTTGTTAAAGTTATAGCTTTAAGGCAGTGTTCTTCAACCTTTGTTATCCCGCGGAACCCTTTCTTGAGATATTTTTTTTATGGAACCCTTCGTTCAGTAGCACACACAGATTTGATTTTAGGGGGATGTGTCATATTACGTATTACATGTTATAAACAAGGTGCGCCCCTGCCTTTGTTATAAAAACTTTATATAAGATATAAATCTGCATTAATTCAAACAAGAAGATAAATATTCCGTATAAAGTATTTGTATTATACATACATATGTCGAACATTCGAATTGTAGTATCCACTCGCGGAACCCCAGGGAATATATATATATATATTATATATATATATATATATATATTTATAATATATATGATATATATATATATATATATATAATATATATATATATATATATATATATATATATAATATATATATATGTATATTATATATATATATATATATATGTATGTTATATATATTATATATATATATATATATTATATATATATATATTTTATATATATATATATATATATATATATATATATATATATATATATTATATATATATTATATATATATATATATATATATATATATATATATATTATATATATATTATATATATATATATATATATATATATATTATATATATATTATATATATATATATATATATATATATATATTATATATATATATATATATATATATATATATATATATATATATATATATATATATATATATATTATATATATATATATATATATATACAAAAAAAAAATCCATAAATATCAAATTAGTGAGATTTTACATTCTACGGCATAAATATACCTTTAAATCGGTATACAACAATTAAAGTTTATTTAGTCCTTCAGATCTATAATTGTTATATTAGATCCATTTCTGTGACGTATAAAACTGAGTGTAAATGTATATTGTTGGCAACCCACTTAAAACTGTAAGTCACAGACAATTGTGTGTACAAAACATGTGTGTACAAAAAATAATAATATAATTTTACTCTAAATAATTTTGAAATGCAGATTTTGGTGGGAAAATTTTACAATTTGCCATTGTTTTTAACGAATTTTTTTTTAAACATCTATTTCGTAGGATTTAGATGTTTAAAAAGATATAGTGGCTAATATGGATGCAGCATAAAATTACGGAGGAGGTAGGGTTCATGAAGGATTTCCACTTCTTGTTCGGGAGAGAGGTGTCACTTCCTATTCAAAAATTTATATTTTCATTTCAACATCTGTTTTTCAGACTTTGCTTTAGGTACAGCTTAGATGAAGACTGATATAGATTAAATATTGAATTCCGGAGGGATTGGTAGGGTTCACTAAGGATTTCCTGGTCTGAATATGTAACTTCTGGTTTGTCCAATAATTCATATGACTGCATGAAATAAGTGTGCTAAAAAGTATAGAAATACTTAACAGTTATTTCGAAATTGAAGTGTACACATCACTTTCCATTGCATAAAGGCTTTTTCATATTTCTTTAATTTTTTGTATTAAAAATTTCAATTTTGCCAAACTTAGACGTAAAAATAATTGTAAAATATATTACTAATTTGAATGAACGATTACACGTACGTAAGTTGCTGGAAATGTAATTGACCAGGGAATTTTTAAATGCAAAGTGCAATTAATTTTGATATTTGTTTACCATATTTAAATTAGGAAATATTTTTATTTATTTTCCAATAACATTTAAAATTCTTCAATTTAATAATAAAATATTTAAAATTAAAATAATTTAAAAGTATAAAAGCATTAAAACTTTACCAGTTTTTAAATTTTTAAGAAAATTTACTTGAAACTATCACGTCGTAGAACCCCAAGGGTTCCGCAGAACAAACACATCTTGAAAAACGCTGCATTATCCTACGTGTGTCGAAAAAGCAACATTGCTCCCACAAACTGAAAAATGTCATGCAAATTTCCTTAAAATGTTACAAATTTTGCATTTTAAAATGACAAATATTTTATTATTTCCTCCTTTCAAATAATCTTCAAATTTCGTTACGGATTATTGTACTATATAAGAATTGAATATTATACGGATTCTACACATATATTTTCTACGAAATTAGAATCGTTTCATTCAAATAATAAATTATATGCATGTGTGTCGAACATTTCTTTAACTAATTTCAAACAATCCGTATGCAGTACACAAAGTTTTTAAATACATGTATTTTAATAGTATTACTTGAAAACCACATTAGTCGGATTGTTATTTGATTTATAAATAATCAAACCAGTTTTTGAAATACTACTGTATATTTTGATAAGTTTCCTAACATCTTCCCTAATAATCTGATACAAATAATCTTCTAAACAATCTTCTAGATAATCTGTTACAAATAATAACCTTCTAAGTAATCTGATACAAATGTATCTAACGACATTCTCATACGCAATCTGATATGCAATCAAATTATGAACAATATTCTTTATTAAACAATTCGTCTTTCCCCTCCAATTGCACTTGTAGCGAGAATAAACCAGAACTGGCGATAAAGCGACGTTTGGCGTGTGGCATGAGAGATTACTTCTGAAATTGTTGAATCGGTATACACTCTGGCCGTTCGCGTACGACGTTGACAGGGTTTACAGAAACGCACACTGCGCCATTTGCAACGGCAGAAGAGTCGATGAACTATTTTGTCCCGATGAACTGCCCCAGGAGAAAGTTCGTGACAGTACTTTTGCTCGATGTGAATAAGAATGATGGTGACCCAGTCGGAATGACGCAATTGACCACGCCAGAGTGTCTTGCGAGCCACACATACGACCCTTTCTTAAAGAGATGCAGACGTCTTGCGTGTCCAAGGGCACATCGTAGTGGATGGCAAATGCGTCAAGGAGTGACTTCACAGCTTCAATGCTTCTTCAGTGAATTCATCATTGAATTCATCATCGAATTCATCATTCTGTAGTGCTAATCGAAAGGAACTGTAGAAATAAATACTTAATATTTGTCATTAAGTTTAGGAAATGTTTTTCATTTGTGAATAGACGTCAGTGAGCAATTTTATTCTCTGACATTTTATCAATTTCTTCACGTCTTTTACTTTTATACGCTGTCTATACTTCTCTATATTGCTCATGTACGAAAATAGGATTAAAGATTGTGAAAATAATTCTGTAACCTGTCTTTTGTTTACATTTTCTTCAGAGTTAATTGTAATGTGCATTGTTAACATAATGGAAGGGTAGCACTGTTGATTCAATAAGTGATATCCTTTGTATTTCTGCACGTTTACTTGCCATTTGCAACATCAACACAATAAAAGGTAGAAGTGACGGAATGGGTAAAGTGGTTATTTTTCATCTTCATTGGGTTGCCAACTATCAGAAATGAGATAAACCAATAATGTACTGGGTTGCAACGCAATATGCAGCGCACAACAAAATAAATAAGCATACATGCGTTCCGGAAATTAACTGGATTTTCTCGGTGCAAACAAGGCTGGACCTGAATGCCCCAGGTTTAGTCATTTTGCACTGATGAAGGCAACCCAAATGATTTTCGAAACGTACGTTCAGGTCCAGACTTTTTGCAACGATAAAAGATATCCAGTTGATTTCCAAAACGTACTATGCTTATTTATCCTAATTTGCGCTGCATTTTACGTTGTAAACTATTATTGAATATGAGCAATTTTTCAATAACATTTTTTAAGAAAAATTGTTTTTTCTAGGCGTCGCAAATATGCGCGCTCTCTCTAGGCCCCTATGTTTCTTGGGCAATGCTAATTACGCCACTGTTTAGATCCAACAAAATGTTAATATAAAGATACATGGGAACTGCAATTTCACCGAAGTACATTATGCAAATGAGGGCAGCCTGAATAGAAAAAATTATTTTTACCGACAGATCTTCATGCCGACAGTACATTTTCGTTCAACATAAAGATTGGTCATTTTATTTTGTACTTTTACATCGGACGGATGTATTTGAAACACATCTCTTCAATACATCTTCGGGCGGCGTCAATGCCTTCCCTATTATATTCTTCACTATGCGCTAGACGTCAAGGTGAAAATAATTCAAGAACAATAGCGCGTATCAGACGATTCAAACACAGAATGATCGCCATCTGTCACGGTGGTTGCTTTGATTTCAATGCCGCTGTCTTTATTTGGTATCGATCAGTGGCGGAACTAAGGATCCATCAGAACCCCTGCGATAGCAAGGAGGGTGGGAGATGTTTGGAGAAATTTCGGGTCGCAATGTGAAGATAGTTTGAAGTGGCGCTATTTATTAGATAAAAGAGGAAAAATATGAAAAGGATAATTTAATTTTATTAGGTTGATGACGGGTTACGTAGTACTATGCCTCCCCCCCCCCTTTCCCCGAAAAGAAATAAACCTACCATTGATGGCGGGATAAGTAAATGGATAGTACTGTTGCGAAAGCGTATAATATTCCCTTACTGGCGTCTTTTCTTCCATCTCTTTCGAAGACCTGACGGAGAAAACACAATGACGTGAACTTAGGGGTGCAGAATTTCGAAGTTCAAGGAGCGTTGCTAGATTTGGCGATCTATCGCCAATTTGAAAACTTCCCAAATGTTCGAGAAGGACCACAAAATAATGATTAGTCTAGACTCTAGGGGATATAGAGAATTCCAGAAGTTTCTATAGAGAGACTATAAAAGGAATTATCACTCCGTTGGAGTGCAGTTGACAAGATACATTGGACTGTGATTTTTGATTACGAATTTGATTTTTGATTATAGTACGAACATTCTTTCCCTGACGTCAATCTATGGAATTTCGAATCAGAAGAAGGGTTTCCAGATTTCGCGATTTATCACCAATTAGGCGACCTTTGGCGACTTCCGGAATGTTCCAAAAACTGCACGAAATAGCGATTAGTCTAGGAGATATTAGATAATTCTGGAAATTTCTAGAAGTTTCTATAGAGAGACTATAAGAAGGACTCATCACGCTGTTGGAGTTCAGCTGACGATGTACGAACTACAGTGACCTGTGACTTTTGTCAATGTTTTGAGAATAGTAGTTGCTGTTTTGTGAAATTACTTTCGTCAATATTTTGAGAATAATATCAGTTATTTTGTGAAATTAGAGTAGCAGTTAAGTGCTGTTTGACTGTATATTGTTCCTGTTTACGCTGTGCTTGTGAATAAACGTGTTTGTTATCCAGAAATTTGGATTCGTTCTTGTATCCAACGTGCATACCCACGATTACTGAGGATACGCCGTAACAATGGGTAGATTTCGTACGTTTTTGAACCAACGTTTTATTTCTGAAAAACAAAGCGGAAATGGTATCTTATGGGGATTTGAAGCCTTTGGCTACAGTACCTAGAATATAGTATTCCAGAGACTATATTTTGGCTTTGAAGACGGTCGTTATAGGGCAAACCTGACCTATAACGACCGTCATAAGTGCATATAAAGATACGTTTCATCAGACGATCATTATTTCTTAAACACGTGGCCGATTTCGAATTTTCTTGTGAAAACAACTAATCGATCACACATTAGAGATCTAATTTTGATCAAAATTTGGTTGGTCGTTCTAAAGGGATGCCCTAGCTCTTACAAGCATTTTGAGATTGGAGTCACCCAAGACAGGAGTCGCGCTCCAATAAGGACTACTTAAATAACTTGAACAAAATAAGAGGATTATACGTTTATTTACCACTCCTCGGACAAACCTTACCAAACAGCTATGCAGAAATGGGGGTGTTTCAATGTATGCCTCGTTACAACCGTCTGAAATCCGCCAAAAAATATCCTTGAATTCCGCCAAATAGCGCTCATTCAAGTGAAAGGGGGTCGATTTAGAATTTGTTTTGAAAAACAAAACCATCTACACTTTGACCATTAGTTAGAAATCAAATTTAAGTGAAATTGGATAGGACGTTATAAAGAGATGCTCTTACAAATATTTTGACATTGAAGTCATTTAAGGAGAGAGCTACGACCGCTTCACTCCAATTAAATATTTTTATTATTTTGTTTTATGCAAATTAAAGTAATGGATTGAAAATATTGTAAACGTTAAAACTCATAAAAAATACGTGACATCAATGCAGAGAGGTCGTTAAGAGGGTGGGAGATTTTGGGGTCAAAAATCGACCGACAGGGATCCATCAGAACTAATTAAAGTATGTAGAAATGTATTTAACCTTTTGCTTACGGGTGGGACAGCGTCCATCTTAAACGAAGAATCTCCCAAAAAGACAGGTATTTGACATACCCTATCCCAAACAGTTCGACCCCCCTTTGCAGACATTGGCGTCCACGGAAATCGCCGGCAGAAACATTGCACCTGCTGCAGCAGGGACGCCAACGTCTGCAAAGGGGGTGGGGTCGAACTGTTTGGGATAGGGTATGTCAAATACCTGTCTTTTTGGGCGGTTCTTCGTTTATGATGGACGCTGTCCCACCCGTAGGCAAAAAGTTAAATGTGTAAAACAATGTTATATATATAAAAAAAAATTTTTTTTGTCGATTTTTGCTCATTTCACCGTCCCCTTAAGAACCTTACATTTATGTTAGAAAATTAGGCAATTCCAGTCGATTAAAAGTTATTAATTTTTTTCCCGATAGAGGGCAGCACTACAGAATTTCCAAAAAAGATTCCGCCCTGGGAGAGAACAGTGGTATAATTTACTAGATTGCCTAGGTAAAAGATAGGTAGGCAATTATGATGTAATACGCTTCAAATAACGATATAGAACAAACTGATGGCTCAACCATGTGGCTAAAGTAATCGATATAGATATTAGAAAAAATACGATGCCGTCCATCACTTTGAGAAAGTTTTATCTCGCGCAGGAAACTTTACGGAAGGGGAGTGTGGAATTCTCTACGCCGATAAATACACTATGAGATAGCTCACCACACCGCACAAGAAGCAAGTGTGTTTTCCATCTATTCATTTCCCTATAACACATAGTAATATTTTAGGAAAGTATTGGAATCGTATCGAAACTAGAGTTCTACGCGTTTCGAGTTCGACGAATCTACACGTTTTGAGCCCTCTAGAACCCCCAAAAACTAGTTTTAGCGTAACGTGTGTCTATGTGTCGAAAGCCCAAGCCACCCGACTCGTCCTAGGACTTAGAGCAGCAAATTGGATGGCCGGGTGTGTGTGTGCCTATCTGTGAAATGTATGTATCCACTCTAGCTAAAAAACTAATTGACCAAATGTCACAAAATTTGGTAGATATAAATCACTCGTGGTGACGACCCTGCTGCTAATCAGCAGCAGGGTATGATTCAGATTTTGGTATGATTCAGAAATAAAAATAACCTGCTTTATTTTCGAAAATGACTCGCAAAATCACCAAATTCTAAAATAAAAGACATAGTATGCTTAACCTTTTGCTTACGGGTGGGGGCAGCGTCCATCCCAAACAGAGAACCTCTCAAAAAGACAGGTATTTGACATACCCTATCCCAAACAGTTCGATCCCCCTTTGCGGACATTGGCGTCCTTGGATGCCAATTGACGCTGTCCCACCCGTAAGCAAAAGGTTAAATGTATCCATTAAATGCTTGTTTTATACGTAATTTTTGAAGCCGAAAAGAATAAGACCACCCCCATTACTCTTTGACTAGCAAAACAAAAACTGAATTAAAAGTGCAAATTTAGTGTCATTTCAAATAATGATGCGTGTTATTTTATGCAATTAAACTCAATTTAATAAGCTATTAAAGAAATAAAGAGAAAATGAATTTAAGTATAGGAAAAGTCTGCTGCCCACATCAGATTTTTTTATGTGAATAACATCTATGGTTAGGGGGTTTTGTGACGGAAATCGGAGCATTACGAAAAATGTAAACACGCTGAGCGCTTATATCGCCGACCTAATAGATAAAAATGTAATTTTTCTTGTTTTGCAGGAAATCCAGATTATGAATATATAAAAATAATTTCTATATTTTAATTGTTTGCATTTTTTTTTTCGAAAAAACTTCAAAAAGTAAACGAGTGTTCTTATTTCTTACTTTCCCTCGAAATATTTTCGAAACTATAAAATATAGATATAAATAGTGAAAGACAAAAATAAGCATTGGCAAATTTATTCCCTAAATCTACATTTCTTCTTATTATTTTTAAAACTCTTATGGTTTTCGAGTAATTGTCTTGATAAGTCGAAGAACAAAAATGTTCCGTTCATCAAGTGCGTAATGCCTAAGTCTCAACAATAAGCAAGCAACAATAATTGTGCTAGCTCTGAACAATAAACAAGAATTTGCAGCTCTTTAAAAACTGTAATACGTAAAATATCATGATTGTTGCAGCTCAATATGTTATTTTTGATGAAAAAAAAAATTAAAAAAATAGGATCTTAAAAAATTAGGACAAAATAAAAAATCTTAGTGCATAAGCACGAGATATTTTTTGTTTTAAAAAATTAGGAGGTTAAATGAATAAGGATTATGAGGATGTTTACTGTCTGATGAGGGTTGAACAGAACAGATGAAAATATATTCAAGTACGTATTTATGTGCACCAGGAAAGTTTATAGATTAACTTGAAACTAAAATATCATCAGATATATTGTATAAGCTTAATTTACGTACCGAAAAGCAAGTTAGTAAAATAATTGGATATTCTGGTATAAAGTCTATGGTCGGAGTATGCAGATGAAATCGTGGCGAAAACTAAAAGTGCTAACTAACTATAAACAGTCAGCGAATTATTCGTAGCGCCATGAATGCATGTAAACGAAATAAATGAGTCTGAAAAAATCGAATAAAATTATTGAACATTGCTGATGTTTCATTTTATGAAATATTATTCGCGCACATACATTTCGGCTACATCGGACTAAGCTGATTTTTTTTTTCAGTCTTTCAAAAGAGGCATCTTTATCAAGAGTAAAGTAAGATATCTTTATCAAGAGTAAAGTAAGATATCTTTATCTAAAGTAAGGAAAGATTTTATCTAAAGTAAGGAAAGATATCTTTATCAAGAGTAAAGAAATATATCTTTATCAAGAGCAAAGAAATATATCTTTATCAAGAGCAAAGAGAGATATCTTTATCAAAAGTAAAGAGAGGTATCTTTATCAAGAGTAAAGAGAAATTATCAAAAGTAAAAACAAAGAATATTTTCTTTTGTATGGTTACCACTATTTAAAGATAGAAAATTGTTTTAAAACATAAATTCATTTTTACCACTGTTTATAAAATGTTTATTTAAAACTCTGAATCGTCATCGAAAGAAAATAATGAACTTCACATTTGAACCGATGATTATTTAGTAATTATGAATGCAGGTTTCAAGCTCTGACTTACTAGAGCCGTCACTATGACTAGGAAACAAGAAGAAAAACCCAAAATTGAACACAATATCGCATCGAATTAGTAGTTTAAATTAAATTTTCGTTTTCTTTTGACGACTTCACGGCGTGGCAAAAAATCCAAAAATCTGAAATATATTGAGAATAAAGAGGGTCAAAAACTGGAATTCGAATTTTAAGCTCCGTTGCAATATTTTCCCTATGCATTACGCTATGTATGTAGCGAAAGTCACTAAATACACGACAATGAAGTTAACAGAATTATCGCATATTATTTATTGCATATGGAAACTGAACATGTTGGTGACCAAATACTTTTCCATTTTATGTAAGTTTTTGATAAATTTATTTAAAAAACGTGAAATATCTAGATAACTTTAAACTTGTATATACTTCATATTTGTTCTAAAATATTAAGCTGTTTCAATCATGCATTTTACTTTAGTTACTATAAGACCCTATTGTCTGTTGTATGCAAATCAAAAAATCTGATGTGGGCAACACACATGACTTTCCTTATATAATGCAATGAATTTACTACTTTTACAGTTAAAAAAAATAGGCTTTTCTTATAGTAGATACTTATATTCTTTCCAAGATATTGAATTTTCGATAATTAGTCGTCATTTTCATTGAATTAGAGTCATTTTTATCCATTTGGAGAGGTTTTCGTTAAGATGGCAACATTTCAAAAAGTCGCCAAGTTGGCGACATTCCGCCAAACTCGTCGCCGAAATCTTGCCAAGCGTTATGGACGGAGATATAAGTTATTCTTATAGCAGATATATGACTTTTGAAATACAAAAGTATTATTCAAAGTATATTTTTTCATGAATGGAACGATCTAGATCCACGAGAATGATGTCACCCAATTCATCGTATGGTATTACATATGAAAAGTGAACATGTTTCTCAATAGGAAATTTTTTTTTTATTTATATAACTTTTTGATAATTTTTTTGAAAAATGTGCAACATCTCGAGAACGGTTCATGTTAGCGTTCTAAATTTTATGTCAATCTTTTTCTAATGAAAAATTACATAAGAAATGTCTATTTGCGCAACATTATTAGCGGTTTTAAATTTTTGGCGATTTTTTCAAAATTTCACTCGAAAATTTGGGGGGGGGGGGTTCTGAACATTCGATTGCGTATAAAAACAATAGGCTTCCAGTGTTTATGGATTGTGATTTTTGTACAAAATTTCGTTCGAATCGGTTCATTCGTTCGTCAGTTATCGTCTCCACAGACTCACTGACACACACACACACACACACATACTTTCACACACACACACAGACATCACTTCAAAAATGTTTGATTCGAGATCAGGGATGCTTGAAACGTGCTCTCCGGTCGAAAACTCGAATTCGAATTTTTGACCCAGTCACAATACTTTCCTTATACATTATATATATAAGGAAAGTAATAAGACCGAAAACAACGGATAAAAGTATTGAATTCTATTGGAGTTATGTTTCACAAGATATTCATGGAAAGCCATTCCGGCTCCAATGGACTGCAGCCATCGCTGATTTTTTAACACTTTACAACAAAGTTGAAAAGTGTTTATGACTTTGTTCATTCTGTCTGTCTGTTTGTCCGTTAGCACGATAACTGCCGTAAAAATGACTTAATCAAAATGAAATTTTAGTATGTTATTCAGACGGTCTGTAGAACCTATGGGAATATAAATGAATAATATCACCTAATTAGTTTTGGATTGAACCCGGGTCGAAAAAAATGAAATACATTGAGCCTTATGGGATCTAATTTTTCAAACATTTTTGAAGCGGATTTAAAACTCACAAATTGCTTCGAAAATTTTAGGTAATATTCAAATTGTTCCATAAAATATATAAAAAAAATTCAGTGAAATATATTCAGTAGTTTTTTAAATAAAAATTAAAATAATAATAACACCTCTTATATGAAACGATCACGTGACCATGATATGAAACGATCACATGACCCACTTCAAAATGATATATGGCATCCATCTTGTTTCAAAATCGTGATTTTTTTAAGTTCTTTTTAATTCAAATTGAGTGTTGTATCCGTCCTAAAACTACTTTATTTTTGCTTAAATTCTGTGCATCTACATACTGAAACAACGCAATGACAATATATTTGAGTTTAAATGCTCATCTAAATTTGATTATTTCTACAACTAAGCCTATCACCTATGTAAAATGTAAACAGCAAAATATATAGAATGAGTTGGATTAGAATTCCTGTATTTTTTTAACACAAAATAATTTAATCCATGGAGTCTGCATGGCTGATATGAATGAAATATTAATTGATTTCATAAAGAGAAGGACGATTTTTTTCGATGAAGTTTCAAGCATAGAGTTTAATTTTTTGTAGCTCCATGGTCTTAAACAAAATGTTTAAATAAAATAATTTATTATAGTATTGTGATGAATGAAATGAATGGGAGAAAGTTATGAATGAAATCCTGTTTTTATAGAGAGATCCAGGCGTGTTATTTTTTCTATGACGTCATTTGAATTAATTTCAGTTGTTTTCGATGAAGTTTTCAAATATAATAAATTATCGTAGTATTATGATAATTCTAAAACTATTACCGAGGAATGTATAACATTTTAGAGATGTTTAAACCAGGCAATTTATATTTCAATGCCGTCATTTGAATGAAGTTTATTTTTTTCGATGAAGGTTTAAGTTTTCAAATATAATAAATTAATGCAGTATTGTGATAAGTTTCAAAATATTACTGAGGAATGTATTGTATTTTAGACTTGTTGAAATAAAATTGCATTGAAGTTGGAAAGTGTTTCATAATCAATGCTTTAAGCATGATTGATCTTTCTTGTTTTCTTATTAATATTTTCCAACATAGTTGAAAATTGTTTATGGCTTTGTTCATTCTGTCTGTCTGTCCGTTCGCACGATAACTGCCGTAAAAATGATTTTATCAAAATGAAATTTTAGTATACTGTTAAGACGTTCTGTGGGACATATATGGGAATGTAAATGAATAATATCCCCCAATTAGTTTTGGATTGAACCCGGGTTGAAAAAGCGTGAAATACATTGAATCCTAGGGGACCTTTTTTTTCAAACATTTTTTTAAAGGAAATTAAAATTCAGAAATTGTTTTGGAAATTTTAGAAAATATTCATATCATCCCATACAACATATAAAAAAAATGTGAGCAAAATGTGTTCGGTAGTTTTTTAAATAAAAATTAAAATAATAATGACACCCATATTATATGAAGAGATCCCGTGACCCACTTCAAAATAAAATATGACATCCATATTTTTTCTCCAGTGTTAAAATCGTGATTTTAAAAGTTCTTTTAAATTTATATTTAGTATTGCATCCGTCCTAAAACCGCTTTATTTTTGCGTATTTTCTGGCATCTATATTCTGCGCCAACGTAATTACAATATTTCAGTTTAAATGATTATTAAACTTTGATTATTTTTACAACAAAGCCTCATTTCAACGTATGCAGAATGTAAACAATTCAAGCTGTAAGATGAGTTGTATAAGAATTGCTGAATTTTTCTAACGCAAAATTATTTAGCTCAGGAGTCTGGGATATAGGTGATATGTGAAATAGTAATTGATTGCACATAGAGAAGCAGATGATTTTATAGCATTGCCTTTTTCGATGAAGTTTTAAGCATGGAGTTAGAAAGTATTTTACCTCCATGGTTTCAAGTTTTTAAGTAAAATAAATTATTGTAGTACTGTGGTAATTAAAAAATTATCACCGCTGAATGTATCGCATTTTAGAGATGTTTAAATAAAATTGCATTTCAGTCGAAAAGTGTTTCATAATCAATGCTTTATGCATGATTAACCTTCTTGTTATTATTAACGAGATAAATGCGGGAAATGCTTCTGTATATTTTTTATAAAATAAATGTGAATAACCTCGGGCTCATTATTTATCAGGGGCTTGAAGCTTTACCTCATTAGTTTCATAATAAATCCCCCAATTGCACAGTAGACAGAAATAAACACGTAGTGAAAAAAAAAATAATGAATTACCTGTTGAGTTAGCAATGAAGCAAAAAGTCTGTGAGGGCAGAAAAAGAGCAGAGAACAGGATCATGGCGTTGCAGAGAGATGCTACAAAGAAAACCACCCACTGACGGAACTGCCATGGCCCATGTCCCCCAATGACGTCCACGACGTCTAGCGGCCTCTTCAACGAAGACTCGTTTAAAGATATTTCACGTTGATCTTCGGGTGGATCTGCTTTGTTGATACTCATGCTATGAAAATCAAAATGAATAAATATTAAAACAATGTTAAACATATATTAAACACCGCTTAAACATAATATAAGTTCAATATAATAAGTATCACTAGGAGTCCTATAATTCACGACTATAATTACCTCATATTTAAACAGTTTTCCCTTTTATCGCTATACACAAATTGGTAATCTAAGTGCCTCCTTTGATAATAAGAGAGGGAGAGAGAGAGAAAGTGGGGCACTAACCTCTCCTGGACGTTCAAGGTTACATAGATAGACATCAAGCTAATCGATGCTGTACGTCTTATCCTTGAGTTTGTCCTACTGACTCGTAAGTGATTTGCCCCCCCCCCCTCCGCCCCCGTAAAAAGTACTATGGGCGCCATGGGGCACCTTGAAAAACAGCTCCACCTAGGGGCACCCTAAATTTTAAAATCAAATTTGCGATTAAAATCTTGTAGTTTTATGTACTAAAATGCAGTAGAGACGCTCAAAATATTTGTGGGTGGGTTTTTTTTGGTAACCAAATATTTTGTTTCCCATTTCTCCAAATATTAATTCTCAAAACTTCATTGGGTTTCTGGGTGGGCTTATGTTTCTCTAAAATCCCCTCCCATTGGCCACGTCACTGCTAAGATGGCTCTCTTGTGCATTTGCGGCTGTGTTTTGAAAGCTCTCCTGAAATTAGGTAATAATGTATCAAGCATTTTCAGTTTTTATAACAGTAAAAACACTAATACGTAAATTTTGTAGACAGTAGCAGTGGGATTGGAATTTAATTTAATTAGATAAAATTGAATATCAATAAAATAGGCATATTTTTTGTGAAATTAGATATAAAATGGTCATTTTCGAGTTTAGCCTAAAACTATGGGAGCCTTCAGGGATATACTGATCAATTGGGGCACCTTAAGACAAATGATAGTGGGACACCCTGAGACAGATGGTAGTGGGGAACCTTGAGACATATGATAGTGGAGCACCTTGAGACATGACAGTGGAGCACCCGGAGACATGATAGTGGGGCACCCTGAGACATATGGTAGTGGAGAACCTTGAGACATGTGATAGTGGGGCATTTTGAGACATATAATAGTGTGACACCTTGAGATATGACAGTAGAGCACTCTGAGACATATGATAGTGGGGCATTTTGAGACATATGGTATTTGTTGTTGAGACCCAGACCGTCCGACTTACCAGAAAGGTGTAAGGTAACTGTTTGGACAGCCGGGAAGAGCCACCTAATTTAGACCGGAACTCAGTGGGGGAGGCATCCATAGGGACCGTACTCTCCTTCCCCTACTACCAACATCTCGAAAGGACTTACGGACTCACATGTTTAACGTGATCGTACTCCGCGTGAACACGGTGGCAGTTTTTGGCAGCGGAGGGAATCGAACCCGAGCCTACCGAGTGCAATTCCCGCGCGCTAACCACTGGGTTACCGCGGCGTAGACATATGGTAGTAGGGAACCTTAAAACATATGATAGTGGAGCACCTTGGGACATGACAGTGTGGCACCCTGAGACATATGATAGTGGGGCATTTTGAGACATATAATAGCGTGACACCTTGAGGCATATGATAGTGGGGCACCTTGGGATATGTTCTTGAAATTAATTTTTGCAATAACTCCTGTATGAGGTGATTTTAATTTGTTATTGATGTTCTATTTAAGCCTTTGTTACTCAAGAACCTCTCAATTTTTTATCTGTTAAAATGTTAATTTTTTTTTTTCAGATTTTTCACTCGAAGTCTAATATGTGTGCACTGTATAAAATTGTTTCTGTTTAAATTCAGAGTCTGTTGTGCTATTATTTAAATTGGGCAATATAATCAATATTTTGTCGCAGAAAAGTTAACAATTCATAATATTTTTTTTATTTATTGAAGGCATTGTCCCAAGGTGTCCCACCAGAATTGGCACCTTGGGACAGGTTTAGGCAAACTGCCGCGGCAACCGTTTGGGTTTTTTGTCGGATAGGGGTGGGGGACCAAAGGGGTTAAAAAAAAAGACAAACCTTACCAGTCCAACTCGTCCTGGGCACATTATATGAAGATACAGAGTTGAGCAGTATCGAAAATAAATGGCGACCACTGAAAGACTGAATGGTTTGAAAAAGTCATAACATGTTCATTTTCAAACTTTTTTTATTTTCTTTTTTTACGGGTTATAGAGCATCCCTTGGAGATTAAAATGGCTAGGAGAAATCTAGGAGTGAATCATGTTACCGCTAGGACATAATCTGACATTAAAATGCTGCCGGTATTTCCTCCGAGTTTCAATAATTGATCTTTCACTGGAATAGTAAAACCCAATGAAGTTTTACTCGTTGCTGGGCATCCATCATAAGTAGACATATCTCCAAAGGATGCTCTATAATCTGTAAAAAAATAAAATAAAAAAGATTGAAAATGAACAAGTTATGACTTTTTCAAACTCCTGAGTCTTTCAGTGGCCACCCTGTACATGTATTTGAAATACATTTTCAAAATACATTTGAATTTTGTATTTTAAACTAAAAAAATCTAAAGTATTTTGGTAATGTATCGAAAACACATTTTCAGAGTATTTTGTATTTTCAAAATACTCAAAACACATTTCTTCAGATTTTAAACTATCGTGTTTAAATCGCAGATGAATGAATGAATGAATGATTCCCAAAAGAGAAAGCTGCTATATTACTTTCCTTATATACATAATGTATAAGGAAAGTATTGTGACGGGGTCGAAAATTCGAATTCGAGTTTTTGACGGGAGAGCACATTTCAAGCATCCCTGATCACGAATCAAACAATTTTGAAGTGATGTCTGTGTGTGTGTGTGTGTGTGTGTATGTGTGAAAGTATGTGTGTGTGTGAAAGTATATGTGTATGCGTGAAAGTATGTGTGGGTGTGTGTGTCAGTGGGTGTGTGTGTCAGTGAGTCTGTGTTGACGATAACTAACGAACGAATGGACCGATTCGAACGAAATTTGGTACAAAAATCACAATCGTAAACACTGGAAGCCTATTGTTTTTATACGCAATCGAATCATCCCTAAATTTTCGAGTGAAATTTTGAAAAAATCGTCAAAAAATTAAAACCGCTACTAAAGTTATGCAAATAGACATTTCGTATATAATTTTTCATTAGAAAACCATTGACATAAATTTTAGAACGCTAACATGAACCGTTCTCGAGATATTGCACATTTTTCAAAAAAATTATCAAAAAGTCATATAAAATAAAAAAAAGTATTTCCTATTGAGAAACATGTTCATTTTTTATATGTAATACCATGCAATAAATTGGATGACATCATTCTCGTGGATCGATCTAGCCCGTTCCATTCATGAAAAAAGATACTTTGAGTAATATTTTTGTATTTAAACCCAAATAGTCATTTATGTGATGTAAGAATAACCCATTTCTTCGTCCATAACGCTTGGCGAGATTTTGGCGACGAATTTGGTGGAATGTCGCCAACTTGGTGACTTTTTAAATGTTTCTAAATTAATGAAAAACTCACCAAATGGATAAAAATGCCGCTAAATCAATGACGACTCATTGATGATAACGACATGGAAAATGACGACTCATTGAGGAAAATTCAATATCTTGGAAAGAATATAAATAACTACTATAAAAATAATCTATTTTTTTTTACTGTAAAAGTAGTAAATTCACTGCATTATATATAAGGAAAGTCATGTGCTGCCCACATCAGATTTTTTTTGTCAAGTCACTGTACTCGCTGTTACCAGTAAACAGACTTTTTGCCACCTGGCGCCGATAAAGATGTTAACTATCCGTATCTACTATCTGTGTTGGACTCCGAAAACTACAGTTTCTGTTATAAACTTTACGTTCATATAGGAATTATATAATGGTGTTGTGTCTCCTGTCTATATATAAAGAAATGGGACAAGAAGAGAGCATGATGTTCCATTCCGTGTGAAAACAGAAGCATAGGCAATCCAAGCTCTGCTATGCATTGTATACATGTTTTAAGTAAATTAAAGAGATGCAATGCAGTTAGTTATGGAAAGGACGTGAGAAAAGATGGAAGATACGTGATGCAAATGCATTTTGTGAAGTATTAGATGGAAAATCTTTTAAAGTGATAATGAGTGACTCTTGATGATAATGTAGTAAGGCGGAATGCCAATTATGCAAACAAAAATGTGCGATTATAAACAGCTTTTCGAAACCACAACACATTTTAAAACGTATCTAGAGGTAAGATTTTAGTTTTATGCAGGAGAAAGAACATCGATTTAACGAGCATGTATGCCCGTCCCTTGGCATTTGTTTAAAGGGACAGGGGATTTCGAAATTTTTATTATTTACTAGCCGCCTTTGGCGACCAGCCTGTTCGCTACCCTTGAAAATTCTGACCGTGGCAAACTCGTTGGCGCGACCTACCAGAAAGGTGTAAGGTAACTGCTTGGAAGGCCAGGAAGTGCCACCCAATTTAGACCGGAACCCAATGGGGGAGGCATCCAAAGAGACCGTACCCTCCTTCCCCTACCACAAACCTCTCGGAAGGACTTGCAGTCCCACATGTTTAACGTGATCGTACTCCGCGTGAACACGGCTGCAGTTTTGGCAATGGCGGGAATCGAACCCGGGCCTACCGAGTGAAATTCCCGCGCGCTAACCACTGGGCTACCGTGCCATCCGCGACAATCTCCATAACTTTATTTTTATTCGGCCAATTTAGACTGAAACCCAGTGGGGGAGGCATCCACATGGACCGAACCCCCCTTCCCCTACCACCAACCTCTCGGAAGGACTTACCGACCCACATGTTTAACGTCATCGTACTCCGCGTGAACATGGCGGCAATTTTGGGAATCGAACCCGGGCCTACCAAGTGCAAATCCCGCGCACTAACCACTGGGGTACTTCACCCTCCGCGATATTCTTCATAACTTTCTTTTTATTCACCCAATTTAGACCGGAACCAAGTGGAAGAAGCATCCACAGGGACCGTACCCTTCTTCCCCTACCACCAACCTCTCGGAAGGCTTACAGACCCACATGTTTAACGTGATCGTTTACGCGGCAATTTTGGGAATCGAACCCGGACATACCGAGTGCAATTTCCGCGCGCTAACCATTGGGCTACTTTGCCCTACGCGACAATCTCCATAACTTTCTTTTTATTCATCCACAGGGACCGTACCCTCCTTCCCCTACCACCAACCTCTCGGAAGGACTTCCGGACCCACATGTTTATTGTGATCGTACTCCGCGTGAACACGGCGGCAGTTTTGGAAGTGGCTGGAATCGAACCCGGGCCTACCGAGTGCAATTCCTGAGCGCTAACCACTGGGCTGCCTCGCCCTCCGCAACTTTCTTTATATTCACCCAATTTAGACGGGAACTCTGTGAGGGAGGCATTCATAGGGACCGTACCCTCCTTCCCCTACCACCAATCTCTCGGAAGGACTTCCGGACCCACATGTTTATCGTGATCGTACTCCGCGTGAACACGGCGGCAGTTTTGGAAGTGGTGGGAATCGAACCCGGGCCTACCGAGTGCAATTCCTGAGCGCTAACCACTGGGCTGCCTCGCCCTCCGCAACTTTCTTTATATTCACCCAATTTAGACGGGAACCCTGTGAGGGAGGCATCCACAGGGACCGTACCCTCCTTCCCCTACCACCAACCTCTCGGAAGGACTTACGGGCCCACATGTTTAACGTGATCGTATTCCGCGTGAACACTTCGGCAGTTTTGGCAGTGGCGGGAATCGTACCCGGGCCTACCGCTAACTTCCCGTGCGCTAATTTACAATTTAAAATGACCATATGCTCTCTAGGCTCTTAATTCCATCATCCTCATTCCATTGTTCTATCATTTAAAATATCCATCATTCCATCATTTAAAATATCCATAAAATTAAAATATCCATCGTTCCATCATTTAAAATATCCATAAAATTAAAATATCCATTTAAAAAATCCATATCGTTCCATCATTTAAAATATAAATATAATAATTTCTACAATGCATATGTTAAGCTCTTATTTCATTTAAAATCGGAAGCGCGGGAAACGGAAAGTAAAAACCAATTCGGTTTCTTATTGTCCCACCCATCGCTATGCATATACAGAACCGTGACGTCAACCTCCACCTTGACGTCCCCACCCACCACCTTCCCTGCTTCTGTGGGGGAGAAACGTCGGTTAAGAAATGCTTTAGCGGATCGCCGAGAAATTGAAATTCGGAAAATCTTAAAATCCCGATCCTGTGGCCAATACGGAATATTTCTTGACCAGATTGGACTTGTAAGAATGCCAGATATTTGACCTTTCTAAAAATGTAAATTATTAGTCGAAATTCTGAGTACTTTTTACTATGCGAGAATTTAAAAACCAAAAATCGTTTTTTTGAGTCAAAAGTGACTTTTGTTTTAAAATCATAAAAAAATATTAGAATTTGTCTCTGAGATTTGAAATTGATATATGTTTACTCGAAATTCTCTGCTCTTTCCGATGGTGTGATTTGTTTTTTTCTACAATGTCTGGATCGTGGAGTAAAAGGGGCAAAAACGTCAAAAAACGGTCGAAATCGCATAAAACATTAAATAACAAAAAAAATAATTAAAATTTTAAAATTCGGTATTCACGAATCCCCTCCCCCCCCCCCCCCCGGGTCTCCGATTGCCAAATTTCGTAGCTCTCCGATGCGCGGTCGCTGAACGTTCAATAAAATATCCATTCGTTCAATTATTTAAAATATTCAATATCGTTCCACAAATACATAAATATAATAAGTTCAAATACATCACCACAATTCAATCCACCATAATGCAATCATTTAAATTATTTAAAATATCCATAAATTAAAATATCCATTTAAAATATCATATAAATATAATCATTTCACCCGTTGTATACAACACATATCTTAATTCATTTAAACCCGGAAGGGTGGTCGGTCTCCATGGAGACGGGGAGAAAATTCAACGGGTGAAAACGCGTTTGCCGAGAAATTGGAAATCCTTAGGTCATTAAAATCGCGATCCTGTGAATATTTATAATTATTTCTTGACCAGATTGGACTTGTAAGAATGCCAGATGTTTGACCTTTCTAAAAATGTAAATTATTAGTCGAAATTCTGAGTACTTTTTACTATGCGAGAATTTAAAAACCAAAAATCGTTTTTTTGAGTCAAAAGTGACTTTTGCTTTAAAATCATAAAAAAATATTAGAATTTGTCCCTGAGATTTGAAATTGATATATTTTTACTCGAAATTCTCTGCTCTTTCCGATGGTGTGATTTGTTTTTTTCTACGACGTCTGGATCGTGGAGAAAAAAGGGCAAAAAGGTCAAAAAACGGTCGAAATCTCATAAAACATTAAATAACAAAAAAAATAATTAAAATTTTAAAAATCGGTTTTCACGTGTCCCCTTCCCACCCCCCAGGGTCTCCGATTGCCAAATTTCGTAGCTCTCCGACGCGCGGTCGCGAAACGTATAGTGTATAAGACAGACAGACATTGCCTTTTATTATATAGACTAGCCGCCTTTGGCGACCAGCCTGTTCGCTACCCTTGAAAATTCTGACCGTGGCAAATTGTAACCGTGGCACACTCGCTGGCGCGACCTTACCAGAAGGTGTAAGGTAACTGTTTGGACGGCCAGGAAGTGCCACCCAATTTAGACCGGAACTCAGTGGGGGAGACATCCACAGGGACCGTACCCTCCTTCCCCTACCACCAACCTTTCGGAAGGACTTACGATCCCACATGTTTAACGTGATCGTACTCCGCGTGAACGCGGCTGCAGTTTTGGCAGTGGCGGGAATCGAACCCGGGCCTACCCAGTGAAATTCCCGCGCGCTAACCACTGGTGCACTTCGCCCTCCGCGACATTTTCCATAACTTTCTTTTTATTCACCGAATTTAGACCGGACCCTCCTTCCCCTACCACAAACCTCTCGGAAGGACTTGCAGTCCCACACGTTTAACGTGATCGTACTCCGCATGAACACGGCTGCAGTTTTGGCAATGGCGGGAATCGAACCTGGCCCTACCGAGTGAAATTCCCGCGCGCTAACCACTGGGCTACCGTGCCATCCGCGACAATCTCCATAACTTTATTTTTATTCGGCAATTTTCGGAATCGAACCCGGGCCTACCAAGTGCAAATCCCGCGCACTAACCACTGGGGTACTTCACCCTCCGCGATATTCTTCATAACTTTCTTTTTATTCACCCAATTTAGACCGGAACCAAGTGGGAGAAGCATCCACAGGGACCGTACCCTTCTTCCCCTACCACCAACCTCTCGGAAGGACTTACAGACCCACATGTTTAACGTGATCGTACTCCGCGTAAACACGGCGGCAATTTTGGGAATCGAACCCGGGCCTACCGAGTGCAATTTCCGCGCGCTAACCATTGGGCTACTTTGCCCTACGCGACAATCTCCATAACTTTCTTTTTATTCATCCAATTTAGACCGTACCCTCCTTCCAATACCACCAACTTCTCGGAAGGACTCACGTACCCACATGTTTAACGTGCTCGTACTCCGCGTAAACACGGCGGCAATTTTGGGAATCGAACCCGGGCCTGGTAACTGGTTGGACGGCCAGGATGTGCCACCCAATTTAGACCGGAACCCAGTGGGGGAGGCATCCACAGGGAACGTACCCTCCTTCCCCTACCACCAACCTCTCGGAAAAACATACGGACCCATATGTTTAACGTGATCGTACTCCATGTCAGTGGCGGAAATCGAACCCGGGCCTACCGCGTGCAATTCCCGCGCGCTAACCACTGGGCTACTTCGCCCTCCGCGACAATCTCCATAACTTTCTTTTTATTCACCCAATTTAGACCGTACCCTCCTTCCCCTACCACCAACCTCTCGGAAGGACTCACGAACCCACATGTTTAACGTGATCGTACTCTGCGTGAACGTGGCGTAAGTTTTGGCAGTGGCGGGAATCGAACCCGGGCCTACTGAGTGCAATTCCCGCGCGCTAACCACTGGGCTGCCGCGCCCTCCGCGACAATCTCCATAACTTTCTACATATTCACCCAATTTAGACGGGAACCCAGTGGGGGAGGCATCCACAGGGGCCGTATCCTCCTTCCCCTACCACCAACCTCTCGGAAGGACTTACGGACCCACATATTTAACGTGATCGTATTCCACGTAAACACGGCGGCAGTTTTGGCAGTGGCGGGAATCGAACCCGGGCCTACCGCTAACTTCCCGCGCGCTAATTTGCAATTTAAAATGACCATATGCTTAATTCCATCATCCTCATTCCATTGTTTCATTGTTCTATCATTTAAAATATCCATAAAATTAAAATATCCATTTAAAATATCCAAAAGTTAAAATATACATTTAAAAAATCCAGATCGTCCCATCATTTAAAATATAAATATAATAATTTATATAGAGCAAAGTCCCTCTATTCAGAACCGTGACGTCACCTCCACCTTGACGTCCCCACCCACCACCTTCCCTGCTTCAGCGGAGGAGAAACGAACGGAACGCCGAGAAATTTAAAATCATGGCGTCTTTAAAATTGCCATCCTGAAGGCAATTTTCATTATTTCTAGACCACATTAGACTTGTAAGAATGCCAGATATTTCAGCTTTCTAAAAATGTAAATTATTAGTCGAAATTATGAGTACTTTTCACGATGCGAGAATTTAAAAACAAAAAATTGATTTTTTGAGCCAAAAGTGAGTTTTGTTTTAAAATCTTTAAAAAATATTAGAAATCGAAATTCAGATTTGAAATTCATATATTTTTACTCGAAATTCTCTGCTCTTTCCGATGGTGTGATTTATTTTTTTCTACGATGTCTGGATCGTGGAGAAAAAAGGGCAAAAAGGGCAAAAAACGGTCGAAATCGCATAAAACATTAAATAAATAAAAAAATAATTAAAATTTTAAAAATCGGTTTTCATGTGTCCCCTTCCCTCCCCCCCGGGTCTCCGATTGCCAAATTTCGTAGCTCTCCGACGCGCGGTCGCGAAACGTATAGTGTATAAGACAGACAGACAGACAGACACACACACACACACACAGACATTGCCTTTTATTATTTAAGATTTATTGACTTAGAAACATGAAAATTTGTATAAATATTCCTCTTAACATTATAAAATACCATTGATTTTTTTTCAATTTTGTTATAATTTTGTATTTTTTTTTAATTTAATTTTTTTTAACGAAAATTTGAAAATGCTCCTTGCGTGCCATTTGTTCACATTTTTGATTCATTTTACATTATGATCACTCAAAAACATATTATAAACAAATTTGGGTATTCATTTTTAAATCCTTAGAAAGTTAATTTTTTAATAATATTTTTTTGCATTAAAACTCAATTTTCATCCTTTAATTAGGTTCTTGTTCACTTTTAATTACCTTAATAAGGTCCAATTATAAAATGCATACCCAGTTTTATTAAAAAGTATGAAAGGTGTCTTCTTGCCAAATTTCATGCATCTCAAACAAAAATTAAGACTCATGGAGCATTTTAAAAATGTAAAACCTTTGAAAATTCTGTTTAAAAAAAATGCATTTAACCTTTTGCTTACGGTTTATATGTTTTAGAAATATGTTTATTAGGTTTATATGTTTTAGAAATATGTTTCTTAGGTTAAATATATGCTTTAGAAATATACTTATTAGGTTAACTATGTTCTAGAAATATATTTATTGGGTTATATATATGTTTATAGAAAAGACAGAATTACTTTTTAACTTTTTTTCTTTTTCTTTTAATTTTATTACGTTGTGTAATATGCCAAAAAAAGTATATATAATATGTCAAGTGTCCGTCTGTCTGTCACGCTTTTTTTAGGCACTTCCCGAATAGATAGACACTTGCAGTTTGGTACACAGCTCGATCGTTCGATAAACCCCCCCTTAAAAAATTGAATTTTTCGAAAACGTTCTCTAGAGGGAGTTAGTTCTCCACACCAAAACGTTCGAAAAGTGAAATGATAGGAAAGCATGCTTTGCCATAAGATAGAGACTTCAAATTTGGTGTATGGGTAAATCGTTCGAAAGGAAGAAAGTGTGCAATTTCAGATTTCCAATATTTTCTACTTAAGGGGGTGTCGCATACCAAAATGTTCGATTTACCGAATAAATGAGAAACGGCTCCTTTAAAATTTGATAGAGACTTGAAATTTGGTATATGGAATAATCATTTGATAAAAACACCCAAGACGATTATAATTTTTCAAAAATGTTCGTTTAAGGGGGTGCTCCAGAGGAAAACGTTCGAAAGGTGAATTGATAAGAAAACATACTTCGGGATAAGATAGAGATTTGAAATTTGGTGTACGGGTAGATATTTTTGGAAGGAAGAAAGTGTACAATTTCAGTTTTCCAATATTTTCTACATTAGGGGGTGTCGCACACAAAAATGTTCGATTTTCGAAATGAAGTAGAAACACTCCTTTTAGAACGTGATAGGGGCTTGATATTTGGTACATGGGCGAATCATTTAATAAAAAATCCAAGAAGAATGGAGTTTTTCAAAAATATGTATTTAAGGGGGGTGGGTACTCCACAGAAAAACATTCGAAAGGTGAAATGATAGAAAAAGCATGCTTCGCAATGAGATAGAGTCTTCAAATTTAGTATACGAGTTAGAAAGAAAGAAAGTGTGCAATTTCAGTTTTCCAACATTTGTTATTGTAGGGGGTACCGTACATCTAAAATGTCCGATTTGACGAACAAATGAAAAACGCCTTCTTTACAATGTAACAGAGGCTTGAAATTTAGTATATGGGGTAATCATTTGATAAAAAAAAACCTACGATTATTATGGTTTTTCAAGAATGATCATTTAAGGGGGTGCAACATAGAAAAATGTTCAAAATATGGAGTGATAGAAAAACATGCTTCACGATAGGATAGAGATATCAAATTTGGTGTACTGGTAGATAGTTTGAAAGGAAGAAAGTGTGCAATTTCAGATTTCCAATATTACAACTTTAGGGGTGCCGAACACCAATATGTTCGATTTTCGGAATAAATGAGACACGCTTCCTTTAAATGTGATAGAGGCTTGATATTTGGTATATGGGCCAATCATCTGATAAGAAACCCAAGGCGAACAGAAATTTTTTTCGAAAATGTTCATTTATGGGTGTACTCCACAGAAAATCTTCCGGAAGGGGAGATGATAAAATAGTATGCTTCGGGATGAGATAGAGACTTTAATTTGGTGTATTGGTAGATAGTTCGAAAGGAAGACGTGCGCAATTTAAAATTTACAATATTTTTTTCTTTAGGGGGTTCCGCACACTGAAATATTCGATTTGTCGAATAAATGTAAAACGCGAATTATTAAAAAAATGACAATATTCAGTGGTTGCTTATTGCGAGACGGTTGATTTTCAACGGGTGTATTCGGCTAGTGAAGTTATATAATTAAGTAAAAGCATGCCATCATTTTAAATTGAATAATGGATTAATAAATTCGACTCACTTTCTAGGGGAAGGAGGTCTGTCGATTCATCAGTAAATACGCCCCAGAAAACATCAAACTAACAAGCAAACGTTTCGTAACCTAAATCAAAGTTCCTTAACGAATACGGAAATGAAAAAACCCCGGTTACCTAGACACCTTTAAACACTTGATTCTGCAAAGTAAACAAAAGATTTCATACCGTAAAATTGTGTTTGATTACCGTGAAACGCTTTCTTATTGTGTTTGTTCATCTGGTTGGATCTCACTTTGCGCGAGGCTCGGTATACACATTCTGTGACTCCGCGACCAACACGCCGCATTCAATTGTAATAACACTATGCCGATTCATGTGCTAGCTTCATACGTGGCATTCATGTTTGAAACTGATTAGGAAATGAATATGTCTAACTATAAGTGCTTGAGGGACATCATTAGCAACGAAGCATAGAAAATGTCAAGAGTTTTCCAGGAGTTTGTAGTGAACTACGCAATATGCTGACAAATAAGCGGGTTGGATTCAGAGTGGTGAGTTTTTTATTTCAAAATCATTTTATTGCCAAATAGTATTTTCGTATAATAAACTCACTCACCAGATATTTGATGTGCTTATTAATCAATGATAAGTGGTATTGTACCCTAATTATTGTTACTGGTTACTAGGGGGTTTCCGCTCCCTGTTCGCAACGCTCACTAACCCCGATTTCGCTGTGAAATACTGATGCGTATTTCAAAATACATGTGTTACAACATTATGTATAGTGTTGTATGCGTTACACTATAATACTCATATATAGATATTTATATGATATTTTATATGTATCCCATAATAATAATCCTACCGCATTTAACTTTTGACATGGCATAATAATATTTTAAAGTATTCAAATAATCTGGATTTTATGAATTAAATTTGATGATTTTATACAGGATCTTTATAAAATATGCACATACTAACACGCACTAACGTAAAAACACATCAATATACATACACGCACACATACAGATATAACTTCAAAAACGTTCTCCTCGAATTCGGGAATGCCTAAAACGTGCTTTGCCGTCATAAATTCGAATTCAAATTTTTAACCCAGTCAAAGTACTTTTCCCATACATTATAATTTTCCTACATACTATGTATGTAAGGAAAGAAATAATGCTACGAAAACCAGAAACTTGCAACATTTTATGTTTGAATCATGCAATTTATAAGAAACAAATACTAATTCCTTCAGTTATTTTACATAATGTATCTACACCAGTGGCGTAGCGTCCATTGAGGCTAAAAAGCTGAGCCTCCTTTGTTTAAAATCTAATTTAAAGAATTAATTAAACATACTTTTATTTATTACACTTTTTAAATAACTTTGCGAATATATATGTATTATTTAGAAAATTGTTGCCTTTTATTTGCTTAATATGGCACGTTTCAAAGTATTCTACCCATTAAAACGCATATTTTAATGTTTTAGAAGCTGAAATCATCCAGCCTTCGTGGTTTATAAGAAGAAGCATGGTATTAAGGCCACCCATTTGTTAAACTCCCCCCTAATTGATTAACTGACATGGAAGCTAGCTTATAGAAAGGCGTGGCTATTGCTTCCCCATTTCAACCCTTTATTAACAATCAATGATCGGATGTCTGACGTGACGTTTTATCAATGATAGGCAGATGAAGGTGGGTAATGCAAAGCTAATGGATCCTCCATTTCGGGTCAAACGTGATTCTATTAATTAATATTCGCAGAAAATAATCATTATTTATAATACTAAAGAATTTGAGTCATTTAACCTAACATTTACCTAACTTTACAATAACCTAACATTTACCTAACTTTAAACAATATCAAGACGAGGAAATATACTAAGAATGAATTTCCTTAAACTTAAGTTCTTTGCAAAGTAGACTTAGCTTTTTATGTCGGTATCAATATGGCGAAGCATCCGTTTGAGTATTGGGAGTTTTAGAAAGAATAAATCTGATTTCCCTTTAAAAATTTCATGTTACATGAGAATCTCAGTTAAATAAAAAAAAAAGTGATTGATAATTTTCTACCGAATTCTTAGCATATCGTAATTATAAGATATTTTAAAGTTTTCATAGTACAGTATTTGTACATAATTAATATACAATATTGTTTAAGGGCATTGTTAACTACACTGATTTTCGAGTATGCTTATGTTCCAGATTTCTGACCCATTTTCAGTGCACTCTTTCTTACATGGGTGCCCCCGACCATAACTTCATATTTAACAAGAAAGATCAATCATGCTTAAAGCATTGATTATGAAACACTTTCCAACTTCAATGCAATTTTATTTAAACATGTCTAAAATGCAATATATTCCTCGGTAATATTTTAAAACTTATCACAATACTACATTAATTTATTATATTTGAAACCTCAAACCTTCATCGAAAAAAATTAACTTCATTCAAATGACGGCATTAAAGTATAAACTGCCTGGTTTAAACATCTCTAAAATGAGATACATTCCTCGGTAATAATTTTAGAATTATCATAATACTACGATAATTTATTATATTTGAAAACTTCATCGAAAACAACTGAAATTCATTCAAATGACGTCATAAAAAAATAATACGCCTGGCTCTCTCTATAAAAGCAACATTTCATTCATAAATAATTCCCCCATTCATGTCATTCATCACAATACTATAATAATTTATTTTATTTAAAAATTAAGACCATTGAGATACAAGTAAGTAAACTCTATGCTTAAAACTTCATCGAAAAATATCGTCAGTCTCTTTCTAAAATCAATGAATATTTCATTCACATCAGCTAAGCAGACTCCATGGACTAAATGATTTTGTGTTAAAGAATTACAGCGATTCTAATACAACTCATTCTACATATTTTGCTGTTTACATTTTACATAGGTGAAAAATAGGCTTAATAGTAGAAATAATCAAATTTGGAAGAGCATTTAAACTGAAATATATTGTCATTTCGTTGTTTCAGTATGTAGATGCACAGAATTTAGGCAAAAATAAAGTAGTTTTAGGACGGATACAACACTCAATATGAATTAAAAAGAACTTTAAAAATCACGATTTTGACACAAGATGGATGCCATATATCATTTTGAAGTGGGTCATGTGATCGTTTCATATCATGGACGCTTCATATAAGTGGTGTTATTATTATTTTAATTTTTATTTAAAAAACAACTGAATATATTTCGCTGAATTTTTTTTTATATATTTTATGGAACAATTTGAATATGGCCTAAAATTTTCGAAGCAATTTGTGAATTTTAAATCCGCTTAAAAAATGCTTGAAAAATTAGGTCCCATAGGGCTCAATGTATTCCATTTTTTCAACCCGGGTTCAATCCAAAACTAATTGGGTGATATTATTCATTTATATTCCCATAGGTCCTATAGACCGTCTGAACAACATACTAAAATTTCATTTTGATTAAGTCATTTTTACGGCAGTTATCGTGCTAATGGACAGACAGACAGACAGACAGACAGACAGAATGAACAAAGTCATAAACACTTTTCAACTTTGTTGTAAAGTGTTAATAAAATGGTTGTAAAAGTTCAACGAATTTAGAAATAAGGAAAAATTTATATTGTTATATTTTGTACGTATTTATCTTACATAGGTAATATATTATTTTAAAATATCGTGCATTTCATTCACTCTTAGCATTTTTATGTTAAATTATTTTATTTTACTCACCAAGGAAATAAAACGAATTCAAAGTGCGAATCCCAATATAAATTTCTCTTATAATATGAAAACCTTTTCTAAGTTTAAGCGCTAATCGCTCAGCTTCCCCAGTCAAAAATATCAGGCTACGTTACTGATCTACACAAAAAATTTCATGACGGTACGTACATGCGTTTATAGGTTATCTCACCCAAACGTCACACACACAGAGAGAGAGAGACAACGCGTGCACATACATACATATACACACAATACAGACAAGCCAAACCAGTCAGCAAGTACATAGTAGCCTTTCCAAAGTTGTGCAAGGATGTATAATTGGATTTGTGATCGGGCTAACAGTTTTTGAAATAAAGTGCTTATAATGGGAAAGAACTTCCAAGATCACAACAGGCCCACGCCTCATGTCACGAACTGTCATATGGGCTTGTTCTAACCTCGTTCAAGACAAGTGCGATAAATAACAACAACGTCGTACTAACCTCGGAACAAAACCAAACAGGGTCATTAGCCAACGTACATTGTGAAGCAAAATAAAACTTATTAGAAAAAAGTTGCAATTGATTTTTTAAGGTGTATTAATTTTTCTTTCTTTCACAGGCTGAAATACTAGTACATATAGTATAATGTTTCGAATGCGAAAAGGATCTTTTAGAGAAGATGGATTCAACCATTACGTAGAAATCATGCGCGAAGTGAGAAAATGGACATTAAAGATTGCACGGGGCAAGCTATTTAACGGAATCAGGTTCCATACATCTAGTCAGAACTAGAGCTCTTATAATACAGGCTGACTTCTTAAGCTTACTGATAGGTTTCTGCAAATACATGAGTTACCATATTTGGCGATTTAACATGTGCTTCAAATATTAATTTTTACACGTATTTGATGACACGCAGTGTTTAAAATAAATACTTTATATAAAAATAAAAATTTCAATTACAGAATTGTAGAATTTAAGTATGCTCCTGTACTAGGTATCCAATGGTCCCGTCGACTATTCATAAACGATTTTTTTTATTCTCTCTTCGTTTCTGGGAAAGCGAAATTACCTAAAATCTTTTTTAGTATGTTTAAAGTAGCTCGGTGCAAAACACCTACCAAAAATGATTTCAACAGTGCCTCCTAAAGTGAAAATACGAATGGCGCAAATGTTAATGGATTACGATTCCGGCCTCGGGGTGGGCTTCAATATGCTTGACGAGTCAGCTCATATATAAAGAAAGGAGCCTTAGTCAGAACGTCCGTTCTAGCACGAAATTTTACATAGGGCTTGTTTTATACACTGATAAAATACCTATATATAATATTGAAAACTTAACTTAAGTGTGGCTCAACTCAAATTTCATAGCTCGTAATGTTTTTTTTTCTTGCAAATTTTGCAAGAAAATTTTTAAAAAATCTGTACCGTTGCTCCAAATAATTACAATTATAGCATGTTACAACTTAATTTTAAAGAACTTGAAAAACGCTTTCGATTGATATCAAGTTTGGCAATGTACTACCTAACTTACCCCTAAGAGGATGGGAGGGGGGGGGGGCTAATGACGTCGCGAACACAAAAATTATATTGCTGCAATTTTTCAATACAATGATTTAAACTGTTAAGTTTTATGATCATTGAGGCATAAATAAATAATTCCTTTAATGCATCATTATGTTAAATTTTGTCCTATGCTGCCATGTTAAGAAAATATAAATAAATTTTGAAGTTATCATTCGAATTTCAAAACACTCTATCCAGTTCTAGATTTTTCATTAACAAAGCCGAATATTAAAGTTTCGTGAAAGTCCATTAATATTTGTCACAGTTATCGTGTACACAAAAAAAAAATCGGCGTCACTCTAAAAATAATCTAAACGTGTTCAGGAGGTCCTAAAATATATATTTGCACCAAAATCTCGAAAGTTGAAAATTTTCGCAATAACAATACTTTCTCATTATATTCTATAGTATAAGAAAGTAAAAATTGAAAATTAGAAAGGTGCCTAACAGAAAAGACACTTGACTTTTTTTTTCTTTAAAAACAAACAAACATTGTCATATTCTTAAATCCTATTCCCTGTCTTTCATGAACAAATGATTTATTAATATTGACCAATTTCGTCAGGATATGGAGTCCTCCAGTTCCTTCAGCAACTCATACATGGATCCTATGAGGACCAAGGATTCCGAAGACAAGGACATCAACGACATCATCGGGCAGTGTGGGCCCTGGCAACTTCGAACGTTCGTGATATTCCTCTTCATTTCGTTCTCATGCAGTTGGCACAACCTCATCCTGGCCTTCCAGTCACCCAACGTCCCGCACTGGTGCCGGCAAAGCCACAACGTCAGCAACTGGATGACGAGCAAGTATTACCAGTGCCACGATGGTGAACATAGGTGCAAGTCTTGGATATACGATGATACTGTTTATCAAAATACGATAGTGCATGAGGTAGGGTTTTTATACTGTTTTATTTAGGTTGGGTTTTCTCTGGGTGAAATTTGAAATTAATTTTTGACCCACTTCTACCGAGCTCATTTTCTTGAAATTTTACACATATATGTATTTGCGATGACAATATGTACAAGTTTCATCAAATTTGAGTTGATCCCCTGTTCGTATTCTGACCCCCCCCCCCCCCCCTCCCTTGGAATCATGCCCAGAATGACCCGTTAAAATTTCATTGTTATGAGATAGTTTTAAAAGATTTTCCTTATATATATATATATATATACCGGGTGGTCAGAATTAAAACACCCCTACTCTGAGCTCTCTATACATCGAACTACTCAGTGTAAAGGCTCCAAAATTGTTGAACCTACCATTCAAGACATGGGGAAAGGGATTACGCGAAAAAAAAAAATAGTTCCAGAAACACCGATAGGTGGCGCTGTACAACAGAAAATATGCTGAAAAGACACAAAATAATCACAAAAAAAAAAAAAAAAACACATGCGATATGGAATTTTTCCTTTTTAATTTCTTTTGCTGATATGAAAAAAAATGAAGATAAAAAAGTGAAGAAACTTAAACTGTCATTGTAACTGCAATTTCGCACTGTAAGCACAAAAATTTGCATAAACCCTTGGTTTGCAGCTACTATGTTCTGGGCATAAAAGGGGGATAAAACTGGGAATTTTCATTCTTATCAGCGATGCCTGTCACACTGCCAGAACGCGCTTTGCTTGTGAAGCTGTTTTATGAAAACAAAGGAAATGCTGCAGCTGCACTTCGAGAGTTTCGCCGACTTAAGAATTTGCGCAAAGGACCATTACTTCCTCAAGCTCTCAGGAGAATGATCTCTCGATTCGAGAAACCTGGACATTTTGGAGTTTAGCCGGGTCGAGGACGCAAATCGACTCGTTCAGATGTCGTTGACGATGTTGCCACCGCTATTGTTGAACAATCAATGGATAATGTTATACGCAGCATTCCCTGCATCGATAAGGTCCTTGTGATATGAATGTTTGGTACGTTCGAATAAAATGTGTTACAAATGTGTATTTTGTGTCTTTTCAGCATATTTTCCGTTGTACAGCGCCACCTATCGGTGTTTCTGGAACTAATTTTTTTCGGGTAATCCCTTTCCCCATGTCTTGAATAGTAGGTTCAACAATTTTGGAGCCTTTACACTGAGTAGTTCGATCTATAGAACGCTCAGAGTAGGGGTGTTTTAATTCTGACCACCCGGTATATACACATATATATAATAAAATAAAAAAAAATGAAATTCCAATGATAGATAAGAGAAAAATTGTAACTTATTTAAACATAACTTAAATAAGCTAACAACGTAAAAGATGTAAGGAATTGAGATTAATCAATCAAAAGGAGAATAAAATTCATATACATAATCATCAAGCTAAATATAATCAACATATATCAATGGTGAGATTTTGAAAATTGAAAACAATAACTAGTCAAGCATTAAAGCCACCCACGTGGTAAAGCACTAGGCTTAAATAGTAATTCATTTTCAACAGATTCGTCTTCAGGTCCAAGTATCTATTCAAAATGAACAAAAAAAGCTTGTTTCTGAAGAGAGATAGATAATATCTATAAACTCCGTCTACTTGAGCTACACACTAAAATATTGAAAAATAAAATAGGAATATAACAGTAAACCTGAGAAAATTCTGCACATGTCCACATGTATAAGTAACGAGCAATAAATGACGAGACTACTGTTGCCATTTGCAGGAGATAAAAGTGGAGATCAACTGTTGCCAATCGTGATATATAAATAACAGTATTGCAAAAAAGTAATAAAATGTGATAAATTCACCAGTAAAAGCTACGTAATAAAGCGTGTAATAAAAAAGAAAGAAAGGAGACAAATGTCTAAGAGGATGTAATTACATTGTAATGCTAATTTAAGAGAATGTTGACAATTAGCTAATATAAGATACTAAGGAGAAAATTTTAAGAATATTCAGCTAATTTAAACGTATTAACTATACTATTTACTAAATAAACTGGATATTTATATAATATACTGGTATTTATTAGGTTATTAATGTGCAAAGCATGAAATTTTTTATCTGCTAATCTATAAATTCTAAAAAGTTGATTAAGTATAATATTTCCAAACAATTGAATAGAGTTACAGGAATTAAATGGTAATATTTTATTAATATTAAAATGAAAATAGCTCATATAAAAAAATAGCTCATATAAGCTGCATTTGAGCTTATTGCACAGTTTATCCTTTTTAATTTCAATTTATTTTGTTTATTATTTTCGCTAACGCATTTTTGTGTATTAAAACTACTAGATAGACATTGTATTAGTAGATAGACTTGGATAGACTTGGATTTAAATAGACTTGGTCTATAGTTACTTAGCTTAATACTTATTTGTAACGGATGTGTAACGAACGGATAAATTTTTTTTTATATATTTCATGGGATAATTTGAATATTTCCTAAAACTTTCGAAGCAATTTGTGAATTTTAAATTCGCTTAAAAAATGTTTGAAAAATTAGGTCCCATAGGGTTCAATGTATTTCATGTTTTCAACCCGGGTTCAATCCAAAACTAATTGGGTGATATTATTCATTTATATTCCCATAGATCCCACAGACCGTCGACCGTTTGAACAACATGCTAAAATTTCATTTTGATAAAGTCATTTTTACGGCAGTTATCGCGCTAACGGACAGAGAGACAGACAGAATGAACAAAGTCATAAACACTTTTTAACTATGTTATAAAGTGTTAAAAAGACTATTTTAACTTTAACATTAATAAAATATTACCATTTAATTCCTGTAACTCAATTCAATTGTTTAGAAATATTATACTTAATCAACTTTTTAGAATTTACAGAATATCAGTTAAAAAATTTCATGCTATGCATATTAATAATCTAAAAATTACCAGCAAATTATATAAATATTCAGCATATTTAGTAAATGGCATAGTTAAAACGTTTGGAATGGCTGCATATACTTAAATTCTCTCCTTAGTATCTTATATTAGTCAGACATCCACTTTCGCTTGAATAAGCATTACCATGTATTTACATCCCCTTATAATTTAGCCTCTATGTTTTCTATTATCATCTGCCCCATTATTCTGTAGCTGTTACTGTAGAATATCACCTTTTATAGCCTTTTCGCATTACTATTTATTTCTCACGTTTGGCAACAGCAATTCTCAACTTTTATTTTTTGCGATTGGCAACATTGGTCTCTTCATTTACGGCTCCAACAGATCAGACATATGCAGTGTTTTTTCTGGTATTCTTGTTTCCTATAATTTTTCCATCTTTATGCATGTAGTCCAAGTTATCAGTGTTTATAGATATAATCTATCATTGATATCAGAAACATGCATTTTGCGTTCATTTTTATAAAATACTTGGACTTGAAGAATAGTTTTAACGAAATGAACAATTCATTTATTTAGGCCTACTGCTTATCCACGTGTATAGCTTTAATACTTGGATTTTATTTGATTTTCTATTGTCGATTCCATTCCATTGATATTTGTTGATTATCTTCAGCTTGATGACTAGAATTTGCATTTTATTTTCCACTTGATTGATGATTCTCTATTTAATACTTCTTTTTATTAGTTAGGCATTTTTTAATGTTAGAGTTTTTTGAGTAACAACTTCTCTCTATTCCTTCACTGGATTTTCAAACTATTATTATTATACTATATATAAGTGAAGCCACATTTTAGACTTTTTTTTAATTATCTTATAACAATGGGAATATATGTATACATATATATATATACATATATTCCCATTGTATTTATAATATATATATATTATAAATATATATATATATATATATATATATATATATATATATATATATATATGTCAAAAGTATAAGATGGGAAAGTGCCAACAGGTAAAATACAAATAGGCCAAGGGGGATTGTGACCCCTTGTTCCCGGTTACCCGGTTATAGCCAGCTAATTAGTCCTAGGAAACACTCCCGGATCCGACACCTCATATATATATATATATATATATATATATATATATATATATATATATATATAGAAGTGAGGCCGCAAATTAAACTCCTTTTAACCATCTTACAACAATGAAATTATGTAAAGCGAAGGAGATTTTTCTCGAGCCATTTGGCAAAAAAATTCCTGTTCTATTTTTTCAGGATCAGCCAAATTTTAATAGATTTAAATGTTCTACTTGTCTAAGGATTAAAAGTTTAGCATCATAGACTTACTGCAGTTTTCGCCCCCCCCCCTCTCCATTGGTATTCCAATACACTAACCGACGATACATTTATCTAAAATCCAACCGATTTTGAATATTTGAATGTGACGTTTAGCTTAATGTTTTAAAAATGGCGTTTTTCTGCTAAAAGTATTCGGATTGAAATTGCGCAAGTTGTGCATTAAAAATATTTGCGTAGATAGACGGCCGAAGATAAAAAATAATAAAGAACCTTCTAAAAATGCAACGCATTTTTTTTATATAATTTGCAGATGTGATATATTTAAATATTTATTAATGCAAAGAGACACAGTGACCAAGATTTCAATTTTATGTTGAAATTGATTCGGTTTTGGTTTATCTGCTAGGGTTGACGATAGCTCATCTTATACACAACATTTTCCACTTCTTTTTTAATTTGGTACGGGCCAAATCAGCAATATACACAAATTTTACAACATAAATTGCAACCTTACCTTACACCTTTCTGGTAGGCCGGATGGTCTGGGTCTCAACAACAACATAAATTGCAAAAGACAAGTGACTCAGCAATGACTGCATCCATAACTCTTCGAATTTCAACGTATTGTGTAGATAAACTTTGAATTGCATCATTATTTGACTTCCATTTAAAGATTTTTATTTTTAATTTTTTTTAAATAAAAATTTCCCTCGCGTCCTATTGAGTCATACCTAATTATTATTTCCGTGCATAGAATATTAGCTCATTTAAGTAAAATTTTACATTTGATATCTATTACTTTCTGATTTTTCCTTCATTTGATTTTCAGTGGGACTTGGTTTGCGACCGAAAATGGCTGACGTCCTTCGCCAAATCTGTTTACATGCTTGGTCATCTTGTTGCATCCCTTGTCTTCGGACAATTGTCAGATCGGTCAGTGCCCGTTTCTTAAACTCGTATTCATTTTCAGAATACAAAGAATTGCATATTAACAGACTCTAATGTGGGCAGCACACGCCTTTTCCTGCATAATGCAAGGACTTTACTTCTCTCAATGGGAAATAACGACGGACAAAATCCTCGGCACAATATTTATTAATGTAGAAAAGTTCGCTGACAATAGGCGCTTTTCTTAAAATTATTTCAAGTACCCAATTAACTTATATTTCGAGCAAGTATAACTTGATAATTGGAAATAATGTTACCTGTGTTAAGCAATATATTAAAAAAAAAAATTAAAATTTGTTAATTATAATTTCATCCTTGTAGCATCATTTTCGTAAATTTCAGCGTAATTTTTACTTTTTCGAGCATTTTTGTTAATTAGCAACTTTTGTTTTTATACAATAATATCAAAGTTCGCGATATTCCACCAAATTACTCGCCAATGTCACCAATTGGATCGCCAAGTGTTACATATTGGATGATAATATTGTTCATTCTTGTGTAATTTTTCAGACGCGTGTATTTGAAAAACGTGCAATATCTCGAGAACGGTTCACGCTTGAATTCTAAAGTTTGTGTCATTCGTTGTAGAATAAAAAATGACTTATACAATGATTTTTCATTTAACATTATTAAATGTCGTAATTTTTTTAACGATTTTTTTTTTTTATTTCAAAAATTCATTCGACATAAACACACAGAGATACATCGCCTCAAAAACGCTCGATTCGAGTTCGCGGTACTTGAAACGTTCTCCTCCATCGAAAATTCGAATTTTCAACCCCGTTGCTATAATTTCCTTACACATTAATTATACTATGTATGTAGGGAAAGTAAAAACAATCTGATGTGCGCGGCACATAATTTTTCCTAAATAATGCAATGACTTTACGTCTTTCACGACGAAATAAAAGGATTTATAAGATTCACGGTACAATGTTTTCGGCATTGAACGTAGAAACACCACGTTAATTGAACGTAACAACACCTCGTAAATTAAAATTTGGCACTCTTGGTAACCTATGAGTCGAAACAGAATGAATGGCTTGTTCGTACTCGCATGCAAAATACTTATCCAAATGCAATTGACATTTAATTGACGACTCGTGAAATGAATGACTATTGGTGAATTCTTTGGCGTCAAAGCCCAAAACAGTTACAAAAGTATCTTCCTCGTGGATGGGGTAAACAACTGATCCACGTGAATGATGTTAGCAGATTTGTTGCATAATATTGCATAATATTGCACATGGAAAACGAACATGATACTTATTGTTTTTTTATTACTTTCCTTATACATATAATGTATAGAGAACGTATTGTGAAGGTTTCGAATATTCGAATTCGAGTTTTCGACGGAAGAGCACGTTTCAAGCATCCCTGAACATGAATCGAACATTTTTAGGTGTGTGTGTGTATGTATGCGATATCACGAACGAATGGAGCGTTTCGAATGAAATTTGGTACAAATATTACAGTCAGTGAATACTGGAACCTTATTGATTTTCAACGCAATCAAATGTTTGAAAGACCTAAAAAAATTTTCGAATGATATTTTGGGAAAATCGTTAAAAATCAGAGCCTTCAATAACGTTACGCAACTGATCATTTCTTATGTAATTTCTTATCAGAAAATGAAACACACAAGCTTTAGAACGCCACCATGATCCATTTTCTAGGTATTGTGTATGTTTTTAAATAAATTTATAAAAAAAATCACAAAAGTATTATCTACTGTTAAATGGGTTCCCTTTTCATAAGTAATATTATGCGATACATTTTTGTTAACATTATTCTCGTGAATCTAGTTCGTTCCACTCACGAGAGAAGATACTTTAAGTAATAGTTTTGTATTTTGTTGCCTATCAATTCGCCAATAATTATTTATACATTAAAAAAGCTCTTCTGTCCGTAACGCTTGGTGATCCGTTTGCGAACTTGGCGACTCATTAAGCGAAATATGGCCAACTTGGGGATATTTCGTCTTAGATTGCGAAAATAACGCTAAATTAATTAAATGGATGCCAAATGTATGGATTAATTATTAAAATATTTTAATATATGTACTCTATTGCGGAAGCTATCATTATTGATAATCGTCAATTTAGAGTTGGGTGAAATATAAGTTAGTCAGGTACTTCTAAATAGTTTTATATGATTTACCATCCTGAAAAGCGCCAAATGTATAATTCAACGTTAAAAACATTGTGCAGCAAATCTTATACATAATTTTTTTCACTGTGAAAGAAGTAAATTCATCGCATAATATAGAGAAAGTCAGGTGCTGCCTATATCAGAATTTATAGAAGATTTAACTTTTTTTTTTTTAAATAATTATTTATTTGCTTTCATAAGATGATTTTTCCCAATTTTTAAAAAGTATCAATCTTTCGCGCTCCAAGGTAACTTTTCGTACGTTACTGTGGATGCCTCCCCCACTGGGTTCCGGTCTAAATTGGGTGGCACTTCCCGGCCGTCCATACAGTTACCTTACACCTTTCTGGTAGGTCGGACGGTCTGGGTCTCAACAACAACAACACTTCAATTGCGGGATTATAGAGCATGCTTACCGCATAACCATGGAAACGCGTTGAGTTGAATGAATGGATCCCCCCCCCCCCTCTTTTTTTAGAAATTATCTTCTTTTAAATGGCCAGGTCATTCGCCTATACAGCAGTCGAAGCGTGAACCATTTTGCCGTCATACGACATTGTCCCGGTGCACCACAGGGAGACAGAACACATTAGACCCTTTTCCGACACTACAACATTCATGCCCGCAACTGGGATTCGGACCCACGACCCTGACAGACGTGAGAGAACGAGGAAACTCTTTCCTTAGACTTCTCGCCTACCGGGCTAGCAGAAATTAATTTAATTAGTAGTGATTTTATTCGCAAAATGTGACTTTACTTCCGATCTTTTCCTACTTAATTTAGGGAGAAGTGGAGAGGATTTTTATAGATCACGTGCGGGCTTATTATAGGACGGGGGGGGGGAGGCGCAGTCTGTGGCATTACACGGCCTCTGCGTAGACTTACTGAAAACATTTCGCAGTTTCTTCAAAAAGCTAGCTGACATAAATAGAAATATACGTAATGCTTATAGAAGTATTTCAATCTTCACAAACTGTCCAGGTGTTCACGCGAAGTACGGGCATGTAAAATATGTACATCCGTGCGTCCTTCGGAGAGGTTGGTGGTAGAGGAAGGAGGGTACGGTTCCTGTGAATGCCGCCCCACTGGGTTCCAGTCTAAATTGAGTGGCACTTCCTGGCCGTCCAAACATATACCTTACATTTTTGGGTAGGTCGTACGGTCTGGGTCCAAGAAGAATTATATAAATGTAAAATATTGTTCAATGAAAATGCGTGTAATTTATTTTGTTGGGCGAATATGTGAACATGCACTTTTTAGGATAAGACGCTACTGCTCTATTTAGACAACAATACAAATGTATCTATTTAATGGTATTTTACGTTATATAACGGAATAGCTTTGCTATGTCTAGCTTATTAAGCGCATTTATATAATTTCAGAATAGGACGCCGGCCTGTGATTCTGCTCTGCTACTTCTTGTTCTGGTGGTGCGCCTTGGCGACAGTCTTCGCCAACTCCATCGGCGCGTTCCTATTCCTACGGTTCTTGGTGGCGCTGGGACTCACGGCGGCCTACACCACCACTTTTGTGACAAGTAAACATTTTTCATTTTAAGAATTCCTATTTAATAACTAGAAAATGTACCGGACAATTTACCGATTTATAGAAAGGATCCAATGAATTCATTCATTAAATTTTTCTATGGGCGCCCATAGAATTTTTTCCAAGAGGGGGCAAACCACTGACGTCAGTGGGGCAAACTGCAGAGTAAGATGTACTATATCGACAAATCCTAATACCCACCTTTGTGATCTTGAACTTCCGTGGGGGGGGGGGGGGGGATATGGGCGTCCATGAAGACGACAATTCTGAGAGATAAATGAATCCCTGCTGTAAATCACGGGCAACGTCGGTTAAAAACACATTTTTAACAATCGGATTTCTGCGGTTTCTATAGAAACCTGACATCTATCGGACTCTTTCTTAGTGATGAAGAAGGCTGCTTTTTGCCTTCGAAACTAATCGATGCTAGTATTTTATGTTGTATGTTGCTGTTCATGAATTTATTTTAGTTTTGTTTCATTAGCAGCAGTTTCAGATAGAGACCCTCACCAGTAATAAAGAAAATTGTCGACCCGAACCCGGAATACACAAAATTGTCGACCTGAACCCGGAATACACAAAATTGTCGACCTAAACCCGGAATACACAAAACTGGCGACCTGAATCCGGAATACACAAAATTGTCGACCTAAACCCGGAATACACAAAATTGAAATTGTCGACCAGAACTCGGAATGCACAAAACTGGCGACCTGAATCCGGAATACACAAAATTGTAGACCTAAACCCGGAATACACAAAATTGAAATTGTCGACCAGAACCCGGAATGCACAAAACTGGCGACCTGAATACGGAATACACAAAATTGTCGACCTAAACCCGGAATACACAAAATTGAAATTGTCGACCAGAACCCGGAATGCACAAAACTGGCGACCTGAATCCGGAATACACAAAATTGTCGACCCTAAACCCGGAATACACAAAATTGAAATTGTCGACCAGAACCCGGAATGCACAAAACTGGCGACCTGAATCCGGAATACACAAAATTGTAGACCACAAACGGAACCACCAGCAAAAACTCACCCCCCCCCCCCCCCCCCCCCCCCCCGCCCGCAATGGTATTTTTCTTTAAGATTCTATTCCGTAAGTTTTAAATCTTTAAGGCAGGTGTACAATTTTCTGTTGTTTACAGTTCGTAACCTCTTTTTATGCATTCAGCCAGTTACTCTCATGAAAATTGGAATAAGATATATATTTTTTTAAAATATTTTTGCGGGTCCACCCGCAATTTGATAAGTAAAGAAAATCCGACCCGTAAATTCAATAATATAAAAAAAAAAGGTAACCCACGGGTACCCGACCTGACGCAGGACCCTAGTCTGAGTGTGTGTAAGTTAGTGTGTGTGTGTGTTTGTGTGTACTATATCTCAGGCACGAATGAAGCGCTTCGAATGAAATTTGGTACCGTTATTACAGTAATGAGGGGAAAGCCATGAATTTAAAGTGCAATCGAATGTTCAAAACATGCCCCCCCCCCCCCCCGTTCCATCCAAATTTTCGAATGAAATTTTGAAAAATTCATAAAAAAAAACAGATCTTTGAATGATGTTACATAAATAATCACTCATTATATTATTTTATTAGAAAACAAATGACACAAACTTTAAAACGGTAGCAAAAACAGTCCACATATAAAACTATTTTAATAGCCAATTCATCCATTTGACATCATTTCCGATAATTTGGCGTCATTTTATATATTTTGCCCATATTTTCGTCAATGTAGGGCGACATATCGCCACGTTGGCAATTTTTCGCTGAAGGAGTCGCCATAAAGTTAAATCGCCATGTATATAGTGTAATTCAAAAAAGATGGGCCAAACTTTATGAGGTGGTAGAACACACCAAACCAAGTATTTTTCGTCAGAGTTTACTGGGTCGGAAATGAAACGTAAAGGCGTTACAGGGAAATTTTTTATTTCAAAATTTCATTCGAAAATTGGGGGGAGGGGTGTCTTTCGAACATTCGATTGCGTTTATAATCAATAGGCTTGCAGTATTCACCGATTGTACCAAATTTCATTCAAAACACACAAACACACACACATCGCCTCAAAAACGTTCGATTCGAGTTCAGACTCTAACAGCATATTTTTTTCACAGTGGCGTAACATTTGCGTCACACTGTGACTTCGTGACATCACACTACGTCTCATTGCGTCTCGGCAATTTCACATTCAAGTCACAGCGAAGTCATTTTGGTCATTTTCATGGTACTTTGTGACTTCGTACGATAACTTGTTTGTGACGTCAATGTCTCTGTACCGTGATTTCTTAACATTGCTGTTACGCCAAGTTACGTTTCTGCAATGTGACATTCACGTCACAGCGAAGTTTTAAAACTTGCTCTATACCGTCAAAAATTCGCATTCGAATTTTCGACACTGTCGCAACACTTTTCCTACACATTATACTATGTATTTGAGAAAGTAATAATAAACTGTGATATTGGATGATTTACAATGTGCGCCTGGTGAAAAATATTTACCGAATGGAAAAGTGAGGGGTGTAGGGTTGTTCTTGAGACCCAGACCGTCCGACCTATCAGAAAGGTGTTGAAGACCCAGACCGTCCGACTCGTCCTGAGGACTTGAGCATCTATTTGGACGGCCGGGAGAGGAGTTGGCAGGCGTCCGGCCGATGTCCGGGTGTCCACAACAACCAACACCAAATTTATTGAATCTTTAAAAAATTTTTACAGGAGTGGTTACAAGGATATAAGCTAATAACATAGTTTTGCTAATATGAAAATATATCTGAAGACTTGATTACATTTATACTCTTGTAGACTTGAATACATTTTGTTGACTTATTTACATTATTGAAGACTTGATAGTATATTTACAAATGACATAATGATCTGAGATAATATAAGTATTATGATAGTAGTTGAAAACATTTTGAAGTTGACTATATATTATAAAATGGGGTGCAACAACTAAAGACAACACAACAAAAGCAGACGACACCACCGAGAAAAACAACATATAAAAAACAACATAAAAAACAACATAAAAAACAAACAAAAAAACAACAAGAAGAGGAGTCACCGACCGAAAAAATTAAAAGCAGAGATCCCCAGGCTGATTATGAAATTTTATTAGAGATTTCTCTCGCTATGAGAACACAGTTTTTTATTTTATTGATTGAAGAAGGGTTAGAGCAGACACTCGAGAACCAGGTCGCCGTATTATGGGGTGAAGGTTTATAAAGGTGAAAAGCTTTGGTAAGGGGGCAAGAAAAAACGTAGTGATCGGCGTCGCCGAAAGCGCCGCAGGAGCAGCAGGAAGTAGATTTACATTTGAAAGAGAACAAATAATCGGGGAATGGGCCGTGGCCCGTAATAAAGTAGATTAAATATTTATTAGTAATATGTGTATTAAAGTTAACTTTTGGAAGGAAATTTAAAATTCTGGCGGGATCGTGAGTTCGGGGGGAGACATAGTCATTTAAAAATGATCAGAAAGGTGTAAGGTGTAAGACTATCAGAAAGGTGTAAGGTAACTGTTTGGACGGCCGGGAAGAGCCACCCAATTTATAATGGAACCCAGTGGGGGGGTTCCACAGGTTCCGTACCCTCTTTCCTCTACCACCAACCTCTCGGAAGGGCTTATGGACCCACATGTTTAACGTGATCGTACTCCGCAAGAACACGGCGGCAGTTTTGGTAGAGGAGGAAATCGAATCTTACCGAGTGCAATTCCCGCGCGCTAACCACTGGGCTACCGCGCCCTGAGGGGTGTAGGGTTCCAAAACTTTAAATTCGCACCTATTATCAATATTGATAGCACCCACAATAAGCAACATCGTTCATATATATTTTAACAAGAAAGATCAATCATGCATAAAGCATTGATTATTAAACACTTTTCAACTGAAATGCAATGTTATTTAAACATCTCTAAAATATGATACATTCAGCTGTGATATTTTTTAGTTATCACAATACTACAATAATTTATTATATTTGTAAACGTAAAACTTGAAAAAAAAAATGAAATTTATTCAAATGACGTCATGGAAATATAAATCGTCTGGCTCTCTAAGTAAAAGCAATAAATGTTTCATTCATATCACTTTTATTCCAGACTCCAGAGCTAAATAATTTTGCATGAAAAAAAATTCAGCAATTCTTCTACAAATCATCTTCTAATCACTTGTTTACATTCTGCATCCATTAAAATTAGGCTTCGTTCTAGAAATAATCAAAGTTTGATGATCATTTAAACTCAAATGTACTGGAATTGCGTTGGCACAGAATATAGAATAAAAATGAATTCATCAATTTGAAGTCATTTTTGCAATTATAACAGTATTTTTGTCAATCTGGGCCAAGTTGGATATATCTCGCAAACTCCAGACAGACGAGACGAAGAGAAGGGATTTTCTGATATTCATATAAATGACTGTTGACGAATTATTAGTCCACAAAACACAAAACTATTTATTACATATGAAAAGTGAATATATTTAACAAATACGAATACTTTTTCATTTTATTTGATGTTTTTGAGGGCAAAATCTCGAGATAGGTTTTAACAAGCGTCCTAACGTTTAGGTCAATGGTTTTGTAATGAAAAATTACGAGGAAAATGATCACTTACGTAATGTTATTGAATTTTCTGATACTATTTTCAAAATTTCATTCGAAAATTTGGAAGTGTTTTCTGAACATTCGACTGCATTTAAAATCAATAGGCTTCCAGTATTCCCCGATTGTAATATTTGGTTAGAAATGCAACATTTGATCGTAAGATATCGTCTCTACACACACACATCACCTCAAAAATGTTTGATTCGAGTTCAGGGATGCTTGAAACGTGCTCTTCCGTCGAAAACTCGACTTCGAATTTTCGACCCCTGTCACAATATTTACCCTATATATATTATACAATGTATATAGGGAAAGTAATATATACATTGTAGTAATATATGAAAGTAATATATACATTATACAGTAATATATACATTATACAGTAATATATACATTATACCCTATATATATTATACAATGTATATAGGGAAAGTAATGAATACGCGAAAACTCGCAGAACCTGCGTAAAATGCGAGACCACAGTCCCATGCAGATACCAGTATCCATCAACCGGTTTGAGCTCTTTAGTTATCTTTAGCACGGAATGTCCAATATTGTCTGGCAGAAGAAAAAAAAAAAACTTGCTGCACATTTCTGCGAACTCTGATTGAAATGCTATCTAGTGGCAGAGTTTGTTGAAACCATACACCGCACCACAAACGGGTAGAACGCAATAATCGGAGCGGATGAGAAAGGATATACGGATAGAGGTTCAAAATGCGTCCCAAGGCCGCAATTGCTGCTGTCGCTCGAAGATGACGCAGATCGTTAGTGGGGTTTCGATCACAACGCATTCATTGAGGCCCTCATATAAATTAATCGTCTGCAATTAAGGTTAGAATAAATTAGATGACATTTTCCTTCCTCTCTGCAAGATTAAATCATCAATTCATAACTTATGAATGGCATTGGATTGTTATCTAGTTAAAATTTCTGCAGAAGTGTCTTTTTCACATTTCTTCCAACACATGGTGATGTATAGGGAAAGTATTGGAATCGTGTCGAAAATCGCAACTCGAGTTTTCGACGGATCCACACATTTTAGGACCTCTAGAACACGAAAAACTATTTTTAGCGTGACGCCTGTGTGTGTGTGTGTCGATCTGTGAAATGAATGTATCTACTCTAACTCAAAAACTAATTGACCCAATCTTATAACATTTTATAGTTAAGTCACTTATAAGGTAATTCTGATGCTGGTTAGAGTTTGGTACGATTCGGGATAAAAGAACCCGCCATTTTTGTGAAATGGCCCGCAAAAATCTCATGTATCCACTCTAGCTAAAGACTAATTAACCAAATTTCACAAAACTGGGTAGATAAGTCACGTGTAAGATAACCCTGGTGCTGATTAGACATTGGTACGATTTGGAAAAGGAAAACCTGCCTTTATTTACGAAATGACCCGCAAAAATCGTCAAAATCTAAAATAAAAGTCTAGGTATGCTTAAATATAACCATTAAATGCTTGTATTATACGTATTGTTTGACTTGGAAAAGAATAAGACCAATCCCATTATTCTAGGAATAATGGGATTGGTCTTATTCTGTACGGTTTATTGGTAACGGTTTTCGAGATATTTTAGTTTTTTCGCATTTTTGTTACGCCGTCCGTAAAAAAATGTCCAGTTACCAAATAAAACCAAAAATTGAATTACAAATGCAAATTCAGTATTATTTTGTGCCATTAAACTCAATTTAACGAATTATTAAAGAAATAAAGCAAAATTGAATTTGAGTCTGCTGAAAAAGTATTGTGCTGCTCACATCAGAATTTTTTTTTTTAAATTGTCTTTCGCTAAATGTTCCGCAAATATCGTCAAAATCTGAAATCAATGACAAAAATTCCTGAAATACATCGATTAAATACTTGTTCTTCTTGTAATTTTTGACAACGCAGGGAATAAGACTAATCCCATGACTCTAGGATGACACGTTTTCGAGATATATATATTTTTTTAATATAATTTTGAGGAGCGATGAGTACTCATGTTGCTTTCTGTAATTAAAATCTCGTTTTGTTTATTATTTAATGCATCATGAAATAATAAACAAACAAAAAAAGATTTTGAGTCTGTAGTTAAAGTCATGTGCTGCACACATCAGATTTCTTCTTTTCTTTCTATTATACATGGGGGACCGAACGACTCAATGTCATCTTGAACATCTGGTCGCAAGGCATCATGGTTACAGTTTAAGAAGTGCTTCAAATAAGATAGACTTTCAAACGATAACAGTTTTGGTTACGCGACTTGTTTTACAAAATTTACAAAGTAGTACAAAATTTAACTTTTTATGTGGGCCCTTCTCAAAGAAAGTTCCAATTAGAAAATTGCTCCTTATTCAAATAAAGATTTTTTTCAAAGAAAAATAAGTTTCTTAATATGCAAAATTAGCCGTGAAAAAAATTGCCAAAATTATAGACCATTTCCACCCGATCAAAGGAAATGTTGGAAACATAGATTTCAGCGATCGTATAAACATTCTATTTGAAATATTACTTGATCTCTTTGCTGCAGGATGGATCATGATTAAATTGACAACTAGTTAATAAAAATATTTCTTTCTTCTGGTTTTAGGCTGTTACTGTTAATTTTTCTAAGGTTATATTTTATGTTTTTTAATGCGTTTAATAGTATTTTGGTGTCTCTAATTGGATCGTAATTTATTATTATTTTTTTTTTCTTTTTCTTTTTTTAGACGAATTTTCCTTGCAATGGGGATTTTAAATTATTTTTTATATCAATCCCAACTGTTTTCAATGTGGTTTTTTCTTTGTATATTTCCTTTGCTGTTGTTTCCTGTCTGTACTGTATTTCTATATATATTGTTATTTCTGTATTTTTCCTGATCGTCCCCTGTAACTGCTCCATACCCTTTGGGTGAGCCGGAAGGCCTCCTTTGGGTGAGCCGGAAGGCCTGGGTAATAAATAAATAAATAAATACATAAAAAGCAGAATGTGTCACATTAGCACGCAAAATATAAAATTAAAAAATACGGTTTGGAAATTTGATATTCAAACTGCAAGCTATGAAATTTACAACTTCTTAAAAAACGAAATGAATAGCAGTTTGTTTTGACATGACATTTTTACTTTCCTTATATACATATAATGTATAAGGAAAGTATTGTGACGGGTCGAAAATTCGAATTCGAGTTTTCGACGGGAGAGCACGTCTCAAGCATCCCTGAACACGAATCAGACATTTTTGAGATGATGTCTGTGTGTGTGTGTGTGTATGTGAAAGTATGTGTGTGTGTGTGTGTGTGTGTGAAAGTATGTGTGTGTGTGTGTGTGTGTGTGAAAGTATGTGTGTGTGTGTCAGTGAGTCTGTGGAGACGATAATTGACGAACGAATGGACCGATTCGAACAAAAGTTGGTACAAAAATTACAATCCATGAATACTGGAAGCCTATTGTTTTTGTACGCAATCGCATGTTCAGAACCTCCCTAAATTTTCGAGTGAAATTTTGAAAAAAATCCTCAAAAAATCAAAAACTTTAATAAAGTTACGAAAATAGTCATTTCTAGTGTAATTTTTCATTAGAAAATGATTAAAACAAATTTTAAAACGCTAGCATGAACCGTTCACGAAATATTGTACATTTAAAAAAAATTATCAAAAAACCATAAAATTAAAAAAAAATATTACTTATTGTTGAAATATGTTCACTTTTCATGCGTAATATCATGCCATAAATTGGGTGATATCATTCTCGTCGATCTAGCTAGCTCCATTCATGAAAAAATATACTTTAGGTAATGCTCTTCTTTTATTTGGACGCCAATAGTCAGTTATCTGCTACAAGAATAACTTATTTCTCCGTCCAAAACGCTTGGCGAGAATTTGGCGGAATATCGCCAATTTGGCGACTTTTTATATGTAGCCAAATTAATGAAAATGTCGCCAAATTGATAAAAATGACGCTAAATCAATGAAAATGACGACTAGATATGATGAAGTAATTATTAAGGTATTTTAATATATGGATTATATCTCGTATTGATGTTTAGAGTTGCGCGAAGTATAAGTTAATTGAGTATTTTGAAATAGTTTTACATGTTGTCATCCTGAAAATCGCCCAATGTACAATTCAACGATAGAAACACAGCGCCATGGATCTTATACATTATTTTTTTATTGTAAAACTAGTAAATCCATTGCATAAATACGGAAAGTCATGTGCTGCCCACATCAGACATTTTTTTTTCTATTTACAGTTGTTTCTTCTAAACAAATTTAAAGCTCAGAAAATAAATGTATCGTCTTTAACAGATAATAGCTAAAATAAATAAATAAATAATAGAAAATAAATTTATCGTCTTTAACAGATAATAGCATTTCCATTAATCTATTCACTTCCTCCTGTGAATTCCTCCATGAGACAAGAGGGCAAGGACTTTTTTCTGCTGAGTGCCGATGATGGTTCATCATCAGAATCTGATCGATAGCCTCCCCCCCCCCCCCTTCCCGAAAAAAGGAGGGGTTCTAAAACTATTTCCACTCATCTTTTCAGTCTCCCAACATGTGGTCGCTTCGGGAGGTAAAATGGTTTCTGATGGTCACTGAATGGAGGTAAACGTAGCAGCCAGTCAATGAGGAAAATTCCGTTTCAAGTGAAGTGGTCGTGAAGGGAGGTGGTTTCTCAAAGAGGTTTTACTGCTTTTTGTTAATAATCATTCATTACTGACCAAATCATATACTTCGTTCGACTCGACTCGAAACTTTGTAATAGATAATCAGTGGTCCGACATGGTCCGTAGATTGTGCTGGGTTTGGTACAGGCAAGGCTACTCAGTGTTTCTTTCAGAACTTTTTAGCCGTGGGGGGGGGGGGGGGGGGGCGAATGAAATTTTAAGGGGGCAAGTTTTCAATTGTCCCTATATAAATTTATCACATAAATAGAAACTAGGTTAACATAAAATGTCTCCGGGGGGGGGGGGGGACATCGCCCCCCCCCGGAGATATGCCTGAAAGAATAACTGAGGCCACCCATACAAATTGTAGGACCCCTATAAACATTTACTCCCCCTCCCTTTATATTTGATTATCACCTTTTTGTGAATCTTTCATGTCTTCCTATCAATAAAAAAAGAAAAATAGTGTGTGTATGTGAGGAGGGGGGGTTATCCATAGCGTCCAAGCTCTCCTACTCGAGTGGCATCCTCCCACCGCCTATGGGTGGCCTTGGCCCAAATCCAAGTAAATGCGGAGGTCCAAGTAATGAAAGAGTTATAACCCAAAAATCGTACCCTTGGCACTGCTTAAGGAGGAACCGCCCATATAAATCCCCCCCCTCCCCTGCTTTATATTCATTTATTTTTCCTTTTGGGAATTTTTCATACCTTCTTAGTACATAAGCGGCAACTAATACATTAACGGTATCGCTTATCAAAGGATTATTAACGATCAGTATTAGACAGCAAACTATGCTATTTTAATAATGATTAAGCACACAAAAAGAAATTTATAAATTAAACATGTAATAGAGTATGTAAAACGAGCAGCTAGCTACCCGCTAATGCTGCTAGCGCACGATGTAAACATCAGCGCTGTTGCCTTTTCGAAAATCGACTGCAAATCACTCTTGAAAAAGGAGTGAAATATTTCACTGTTTCTTTCAAGTGAAATATGTACTCTTTTTACGAGTGAAATGACCCAAACAATCGCTCTAAAAGAGTGATTACCAGCTTAAGCGACTTGCTACTATTACGAAGAAATGACCCAAACAATCGCTCTAAAAGAGTGATTACCAGCTTAAGCGACTTGCTACTATTACGAATCCGGGTCCCCTATGGAGCTAGCCACCTCACTTGAGTGGTGCCTTTCCCCCCTTATGAGCGGTCCTGTTCTTGGGAACACAGTTTGGGAGTTCTTCTGTTCAAAGTTCTATGAGTTTGATTTGAATTGTTCTCTCGATTTCAGCATTTATAGTATGCGTCAAACGATTACTTCAGATGACGTATACACTCTGCGGTTAGTTTTTCCTTATAAATCATTGCCTACCCCTATCGGAAAATGACCTTCAAAACAACGCAAGATCAGATTTTTCGAACATGCTGAAATTGTTCCCTCGGATATAATATACAGTGAAATGCCTAGTGACGTGGCCAAGAGTAGTGATTTGGGAGCCATAATTCCCTCTCCCCTCTCAGAAACACATATGAACCCATTGAAGTTTATAGAAATGATATTTGGAGAAATGAAAAACAAGATATTTTGTTGCCCCCCCCCCCTTTTTTTTTACAGTACTGGGAATCCTATTACGCTATATTTTAAATACAAAGTAGTTGTAAATTTCAGATCATGTTAAAAAAAATCTGATGTGGGCAGCACATGAGTTTCTCTGCATACTGAATTCATGTTCTCTTTATTTCTTCAATAATTCATTAAATTGAGTTTAATGACACAAAATAACAGTCATAATTATTTAAAATGACACTGAATTTGCACTTTTAATTCAATTTTAGTTGTCATTTGGTAACTGGACTTGTTTTCAAAAGTGGCGTATAGCGAAAACGCGAAAAAACTAAAATAGCTCCAGAACGGTTAGTCCTAGTGTAATGGGGTTGGTTTTATTCTTTTCATCGTTAAACGTTACGTATAAAACAAGCATTTAATTGATATATCTCGGCATACGTAGTCTTTTATTTTAGATTTTGACGATTTTGCTCGCTATTTCGTAAGAAAATGCAGATTTTTTTTTTCTCGAGTCGTACCACAATCTAAACAGCAGCAGGGTAACCCACAAGTGACTTATCTGCCAAATTTTGTACAATTTGATCTATTAGTTTTTCAGTTAGAGTGGATACAGGCAATTTTTGCGGGCCATTTCGCAAAAAAGGCGGGTTCTTTTATTCCGAATCTTACCAAAAACTAATCAGCACCAGGGTCACACACAAGTGACTTAGGATTGTTGGATTTGGTATGTTTATAAATGTCCAATTTGTTAGTTTAGTTGCCCTATCTGTCTCCAGGAAGGTTAAAATTCTATTATGAAAGGGGAATAGTTTTTAAAGGTGGTACACACTTTAAAATATGATGCTCATACGATCTATTCAAATTTACTTTGTAACAATACATATTTCAAGGTTGATAGTAATCCCTGAATTTTTAATACAATCAATTGTAGCACTTCCCTGAAAAAAATCCTGCATTCGCCCATGGCTATTGGTAACCCTAAAACAAGAATTAACCATTTATTTTTACTCTCCTTATATCATTTGCATATGTGAAGGGAAAGTATCATATTATGTTTGTGTGTGTGTGTATCTATCTATCTGTTGTTCTATGAACACGATATTTCTCGAACAAATTAGGGGAATCTAATGAAATTTGGTACGATTAATTTAATTGATAAACATCAGAGGATATATAAACATCATATTTTTAGGCTAAGACCAGGGAAAGACAGTTAACTTTCTAAACATTTGCTTTAGAAAAAAATAAAATTATAAAAACATGTGATAAAATGTTTTGGAAATACTATTTTGTATATGATTTGTAATTTAAAAGCGAATGATACCATTTATACGATGTTGACATTGTATGTCTTAGCGAAAAGCATTGTTGACATTGTATGTCTTATAGTTGACACTGTATGTCTTATCCAAAAACATTGTTGACATTATATGTCTTATTGTTGACATTGTATGTCTTATCAAAAAACATTGTTGACATTGTATGTCTTATCGACAAACATTGTTGACATTGTATATCTTATCGTTAACATTGTATGTCTTATCGAAAAACATTGTTGACATTGTATGTCTTATTGCTGACATTGTATGTCTTATCGTTGACACTGTATGTCTTGTCGAAAAACATTATTGACATTGCATGTCTTATTATATATCTTATCGTTGACATTATATGTCTTATCGTTAAAATCGGAAATATAAAATTTTTTAAAATGATTAATATTATCAAATTTACATATGCTTTAGAAGCAATCTTTAGCATTTATTTCGAGTCGTTCTCGAAATATAAGAAATTTTGCTTTTATACACGATGTGCAATATATCTTAAACAAATTGAGCAAATCTATGGTCGCTCCCGCTTAAACGGATATTATTCGATTAAGCGAGACATTCGATTATCCGGGAGAAAGATATGTACTATAGTTGCTACTTAAATGTCTTACTATATAGATTACACACATAATAAACATGGAATACTGAAAATATTAATTACAACAACAAAAAAAATTTATATTTTTTATGAAAGAAAAATTCTAGACTAGCATATGCATACTACATACTGCATTGTTTATACTGAAAAAAAAATAAATAAAAACTGGGGCGTAACTCAACTCGACTTTCTTATACCAGAATCCATTTTTAGTAGCTTTTCTTTCAAACTTTACAAAATTTATTTTTGAAAAATCGGTACGGTTACAATAAGAAAGTGTAACCCCTCACATTCAAGGGCTTGAGAAAATATTCCGATTGACATCATACTTGACAATGTACCCCTCTGGGGGCGGGGAATTTTTTCCCCGAGGTGGGCTAATGACGTCACAAACAAAAAAAATTGTATCGCGCCTATTTTTCATAACAATGATTGAAACTATGAAGTTTGGTGATCATTGAACCATATATAAATTCTTTGATGCATGATTATGTTAAATTTTCTCCTATGCTGCCATGTTAAAAAGAAATATATAAAATTTCGAATAAAATTCCACGTGATTGCAACTACAACGTGTTACCCTTCAATTTAAAGAGCTTGAAAAAATATTTCGGTCGATACCATACTTGACAATGTAGCCCTGCCCCCTTCCCCTCGGGTGGGTAACTTGTCCCCTAAGAGAGCTAATGACGCTACGAGCAAAACAAATCTGATGTGGGCAGCACATGACTTTCCTTATAGAATGTAATGTATTTACTACTTTTACAGTAAAAACAAAATTGGTTATTCTTATAGTAGATATATTTTTTTCAAGATATTGAATTTTATTGAAATAGTCGTTATTTCCATTGATTTAGCGTCATTTTTTAACCATTTGGCGAGATTTTCTTTGATTTGGTAACATTTAAAAAAGTCGCCAAGTTGACAACATTCCGCCAAATTCGTCGCCAAAATCTCGCCAAGCTTCATGGACAGAGAAATAATTTATATCAATTTTATCAATTTTGCGTCATTTTTGTCACTTTAACAACATATAAAATCGCGAAGTTAGCGACTCCTGCTAAATATCTCGTCAAGCGTTACGGACGGACAAATGGAGAAATGGGTAATTCTTAATTCTTAATCTACTCTACGTTCTTTCCAAGATGATGAACTTTTATCAATTAGTCGTCATTTTTATTGATTTAGCGTCATTTTTATCCATTTGGCGACAATTTCGTTAATTTGGCAACATTTAAAAAATCGCTAAGTTGGCGACATTCCGCCCAATTCGTCGCCAAAATCTCGCCAAGCGTTATGAACGGAGAAATAAGTTATTCTTACAGCAGATAAATGACTATTGGCGTTCAAATACAAAAGTATTACTCAAAGTATCTTTGTTCATGAATGGAACGAGCTAGGATCCACGAGAATGATGTTACCCAATTTATGTTTCTCAGTAGGAAATATATATATTTTTTTATTTTATATAATTTTTTGTTCATTTTTTTGAAAAATGTGCAATATCTCGAGAACGGTTCATGTTAGCGTTCTAAAATTTATTTTAATCGTTTTCTAATGAAAATTACATAAAAAATGTCTATTTGCGTAACTTTATTAGAGGTTTTGATTTTTTGATGATTTTTTCAAAATTTCACTCGAAAATTTAGGGGAGTTCTGAACATTCGATTGCGTATAACAACAATAGGGTTCCATTATTCACGGATTGTAATTTTTGTACCAAATTTCGTTCGAATCGGTCCATTCGTTCGTCAGTTATAGTCTCCACAGACTTTCACACACACACGCACACACACACACACACACACACAGACATCACATCAAAAATGTTCGATTCATGATCAGGGATGCTTGAAACGTACTCTCCCGTCGACCACTCGAATTCGAATTTTCGACCCTGTCACAATACTTCCTTATACATTATTGTATATAAGGAAAGTAAACATTGTATTCCGGCTTCTTTTCACAACAATGATTGGAACTAATAAATCTCGTGATCATTTGAGCCATAAATAAACCCTTTTATGCATGATTATGTCCAATTTTGTTCTATGCTGCCATATTAAAAAAATAAATAGAAAAATAAAATAAAAATAAAAATATTGAAAATTTCGAAATCATTTCGGAAGTTTTTACTCGAATTAAAAAAAAAATTCTATCTAGTTCTAGATTTTTTGATAACAAAGCCGGATATAAAGTTTCTTGAAAAATTCATTAATATTTGTAGCAGCAATCGTGTACACAAATCAATCGACCACAGACATCACTCCAAAAATAGTCAAGCATGTTCAGGAGGTTTTAAAACATATTGACATCAAAATCTCGAGGAAAATCCATCCGTTGTGCATCAGCAAGAAATATCCCTTTAGATATTCCTGGACAGTTCTTCGTTATTTTTGTAAATATGTATATCTTTCCGTTTTTCTCGTCTCTCCCACTGCAACATCTATAAAAGCTTATCTGCAACGTACTTATCTTACTACGAAAGACGCCAGAAGATTCCAGCTAAAAATGTTTTCAGTCTTACTTCCGCGCAGTTATTTTTTTCCCGTGCTTGTAAACAATCCAGATTTTGCATTTAACGATAGCTTTCATGAATATTGAAACTGATATAGCGTAATCCCTTTTCATTCTCCCCGATTTTAGGTGAGATTCTGGATATCCCTACTATGATTTGGAGAACATTCCTTCTGGCAACTCTTTCCGCGTTTTTTGTCGCCCTGTTGTCGTCTTTTTTCGGGCTTTTGTCGCCCCTTTTGTCGCCAAGGTAAATATCGCAACATCCCATTTTGGCAACGTTTTCCGCGTGTTTTGTCGATCTTTCGTCGCCAAGGTAAAAATCGCCCTTTTGTCGCCGTTTGTGTAACAGTTGATCTGTAGCAATCCAAACATGGGCCTACGTCCGCTAAAAAAACATCACAGAATCCGGTCCCGCTGGTTGTCGGAGGTCGCACGTAGCAATAGCTGTTTGTGCAACAGGTGTTCTGTAGCTCGGAGCACAACATGAAAATTAGAAAATTTTCGGCATTCTACTTTGGCAACAAAAGGGCGATTTTTACGTTTGCGACAAAAGACGCTTAAAACGTTGCCAGAAGGGAATGTTTCGATTTTTACCTTGACGATAAAAAGACAAAAAAAGGGGAGGGGGTTCAAAAAACGCAGAAAGAGTTTCCAGAATGGAATTTTCTGCAAATCATAGCAGGGATCGCCAGAATCTCACCTACAATTGTCAAGAATGAAAATGGGATTATACTACATCCGTACCGGAATATTTTAGAAAAAAAAATTGAAGTGAACAAACAGAACAGGACCGTCTCTACATAATATAAAACCACACTGACATTGGGAACTTTTGTAGTTGACAACGTGTCAAATTATTTTCGAAGTACTCAATTAACTTATATTAACTTATTATGCTGCTAAGCAATAGACTCCATCCTATTAGAATATGTTAATTATTATTTCATTCATTTAGCGTCACTTTTGCCAATTTGGTGACACTTTCGTTAATTTGGTCCCACATAAAAGGACGTCAAGTTAGCGCTATTTCGCCAAATTTTGCATAATTTATGATACTTACTACTGTTCATTTTTATGTATTTTTTTAGATACATTTACTTGAAAAACGTGCAATATCTCGAGAATGGTTAAAAAGTCCAAAAGTGCTTTATATTTATGTAATTTGTTTCAGAATAAAAAAAAAAATACGAACAAAATGATTATTTACTTAACATTATTGAATGTCCTGATTTTTTTTTATGATTCCCTTAAAAATTCATTCAAAAATACTTGGGTCTTCGAAAGTTCGATCGCGTTTAAAGTCAATAGGGTTCCATTATTCACAGATCGTAATAATCGTACTAAATTACTATTTATTTGAGAGATATCGCAACCACAGTCTCACGGACACATACACCATCATCATCATCTCAAAAACGTTCAATTCGAGTTCAAGGATGCCTGAAACGTGCTCTTCCAGGGAAAACTCGAATTCGAATTTTCGATCCAGTCATAATACTTTCCCTATACAATGTATGTATGGAAAGCAATAAAGCAATATTTTTATTACCGCGAACTGTTACCTAAAAATCGTAAAGTAAAAACTTTCTTAAAACACAACATGTAACTTAATAAGGGAACAGACCCCCTACCCCCTTAGCCTTTGGTGTGGTGTCTGTCATTTTATCCTGAAGAATAAAACTTTTCTGATTTGGGAAGATTGTCTGATATCGTTTCTGGAAGAAGTTTCATATCATCCAGTGGGCGTGGGAGGTTTAAATGTATCCCCATAACTTTCCGTTTTTATAAAATATTTTTTTCCTTTTTCAAATAACCAAAATTTATGACTGTCAATATCTGTCATCGTATCTCCAATAACGTACTTTTCTCAAAATTTTAAAGAATGAAAATATATTGATGACATTCATTTGGCATTAATCACCAAAGCTGGATCTTGACCGAGTATAAACAACGACGTTACCCCTTGTTGTTACTTTTCCAGTAACGATATGTCCGTACTCGAGTACTTTTCAAAAAGCATTAATTGTACTGGCATTCAAGAGATAAATGCACTGGTTACTTTTCAATAGTTACTCATTATTTTTTCAAAATATTGGATTTTTTAGTTCACATATTATCTTTTAATTTCAACATATTTACTTTGAATTTTCGCATATTTATCAATGTATCTTTAAAAAAAATCTTAATATTAAAATTCATGTGTAATGATTGTGAATGCATAAATGTCTTTTGTGTGCATTATTCTGTACGTGTCATATATTATATAGCTAATAAAATCTTATCAAAACATGAGAAGCTGAGTAACAAAGATGTCCTTCCTTCCTAAATGTGTTCGACTACTAAAAATATGGAAAATACACTTATTGGAATAGGTTTGTTCATCGGTCCGTCTGTCAAACTGCATGTAAAGCAGTAAAAATCAGCTGGCTTTGCTTTGAAAAATTTAATATATAGCATCTAGAGAAAATTTTGTTGAGTAAAAAAAATTGTTACAAAAAGTCAACATTTAAAAAAATTATAAGAAATTTCATATTCTTACTTCATTGTTCCTTATAGTAGAAAATGGCATCTGGAACTAAATTAATCAAATTTGAATAAAACCTGTATTGCCACTTAATGGTTTGATATAGTTTGCAACTAATTAAAATGAATTTTCAGTAACTAAAAACAGATCACGTGATGTGATAAAGCTTATTTATAATAATACATTGCTCAATAAAAACTGAAAGTACATAAATACCACTATGCTACAAACACTTGAAAAGACGATTTTTGTGGACATTTCAAATTGTTTAATCAAGATTTTGATTGGTGTGAAGAATGTAAAAGCACTACGTAAAGCCAGTTGGTAAAATAAGTTTTTGAAGCATAAAAATCTTTTGATCTGCAAATTGCTTTAAAATTTCAGTATTAAAAGCGTCAAAATACAGAAGTGTATCTTTTCTCGTGAATGGAACGAACTACATCCACGAGAATGCTGTCAATATATTTCTCGCATAATATTGCATATAGAAAGTGATCCTTTTGGATGATTCCTTTTTTTAATTTCATGTAATTTTGTTTAATAAATATATTTGCAAAATGTGTCATATACCGAGAACGGTTAATATTAGCGTTTTAAAGTTTGTGTCATTTGTTTTGTAACGAGACATTGCGCATGAAATGATTATTATTTATTTAACAGTATTAAAGGTCCCTATTTTATAAAAACATTCCTTTAATCGTGCAATATCTCGAAAATGGTATATGCTAGCGTTTTAAAGTGTATGTCATTCGTCTTCTGATAAAAAAAAAATGCATATGAAATGATTATTTATTTATCAATATTGAGGTTCCTAAATTTCTTCCAAAATTCATTCGAATATTGAGAGGTTTTCTGAACATTCGATTGCGTTTAAAATCATTAATTATTCATTGATTGCGTTTAAAATAATTAATTATTCATTGATTGCATTTAAAATCATTAATTATTTATTGATTGGCGTTTAAAATAATCAATTATTTATTGATTGGCGTTTAAAATCATTAATTATTCATTGATTACGTTTAAAATCATTAATTATTCATTGATTGTAATAATCGTACCAAATTATTTCCGAAATGTTTCATTCATTCGTGAGATATCGCGTGCACGGACTCACGGACACATGCACACTAACATACATCCGGCAACACATCAAACTGCCGTTAACCTCAGGGTTGGCTGTGTGGTCTGGGTCTTCAACTCTAACATACATACACAGTTATATACATACACACTAACATACACATACATTAACATACACAAACACCACCTTAAAAACGTTCGATTCAAGTTCAGGGTTGCTTGAAACGTACTCTTCCGCGAAAACTTGAATTCGAATTTTCGACGTCGTTACAATATTTTCCTTACACATTATACTATCTATATAAGCACGGTAAAGCAATAATATTCTAAATTTCAACCGCAAACAGATTACTGTATTTATTCCTGAAAAGAAGATCAACAGTGAAAAACACTTACATACCTTCCAAAAATTTTGCAATGTGTTTATCCAGGCCTGAAACAGATACTACCGCACACAAAACTGCATTTTGCACCCCAATACAAACACACGCAGCCGAACAAACCATCTGCTTTTGTGTTGTAATTAACGTCTGAAAACAGAATGACAGCCATGTTGCCTATGACGTCACGTGGAAGCAATTGAAGTCACGTGGCTTCAGTTCCAGCTTCTGCTTCGACAAACATGGTGGTTAAATGTCCTCGCCGGCCTTAAATATTTCGTAATTTGTTTTATTTTATTTTTTGCACTCCGAGGTTTCTCTCGAATTGGATTAGATGCGGGAGAACGATTTTTTCGAGCAATTCGGCTACAGCCGTACGAAATTAAGAGTGAAACCGTTATTCTGGTCGGAATTCTTTAAATGGAAGACTTGCGTTTATCTACGGACGAGCGGACGCAAGTGATGCAATAAGGTGTTAACGTTCAAAGTGAATGACGTGTGCTTGGCGTAAAATTTTTCTGCAAACATAACCCCTTCCGGTAAAAATTAATTTATCGTGCTTCTGAACGGAAAATAACCGTAAACAAGACATTTATAAAAGATCTTTTATAGGGTGGCTAGGGATGTGTACACTCCATTTCCGACGGAACTGTTGGAATTGTGTTTATTTCGTACATTCACGCGAATTATCGGAAAAACCGGAAGTGACATCTCTAAAACCGGAAGTGAAAACCCTTAATGACTCTTTTGGAATTTAACGTTATATCCACATCAGTCATTATCGAGGCTAAGCTCTGTCTATAACCAATCCTGAGAAATATAAGTTGCAAGGAAAATTTTTGAAGTCCAAAATTCGAATTCGAGATTTTGACGGAAAAACACGTTTCAAGCATCCCTGAACTCGAATAGATGGTTTTAGAAGCGATGTCTGTGTATATACGTGTGTGTCCGAAAATCGGTGGAGACGATATCTCATGAACGAATGGAACGTTTCGAACGAAATTTGATACGCAAATTATCGTCCGTAAATACTAGAAGCCTGTTGATTTTAAACGCAATCGAATGCAGTATTGTATTTTAATATATGGGCACTATTGCTTATTGTAGATGCTATCCATATTGATAATTGTCAATTTAGACTTGTACGAAATATAAGTTAATTGGGTACTTTGAAATAGTTTTACATGATGTCATCCAGAAAAGCGCCAAATGTACAATTTAACATTAAAAATACTGTGCCACAAATATTTATACATCATTTTTTCACTGAAAAAATAAATTCATCGCATGAAGAAAATAGACATGTGCTGCCTGCATAAAAAAAATGTAAAATCAAAAAATATTTTTAAAAAATCGTCTGCCGTATAAACACATTAAATTTAATTCCGTTGCTAAGCGATATTATATCATTTTTTAAAAATAAATTTGCGGAAAATAGATCATCTGCATAATGTTATCTCTATGGAAAGCTTAAGTGTGCGTATTTCTATTAATATCTCAACAACGCCTGGTCCTAAAACCTAGAAACATGGACTCAATTTTAAGTGACTACATTTCATGAAATTTGATGGAGCCATTCTCCTGTGATGAAAAGGCAAACATACATACACACACGCAGATTTTCACTTTTTAACACTTTACAACAAAGTTGAAAAGTGTTTATGACTTTGTTCATTCTGTCTGTCTGTCTGTCCGTTAGCACGATAACTGCCGTAAAAATGACTTAATCAAAATGAAATTTTAGTATGTCGTTCAGACGGTCTGTAGGACCTATGGGAATATAAATGAATAATATCACCCAATTAGTTTTGGATTGAACCCGGGTTGAAAAAATGAAATACATTGAGCCCTATGGGACCTAATTTTTCAAACGTTTTTTAAGCGGATTTAAAATTCACAAATTGCTTCGAAAATTTTAGGTAATAGTCAAATTGTTCCATAAAATATATAAAAAAAATTCAGCGAAATATATTCAGTAGTTTTTTTAAATAAAAATTAAAATAATAATTACACATCATATATGAAACGATCACGTGACCATGATATGAAACGATCCCATGACCCACTTCAAAATGATATATGGCATCCATCTTGTTTCAAAATCGTGATTTTTCAAAGTTCTTTTTAATTCATATTGAGTGTTGTATCCGTCCTAAAACTACTTTATTTTTGCTTAAATTATGTGCATCTACATACTAAAACAACACAATGACAATATATTTGAGTTTAAATTCTCATTCAAATTCGATTATTTCTACAACTAAGCCTATTTCTCACCTATGTAAAATGTAAACAGCAAAATATGTAGAATGAGTTGTATTAGAATTACTGTATTTCTTTAACACAAAATAATTCAGTCCATGGAATCTGCATGGCTGATATGAATGAAATATTAATTGATTTTATAAACTGAAGGACGATTTTTTTTCGATGAGGTTTCAAGCATAGAGTTTATGAATTGTAGCTCCATGGTCTTAATTTTTAAATAAAATAAATTATTATAGTATTGTGATGAATGAAATGGAGAAAGTTATGAATGAAATGCTGTTTTTATAGAGAGATCCAGGCGTGTTATTTTTTCTATGACGTCATTTGAATTTATTTCAGTTGTTTTCGATGAAGTTTTCATTATGATAGTTTTAAAAATATTACCGTGGAATGTATTGCATTTTAGAGATATTTAAACCAGACAATTTATATTTCAATGCCGTCATTTGAATGAAGTTCATTTTTTTCAATGATGGCTTAAGTTTTCAAATATAATAAATCAATGTAGTATTGTGATAAGTTTTAAAATATTACCGAGGAATGTATTGCATTTTCGACTTTTTTAAATAAAATTGCTTTGAAGTTGGAAAGTGTTTCATAATCAATGCTTTAAGCATGATTGATCTTTCTTGTATTTATATTTCTTTTGCACTAATGGAGATCAAAAAGCAAACTGTTTTGCAAATTATGGGCCTTTTGCAGTGAGAGAGGTGATAGGATGGAGGCAAAAGTAAGGAGTTAAAACTTCTTATTAAGAAAACACCAATATCATTCGAGACAATCATTCAGGTGGTGCTGGGATAAGATAAGTCATTGTATGATTTTCTATGGCGAAGGGCCTCAAAATATGTATTTGAACTGACAATTTTATAAAAATAAATTATGAACTGACAATTTTATAAAAATAAATTATGAACTGACAATTTTATAAAAATAAATTATGAGCGCAATGCAAAGTAGAACTGAAACAATGAAGAACATTCCTACGTGTTTAAAATTATTTTATCTTTCCATTTATTTTTATTTCCCTATATTCTGTACTTTATCCTACAACTACGAAAAATCTGATGTGGGCAGCACATGACTTTCCCTGCAAACTTAAATTCATATTTTTTTATTTCTTAAATAATTCATTAGGTTGAGTTTAATTGCACAAAATAACACTCAATTTGCATGTTTAATTCAATTTTTGTTTTTATTTGGTAATTGGACATTTTCCCGAAAGCAGCGTAACAAAAATGCAAGAAATCGCAAATATCTTGAGAACGGTTAGCCCTAAAGTATAATGGAGTGTGTTTTATTCTTTTATTCGTCAAAAATTGCTTAAAAACAAGAATTTAATTGATACATTTGATCATGTGCAGACTTTTGTTTTAGATTTTGGCAATTTTTGCGGGCTATTTCGTAAAAAAATCAGGTTGTTCCTTTCTGAATCGTACCAAAATCTAATCATCACCAGAGTACCCTACAAGTAACTTATCTACCAAATTTTATGAAATTTAGTCAATTAGTACTTTAGCTACAGTGGATACATGAATTTTTTACGAGCTATTTTGCAAAAAAAAAAGCGGGTTCTGTTTTTACGAATTGTACCCAAAACTAATCAGCACCAGGGTCATACCCAAGTGACTTACATACCAAATTTTATGAAATTCGGTCCATTAAATTTTGAGTTAGAGTTAATACATACATTGCACAGACAAACAGACACACACACACACAGACGTCACGCTAAAAATAGTTTTTTTCGTATTCTAGAGGTCTCGAAACGTGTAAATCCGTCGAAAACTCGAGTTGCGATTTTCTGCATGATTCCAATACTTTCCCTATATATACCATGTATTGCAGGGAAAGTAAAAAGTACTGGTTAATTATACTCATAATAAGGGAACCCTTAATTTAAAAATATTCGAAAATACATATACTAAATACTACGCCTTTCTGTTTTGTCAACTAGCAATAACAGCTACTTTACTAACACTAGCGACACCTAGATATAATTGTCAAAGCATTATGGCATTTTCAAGCGTTTCATCCATAGGAGTTTTATCTCCTTCTTTCTAACTCCATGGGTTATAGTGTATCATTTTTACTGTCTCATACTTAGTATTGAGAAAGTATTCATATGTAGTATTGAGAAAATATTGCTTTCACAAAAATGTTCTTTTTTTTTTATTTGATGTCAATATATGTTTTAAGACCTCTTGAACACGTTTTGACTATTTTTGGAGTGATGTCCGTCTGTCTGTCTGGTTAGATGTTTGTGGTGGATATTTTGTGTGCACGATAGCAACAACACATTTTAATAGATTTTCACGAATCTTTATATTCGGCTTTGTTAACCAAAAAAATCTAGAACTAGATAGAATGTTTTTAAATTCGAGAGAAAACTTCGAAATTTTATATTTTTTTAGCATGGCAGCATAGGACACAATTTGACGTAATTATGCATAAAAGAGTTTATTTATGACTCGAGACTTCATAGTTTTAATCATTGTTGTGAAAAATAGCGACGATACAATTTTTTTTTATTCGTGACGCCATTAGCCTCCTCTTGGGGGTGGAAGTAACCCCCCGGGGGATACATTGGCAAGTATGGTATCAATCGAAATATGTTTTTTAAACTTTTTGAAGAAAAGGAGAGTTGTGATCATTGGGATTACGCCATAGTTGTAATCATTTGAATCAATGATCCCGATTTTTCAAATTTTTTCTTGAAAATTTGAAAAAAAAATTAAAAATTAATTCTGGTAGTAGAAAGTCGAGTTGAGCCACATTCCAATCAACTAATCAATCAATCAATCAATCAATCACCATGAGTGTGGGGCCAACTCATTGGGCGTACCTGACTATACCTCGCCACGGAATTTGAAATTCGACGATACTAAATACAACCTATCTTTTTAAAAATGTGAGATACTGTAAGTAAGTTGCCAATTGTAACATTTAACTATCTTGAATCTGTCCAGAGTACAATATACAATAATTTATTTATTTCTAAAAGAAAAAGTATGCTACAGGAGGAATCACAGTGACAGCAAGCAAAACAATAAAAACCCGAACCATACAGAAAAAAACAAAATAGTATACAAACATAAAGACACGAAAAATTACAATAAGTGATTTTTAAAAATAGTTAGAGAAGAAAAAATATAACTAAGTCATCAGGCAAGCTATTGTAGAGCCTACAGAAATTGTTGACATACAAAGTGTACATCTACTTATAAGTTTGGATCTATATATATATATTGTATATATATATATATCCCTCACAGCAAAGATCGTCACATGTGTGACAGTGACGTCGTAGTCACGTGACACCTGGGTCACAATGTGACATCACATTTGTGACTTCTATCTGACGTTACGTATTTTTAACTTTGTAACATGATTGTGACTATATTCTGTGACGTTTCTACAATTTAATTTAACAATTTAAGTAACAATGTGACGACATTACATTGGCAATTACAATGTGACGTCACAAACAAGTTAATATGCGAGGTCACAAACGACCATGAAAATGACCAAAATGACTTCGCTGTGACCTCAATATGACATTGCCGAGACGTACTGCGACGTCCGGTGACGTCCCAAAGTTACAGTGTGACGTAAATCTTACGTCACTGTGAAAAAAATGCTGTTAGGGATATATATATATATAATATATAAACTTTAAGCCTAAACCTTAAGCCTAAGCTTTTCTCCCAATAACGCGCCTTTTCTTTCGCGATAAGTATTCTAAATTCCTATCTCATGTCCAACACTTGTGCAACCATATGGCAATCTGATTAAATTTTATTGACACCCTCATTAAATTTTATACCACGCCACTCATATTAACAAGTCGGCAAACACCTCATCTTACACGTCATCTTTCCCTCAATCATACCATATATGGTCACGAATCTTAAACCCTGTAAACGTTCTAATATAAAACTGCACTCCTAATCACATTTTAAAGCCTAATGAACGGAAGGATAAAAACCACATAGCCTGTATCATAATCCCTCTCTAAAGTAAATATATAATGCATATAGAAGTAGGCAGATGGCACTGAGATTTTGTGAGAACTGGTCGACGATCAGGACCAGAAGTATCTTGCAATAAAGTAGATTTTGGTTATGTGAAAATGTCTCTGTCATGGATTATTGCCTCGTATATGACATATATATATATATATGTATGTGTGTGTGTGGTGTGTGTTAAATATTTTTAAATGGCATATGTCTATACAAACTAATTTCTAAAGGTAAATATAGTTATATACATATTTGCATAAACATGATTAAACTTAAATTGCAGTTTGTTCCATAATCCCCCTCCCTCTTTCAGTGATGGAGGTGATGGGGTCCGAGGTGAGGCCGATGTACGGAATTGCCTGCAAACTCGGATATACGTTCGGATACATGACGCTTCCAGCCGTTGCTTGGTTTATTCGTGACTGGAGGAGCTTGCAAATAGCTATCACACTACCCTGGGTGGCTATGATTGCTATGTGGTGGTAAGTAGTTTTCGGCGAGTTCTTCATACAAGAAAGCTCCATGTATCTCCTTTGAATTCGTATCTCGAGTACGGCTCGTCATGAATACGTAACAATATTATCCATTTATTTATTGATAAGAGTATTTACAAAGCACCTGCGGTGCTGACTTCGTCGTTTCGAAACTAGTGTTTCTTTCAAGCATATCTCACACTTTGAGCGTACCTCACACTTTGAGCATACCGGCGACAAGTATTCGTCCCCCCTCCCCACACCCCTTCGGAGACATTTTATATTAACCTAGTTTCTATTTGTGATACAGAAATGTATATAGAGCAAATGGAAAACTTCCCCTCCCCTAAAATTTCAACCCCTCCCCCCCGACCAAAAAGTTCTGAAAGGGACACTGATCGAGACCCTTTTGAACCCGCAATAATTTTGTTATGGGTTTCTCGAACTCCTAATATTTTTGTGTGTATTTAAAGGGGAAAATGTACGCATATCATTTATAAATTTTGTTATTAATTCTTCAAAGTTTTCATTATTCATTCCCCTGTTGTTTATACATCACGCCAGTGTGTATAGAAATTTACCCCCCCTCAGACTGTTTAATGCATTCTGAATACAATATTTTAACTCAGAAATGATTTAAATATATTTTTATTTACATTTTTAATATTGGTAAAAACAGCTAAAAATAAATTTTACATTTTTTTTTTACTTTTATAAAGACAATAATTAAGTTGGAAATTCACAGTATCTGTCTATTGTATATAATAATGTTTCTCCTATACAAAAGCAAAGTGAATGAATTAAACACTTATCTAGAGGAAATAAATATTTTTCTGTACTTATTCGCCTACAAAAGGGCATTGATGTCGAAGGGAGTACTTTGAACACTCCTAAAAGTTTAACTTGTACCACTTAGCCGTATCTCAAAAATTTCAGTGTGACTCTAGTATATATATATATATATAATAGTTTGAAAGTCCAATGACAGAAAAGTAAAAAGCTGGAACTCGAAAAACCTAACTTTATAACAAACCTACAAAATAAAAGTATAAAACAGCAAATCTTCAATCAAATAGAAAAAAAAATACAAATTTCGAGTTATCAAGTTAAAGATATTCAACAAATATCAATGGTGTGGAATCAATAATAGAAAAACATATAAAATCCAAGCATTAATGTTATACACGTGGACAAGGGCCAAGCCTAAATAATGGAATTGTTCACTTCTCCAAAACTCTTCCTCGGGTCCAAGTATTTTGTTGAAGCAAACACAAAATATGTATGTTTCTGAAGAAATAGATAGATTATATCTGTAAACTATTTCTACTTGACCAACATATATAAAGAAGGAAAAATAAAGGAAATAAGAATACATGGAATAAAATCTGCATATGCCCGAACCAGTCGAACCCTGGAAGCCAGAATGAAGAGACCAATGTTGCCATTCACAAAGGAAAAAGAAATGATCTACTGTTGCCAATCGTAAGAAATAAATAAAAGTAATGCGAAATTTATATATATATATATATATATATATATATATTAGAAAAATGTATATATATATATTAGAAATATGTAATAATAAAATATATATATATATATTAGAAAAATGTAATAATAAAATATTTATGTAATATTAACATCGCCATAGAGGCAAAATCACTGCCATAATACCGATAAGAGAAAATAACAGCACCGGCCCAAATTCGATGATTAGTCAGAATTAAATTCCTCTTCAGGTCTGAGTATTTAATTCAAATTAACTCAAACAAATGCCTGTTTCAGATTGAGTAATAGTACATTACTAAAAATACTTAAACTCAGACTACAGGCATCAAAAATGAAAAAAATGACGATAGGAAACATTTAGAAAATTTATATTACCATGTGGCATGAACCCTTCTTCTTTCACTACGTGTATATTCGATCAGCCTCAACAGCTTAAATTATCTAGAAGCACCGGAATGAACAAGTTGAAATACAACCAGGAAGGCAGTACGAACGTTCACAGTAATACTCCCAGACACGTCCAGTGCAATTCAGAATATGAACAACCCGTATAAGCAGTTCAGAATATGAATATGAAGCAAAGATGAAAATTCTTCCTAAACAAGTAATGCATAGAAAAACTGGATAAACGAGAATGCCACTATACACCATTATAAGGGCGCTCGAATCGTAGTTTCAAAGCTGGCAAAAGTTACAATTTTTTAGCGAAAATAAAATTCAAAACATTAATATTAATGCATCTTATTTTCCGATTTTTTGATTTTTTTAATTTTTTTAACTTATTTTATTATTTTTCATTTTATTTATTTATATAATATTTTTTTTTCTTTTTTTTTTATGTTAGCCACTATAATTGGGAAAGTTTTCTTAGGTGTTAGATACGAGTGGAAGTTGATACACTGAGTTGATAATTTTAATACCGAACTTGGGAGGATATGCATTATTATATATATAAATATATATAATCTATCATTGGAATTTCATATAATATTTTTATTATATATATATATATATATATATATATATATATATACATATATTACATTTTTTATTTTTTTTATTTTATATGTACTTTTTGAATATCACTCATTTGTTCTTTGACAGATTAAAAAGTTCTGGTGCGTCCTGCTCAGATTTTTATTTTCTGTAGTAATTGCTACTATTAAAATAAATTTTATATTGTTTGATACTTTCTTAAATGTTTAATTTTGAGTCTGCTCCGGGTGTTTTTGGATTAAAATTCTTTTGATAAAAAGTAACATTTATAAAGTGTTTTAACGATGCTACGCTTTGAAAGGATTTTGGAAGAATCGCCCCGATGGTTGCTGATCAGTGGACAAGTGGACAAGGCGGAGGTCCTACTGCTGGGAGCTTGCAAGAAGAACGGAAGGGCGGTGGATGAAGTGCAGGTGCCCCTCTTGAAGCTCTGCTCCAGATCCCTGAAGGCAGGTATATGCACAATGCAGCACATTTTACTCCTTGATTGAGTCGAAGAAAAAAAAATATTTAGTTAACTGTATGCAGTGCTTTCAATGGCGAATTTATGATTTTTGCAGTCCTGGAGTATATGCTGCTCATTCGCAGAGAGAAAAAATGGACGAGTGCAGCACGTGATTGCACCCTGCACATTCAAATTCATTTTTTTATACATTAAATTGAGTTAAACTGCAGGAAATAGCATGGATACTTTTACAATATTGTATATCCAATTTACTCTTTTATTGCAACTTCTTCTCATTTGGCAACTTAATTTACTTTAAATTCTCCAGGTCCTCAAAATTCCATAAAACTAAGATATCACGAGGGTGGTTCATCCTATACAGTCATGGGGTCAATCTTATGGGCTTAGTTACAAAATTCATCTGAAGAACGAGTACTTACTTAACATATTTCAATAATTTTATAAGTCATTTCAGATTTTTCAATATCTTTGCCCGCCATTTCGCAAAAAAGAGTCAGTTATACTTTTCCGAATAATATCAAAATCTAATTAACATCAGGATAATTATCAAGGGACTTGACTATTAAGTTTTAAGAAATTTTATTAAATAGTTTTTTTAACTACAGTGAAATCTCGAGAATAGTTCATCTTAAAGTAATGGCGTGGTGGCTTTTGTCGTCAAAAATTACGTAAAACAAGCATTTAATTAATACATTTGAGCATATTTAGAATTTTATTTTTTGTCGGATATTTTAGATTAGCGAGCCATTTCGCAAAAAAAGCAGATTCTATTTCTCGAGTCCTACCAAAATCTAACCAGCAACAAACTATCCCACAAGCGACTTATGTACCAAATTTTATGTAATTTGGTCAGTTTGTCAGGTAGAGTGGGTAATTACCATTTTTGCGGGCCATTTCGTAAAGAAAGGCAGGTACCTTTTCTCCGAATCGAATCAAAATCAAATCAAAGTCAAATCAAGGTATCCCACATGTGACTTATCTGCCAAATTTTATGAAACTTACTCTATTAGTTTTTGAGTTAGCGGGGATACATACATTGCACAGACAGACAGACACACACATACACACACAGACAGACACACACATACACACACAGACAGACACACACAGACACCACGCTAAAAACAGTTTTTTCGTGTTCTAACGGTTCCGAAAGATGTAGATCCGTCGAAAACTCGAGTTTCGATTTTCAACATCAATTCAATACTTTCCCTATACATTACCATGTATTGCAAGGAAAGTAAAATACCTTAATACTACTTTAATACCGGTCAATTTCGTGTACTCGCATTTGTCGGCATATATGGAAACAACAAACAGTGACATCGTTATTTTAGTCTCGTGTGAAAATGCGGTCAATATGCCCATATCAGAAAAGCATAGAAGCATACAGCTGTTTCGAGGTTATGTTGGAGCCCATTCGTCAGTGCGAAAACGCGAAGTCAGAAGGACGAAATGGGCGATTCCATTTGGAAGACATGGGAAAACGGAAGTTAAAGCCGTGAAAAGCCCATTAAAGTCGCGTTAAGGCCGAGAAATCAGGTAATACGTTAATCAAATGTAACGTTACATACGCCCAAGTTTTCCTTATCCTTTGCACAAAGGGTTTTTACTTATTAATGCCCACATCATTTCGTTTATTACTTTTCCTGCAATACATGGTAATGTATAGGGAAAGTATTGGAATCATGCCGAAAATCGCAACTCGAGTTTTCGACGGATCTATACGTTTCGAGACCTCCAGAATACGATAAAACCATTATTAGCGTGACGTATGTGCGTGTGTGTGTGTCTGTCTGTCTGCCTGTGTGTCTGTCTGTGCAGATTTTGTATCCACTCTAACTAAAAAACTAATTGACCGAATTTCATAAAATTTGGTAGGTAAGTCACTTGTGGGCGAATCTGGTGCTGATTAGTTTTGGGAACAATTCAAGATAAAAGAACCCGCCTTTTTTTTGCGAAATGGCCTGCAAAAGCCTGTATCCACTCTAGCTTAAAAACTAATGGACTGAATTCCACAAAATTCCATCGATAAGTCGCTTGTCGGATACCCTGGTGCTGATTTTGGTGCTATTCGAAAAAAAAACCTGTCTTTTTTTTGCAAAATGGTCCGTAAAAATTGTCAAACTCCAAAATAAAAAACTGCGTATGCTCAAATATATCTATTAAATGCTTGTTTTATACGTAATTTTTAACGAAGAAAAGAATAAGACACACACCCATTACACTAGGGCTAGCCGTTCTCGAGATATTTTAGTTTTTCGTATTTTCTCTACGCCACGTTTGAAAATAAGTCCAGTTACCAAATGAGAACGAAAATTGAATTAAAAGTGAATTAAATTTAATTAAAATAAAGAGAACGTGGATATGAGTCTGCAGGGAAAGTCATGTGCTGCCCACATCAGATTTTTATATTTGTTAGTATTCCCTGTCAAAGACAGGGAAACCGACACTCTTAAAAGATGAAGGAGAAACTTCTCAAAAGATTTTACTTAACTCGTCATGACCGACGTGTGAGGGTCTGTCTGCTTCAACTTCTTGGATGGCGTATTTGTATACTTTCCTACATTCTATAGAGAGCTGATATTTTGTAGGCAAGTCTAATGAATCGTTAAATCTATTAAAATTTGGCGTAACCGCGATAGATGGAACCGACATATTTTTGTCCTATTGTTGCCAGATAGTTAAACACAGAATGCAATATTCAACTTTCGGTGTCTAACAGGCCAGTGGTTGTCGCGCGAGGATTGCACTCGGACGACCCGATTTCGATTTCCGGCTCTGCCCAAATTATTCCCGTATTTCAGGGAAGTACGGGCATGTAAAACATGTGGGTCTGTAAGTCCTTTCGATAGGTTGATGGCAGGGGAAGGAGGGTACGGTCTCTGTGAATGTTGCCCTACACTGGTTCTGGTCTAAATAGATTCCTTACTTACACCTTCTGGTAGGTCGGATCGTTTGGATCGAAAAACAACAATATTCGCTTCCTTCTCTCTCTCTCTCTCTTATATATATATATATATATATATATATATATATATATATATATATATATATATATATATTTCTAATGATTTGTCTCCATTGAAGCTGCTCGTGGCGAGTTATGAATAAAAGCTGTTACCCCCAAACGAAGTTAGTTTTTGTATTTACTAGTTTCAGTAATTTTTATTTTATAAGTGTTTAGCTTCGTAAATTGTTGTCTCAATTAAAAATTTGCCAGCATTGAAAATTGGAGCTGCAATTACTTTTATACTGTCGGGCATGGTCACTGTACTGTAGTTAGACCTAGAGTGTGCACTCACGGACCTTTCCCTACAAAGTTATCGGGGTGCTTTAGGACTTTCATGGAACCGCGTATAATAATTACTGAAAGTCTTGAGAATATAGACTCCTCCAGTGTTATACTTTTTCCTCTAAAGAAACTTTACAAATCTCAAATATAAATTTTAATTTCAATAGATTTCTCCAAAAGTTAATATAAAGATTTATTAAACTTCTCGTGAAATTAAATAAGCATGAGCCAGAAAAATTTGACGTTAATATTTGAAGCATAAAAATATCTGACTAATAAAAACACATATAAAACTCATAAAATAGTTTATTCCCGTTAAAAATTCCAATGCTTGTAATCGAAATGTTTAATTCAGAATACATAAAGTTTTCACTTTATTCTGCAATATTTCCTAATTCATGGCATCGGGAAATTTGAAAATTTATTTCCGCTTCTCAAATTTCTTGTCCTCACATTTGGTAAAGTAGTAAGAGCCAATTACCTCTTTCAGGAGAAGGGAGCGTCTTCCAAGAAAGAAGATATTTCGGATCTTTTGCAATATCCGAATCTCAAAAGATCGACTTTCTACCAGTTCTTTATATGGTAGGTAATTTGTGGAGTTCTGGTTGGCTCCATTGTGTGTCTATTTAAACAAGCTCTTGTAATTTGTTATTTTCTGAACAGATTATGTATTTAACGCCTTGATAAATATTACTACAGGAATTTTTTTTTTCTGCAGGGATTTTATCAAGTAATTTGTTGATGGATCTCCGTTGAGTCATTTTATCAGCACTCAATTCCTCCTTGTAATTTGTTTTCTCAAGTGATTTCTTTTTCAGGTTTAGTACTATGCCCTGACTTGGCGCACGAATGAGCCTAATGGAGATGGATCTCTCAATTAATTTGCTGATAGAGATACATCAACTAATTCCTCCTTGTAATTTGTTGTTTTCTCAAGTGACTACATTTATCTCCTATTCACATTTAGTACTTTGTGTACTACGCGCTGACTTGAGGCACGAATGAGCTTAATGAAGATCTCTACAGCATTTTTTTTTTCCTGTAGGGATCTCTATCAAATACTTTACTAATTGAAATCCGCCAAGTAATTCCTCCTTGTAGCTTTATCTTTTCTCAAGTGATTGTGACTTTATCACTTTGATAGAGATTCCTTGATTTTTTTTACTTCAGGGTTCTCTATCTAGCAATTTGTTGATAGATTTCCATCAGAAATTTCATCATAAAATAATTACTCCTTGTAATTGGCTGTTTTCTCAACTGATTAAATATTTATCTCCTTTTCAGGTTTAGTACTTTGCTTGCTTACTACCCCTGACTTGGGGCATTAATGGGCCAAATGGAAATTCCTACTGAATTTTTTTCCGGTAGGGTTGCTATCAATTGATTTGTTGATGGATATTTATCAAGTAACTTACATCAAGTAATTCTTCTTTGTAATTCGTTGTTTACTACGATTATGTATTTATCTACTTGGAGATATCTACTTGATGTTTTTTCTTTAAGAGTATCCATCAAGTAATTTGCTGATGTATTATCATCAAGTAATTTGATCTTTAAATAATTGTAAATTCTTATTTTCTTAAGTGATTATGCATTTGTTTTCTTTTAAGCTTTATTACTTTGCTTGTGTATTGACTTGGGGCACAAATGAGCTTAATGGAAATCGCTACTGGAATATTTTGTAGGGGTCTCTATTAAGTAATTTGTTGATGAATATTTATTAAGTAACTTGATCATCAAGTAGTTCCTCCTCATAACGTGTTGTTTTCTCAACTGTTTGCATTTACCTCTTTTTCAGGTTTAGTACTTCACTTGTGTACTACGCCCTGACTTGAGGCACGAATAAGCTTAATGGAGATCGCTACTGGAATATTTTATAGGATTTCTATTAAATAATTTGTTGATGAATATCCATTAAGTGACTTGATTATCAAGCAATTACTCCTTGTAACTTGTTGTTTTCTCAACTGTATGTAATTATCTCTCTTTCAGGTTTAGTACCTCGCTTGTATACTACGCCCTGACTTGGGGCACGAATGAGCTTGATGGAGATCCCTACTGGAATTTTTTCCTGTCCGGATTGATAGAAGTTCCAGCAACAATGGTATCTATGTTCGTAGCAAAGTACTATGGACGAAGGAAACCATTGTCCTATGCTTCATTTGTTGCTGGTGGCATCCTAACATTTTATTCATGTATGGTAGCCAGGGAAGGCAAGTATCGCAGAGTCTTTATATCTACATTCTCTATGATTTGATTTCGAGCGAAAGCAAACCTATCATTCTAAGAAGGAACAATGCATCTATAATATTCATGATACAAGATACCTGTATAACGGTTTGCAGACGATTTTAGAGAAAATAAGCCACCAAAATGCATACTTTGGTCATATAAAATATTGTTACGACGTATCCTCTCAAATCGTGGATGTGCGTTCGGAATATAAGAATGAGTTCAAATTCCTGGATAACGAACACGTTTATTCGCAAGCACAGCGTAAACAGGAACACTATACAGTAAAACAGCATTTAAATGCTCCACTTATTTCACAAAATAACTGATATTATTCTCAAAACATTGACGAAAGTCACAGTTCAATGTAGCTCGTATCTCGTCAATTGCTTTCAAGGTAAGACGTATAAACTCAAGGTGCAAACTCAAAGGTAAGACGTACATCGACTTACTTGATATCCGCCTTTGTGACATTAAACATCTGGGGGGAGGGCAACTGTTCCATTCCCTGTGAGCGCCTATAAAAGTAGCTTTCATGTTTCTAGAACGAGACCAGTCCATGTCTAGCGCTGAAAATATCGACCAAACAACGTTTTCTTGATAAATTCTTTAAGAAGAAACGTTCTGCTTCCTACAGAGCAGTAGGGTGCATATATTTTAGAGTGTAGTTCCACACACTAAAAGTTTTCATTAGAGATGGGTGAATATTCGAAGACTCCGTAAGACTACGCAGAATACTCGAATACCAGCAAGTATTCAAGGTTCATATGGCGCCGTGATTAACAGCAAATCTCTGAAGTAAGAAAGACAGAATTCTTCTTTCGAAGAAGAACTTCGAAAGTACCTAGAAGAAAAAACATTTTCGACAACTGAAAAATGCTGACTTGGCGATATTTCGCTCCAGATGGATGAAAATATATCGTTAAAATGAGTCATTAACGAAAATAAAGTTATCGAAAATGTCGCCAAATTGATAACTTAATTATTAAAATATTTTAATGCATAGACTGCATTGCTTATTACGGATGCTATTCATTTCAATTTAGAGTTGCGTGAAATATAAGTTAATTGGGAACTTCGAAATAGTTTTACATGTTACCATCCGGAAGAGCGTCCGATGTACAATTCAAAATTTAAAACATTGTGCTAGATACATCATTTTTACTTTCCCTGCAATACATGGTAATGTAAAAGGAAAGTAATGGAATCGTGCCGAAAATCGCAACTCGAGTTTTCGATGGATCTACACGTTTTGGGACCTCTAGAATACGAAAAAAAACCATTTTTAGCACGATGTCTGTGTGTGTGTCTGTCTATCTGTGCAATGTACGTATCCACTTTAACTAAAAAACTATTGGACCGAATTTCATAAAATTGGGTAGGTAAGTCCCTTGTGGGTAACTGGGGCTGATTAGATTTTAGTACTATTCGGGCTAAAAGAACCCGCCTTTTTTTGTGAAATGACCCTCAAAAATTGCATGTTTCCAGTCTAACTGAGAAACTAATAGACCAAATTTAAAAGAATTTGGTAGATAAGTCACTTGTGAATTACTCCAGTGCTGATTAGATTTTGGTACGATTTGGAAAAAAATAACCTGCCTTCTTTTTGCTAAACGGCCTTCAAAAATCGTCAAAATTTAAAATAAAAGATTACGTATGCTCAAATATATCTCAAATATATACGTACTTTTTAATGATGAAAAGAATAACACTAACCCCATTACACTAGGACTAGCCGTTCTCGTGATATATTAGTCCCCCCCCCCCGCTTTGTTTCTTATGAAAATAAATCTAATTACCAAATAAAAACGAAAACTGAATGACAAGTGCAAATTCAGTGTAATTTAAAATAATTGTGGGTGTTATTTTGTGCCATTAAACTCTATTTAAGGAATTATTGAAGAAATAAAGAGAACGTGAATATGAGTCTGCGGGGAAAGTTATGTGCTGCCCACATCAGATTTTTTGACTGTGGAAAAAGTAAATTTATGCAAAGAAAAGTCATATGCTGTTATTATTCATTCAATTGTTTCCTTTCTTATGCTATTTAGTATTAGAAGCCGACCGATTTCTAAAAACTTATCTGTCGTAAATTCTTCTGTCGTAGACATGAGAGGTAAACTTTTCTGGTTCATGTTCGCCAAGTTCTGCACGGTCATCTCCTTCACCCTGCTCTATGTGTACAGTTCCGAGTTGTTCCCTACCGCGGTCAGAGGTCTGGGTGTTGGCTACTGTTCCACTGCTGCAAGATTGGGGGGCATGTTGGCACCGTTTGCATCTCATATGGTAAGTACATTTTTATGGGAATCATAAATTAAACTAGTTTTTAGCAAGTGGAAAAGCTTGGTATGTGGTATATTTATTTTCTTTCTTGTTTCGCTTACTTTTTACTTTCTCGTAATTTAGAATATAATATAGAGAAAATATTGTTTTTACAAAATTTTCGATTTCGAGATTCAGAACCTCTTGAACTTTTTTTTTTTTTTTGCTATTTTTGGAGAGATGGGATGGCCGTCTGTCGTCTCTCTGTTGTCAAACTAATAGCTGAAGAATTGGCAGGGATTAGCTCCTCATCCTATATCCTCTAAAAAAGCTTCTTTTAATCGCGCATTTAATGTTTGCTCTTCTATTTCGTATTTAAATAATGAAACTAACTTTATCTTTAATCTTGACCATGAGGCAGCTTATTCCTTTGAGTTTATTTATAAGATTTTTGCTCATGTCCGCCGTAAATTCACTCAAGCTGATACTAAACTTGTTGCTGTTATCGAACGTCTGCCATATAAATACAGTTTTCCTTATCATCCTAAGATTCTCCGTCCCCTTATTCAATTTTGCCATGAATTTGGTTTCAAACCCGCTCACTCTAATATTACTACCTTATTCAACCATATTTGCACCGATAAGTTAGGGGATATTGATAACTTTAAAAGCCATGCCGGGGTGTACGTTATACTGTGACTTATCTGTGACATCATTTTATTGTAATTGTGCTTGGCTGCATTTTTGAATTGTGTCTTTTCTTTGTAAAATAAAATAATTACCACTTGTTTAAATTAAATCTCTTGGGTATAGCCCCTAAATTTGTATTTGTAATTGATTAATTTTAATAGCCTGCTTGTACTACCATTATTTTGTGTTTATTTATGCAAATTTGTCTGCTGATCTGGTCTACATATAAGCATTTCGCGTTTACTGTCTCGTATAGCCACTGATGAAGGGTATAGTAATGCCCGAAAGCGCTCTGGATTTTTAAAGCTATGTACGTCTTGCAGGAGGATTTTATTAAATGACCTTTTATCTATGATGTTGTGTCGTTGATTTTATAACTGTATATATTCTATATTTTATTGAGTATTAAATTTTGTTTTAATATAATCTAAGTATTGCATTTTATCTTTTAGAAAATATATCGCAACTGTGAGCAGAATTTCTGCGAAAAACGTGATCTGCGAACGTTAACGAAGCGCGGATAGGGCAGACGATTGACTGATGCTCACCCTTGAGATAGAATTTATCTTGTATTGTATTTTCCTACACTTAACGTTGTTGAAACTTTTCCAAAAAGAAACATAGAACTGGAATTCCACTGTAATAATAAATTTGCAAAATGCCATTAATTTATTTTCATTGTTATCCAGCTATTAGTTATTTTCTTTGTAACATTTCTGTCTTTTGATCTAGTCCAACTTACCCGAAGGTGTAAGGTTTGGACGGCTTGAAACTGCCACCCAATTCAGACCGGAACCCAGTGGGGATGGCATCCACAAGGACCAAACCTCCTTCCCCTACCACCAACCTCTCGAAAGGACTTACAGACCAACATATTTAACGTACCTGTACTCTGTGTAAACACGGAGATAGTTTGGGCAGAGCCGGGAATCGAATTTGGTTCCTCCGAGGGCAATTTCTGCTCTTTAGCCACTGTTCTGTCCTGTCCCTCTTTGTAACCTTGTTAAAATATACAACATGAAACTTTCAATTGGCTAAATTTGTGTCCTTGGTTTTATGTCTGTCGAAATTATTTTTTCATCACATTTTTTCGCCACTTGCTCAAATACAGTATCGGCCATAGGCGCCGACTACGGGGGGGGGGGGGCAGAGGGGCACTAGCCCCCGCTGAACTTTTCCAGAGGGGGCTTTGTCCCCTCTGGGAAGTTTCAAGATTTTTTTCTAACTGCATATTTTACTAAATACCAAAAAATTAAATTTTTTTAACATAAAAATAATTGAAAGAAAATTTATCCACGTAAATGTCACATTTCAGTTCAGTCTTGTTCCCATCTTCCTTACCATAGCTCCCTAAACTATCTCGCACACAAACCAAGTTCATCTTTCGTCCAGGAAACATGTTTACGCTAATGACAAAAATACCTGGTTACCAGTATTTTTTCGACTGACCACCTAATGCAAAGAGAAATGGAATATTTACAGCCATGTTATTGGCATTTCCAAAAAATAGCTGTTTGACTCCAGTAATAACTATAAATGATTACCACGAAGTAGAGATGACTTATTTTGTCTACCTAAAGAGATCTTATCTGTAATTACTCCTGGATTCTATATACCAGTGCTGGCTTTACAGGTGGTATCCATCCCGTTCGAAGTTGCAAACCCCGCGGGTAACTTCATTCTTGGCGAGCATCGGACGTTTGGCACAGCACCGTAGTTAGGCAAGAGCCACAGGGAGCTAAGCCCCCCCACCCTACACACACACTAGGTATACTCAGCCCACCCCCCTGATAAAAATTTCAAAGTTATAGTTGTGATAAGAAATTTCAACCAACTTGTCATCCAAATTTTGCATAAAAATATTATTTATGATATTTTTTTTATAAATTACTTTGTTTTAAAGATTTTTTTGATTTAGCTCTATGTGTGATTATACTGATGATCAATTTATTTACATATTTAATTTAAAACTATTTAAATATAGGCAATAGTATTTGGATACTTTTGTATTATTGCTGCGTTCATTGTTTTAATTTATTGTGTCAAAATCAACTGATAGGTAGTTAAGAGTTGATATTAAGCGTTAACGTATATTAACTTTCAGATTTTTAAAAATTAATTAACAGCTTTGCTACTAGTTAATTCTTATATTAAAATCCATTGTAATTATTATATATTATAATATTGATGCATAGGAACTATATGGATTTTGCTAATCAACTCTTAGCTTACAAATATAAATAGGTCTAAAAAGATTAAAAATATTTATCGTACAATAAATAAAACTGTTGATATCTTTCTTACCCAGCCCATCCGACCTACCCAAAGGTGTAAGATATCGTTTAGACCGCCGAGACAATACCATCTAATTTAGATTGGAACCCAGTGGGGGGCGACATCCACAGGGACCGACCCTCCTTCCTTTGCTATCAACCTCTCGGAAAGACTTTCAAACCCACAAATTTAACGTGCTCGTACACGGGAACAGTTTAGGCAAAGTCAGAAATCGAACTCGGGTCCTCCGAGTACAATCACCGTGACTTAACCACTCTGTTATCTCATTCCAAAACTGCTGCTTGTAAGACAATAACTTACAAAACTTCCTTGAGGAAAACATATATATGTCAGTTAGGTAACTACAGTTGCTTCGATGGTATTATAATCCCCCTTTTTTAGTCCAAAATAACAGTATGCGCTCTTAACAACCACTATTGCCGTTCTTTGGGCAGTTCATTCTTGGCGGTTGTTAAGGGCGCATACTATTCTTTTGGTCTGAAGAAGGGGCTTAAAATGACCTCGAACTAATTGTAGTCACCTAACTGACATGCTTGCTTTCTTCAAGGCGGCCTTGTAAGTTGTTATATCTTTATCGTCTTTGTGAAACTTTTATATAACTTTATCGGATCGTGCCCCCCCCCCCCCCCCCTGAGATTTTGAAAACTCGGCGCCTATGGTATCGGCCACATCAGTTAAACATTTTGAAGTCACAAAGTCGGATATTATGCTAGTCGATATTGTACGTCATATTTTTAGCCCCCACCCCACCCCCAGTTTGTAAAAATTTCTATTGGCGCCTCAGGTTCAGTCGTTGTTAATTTTGTACTTATGAGGAGCCTCTAACAAACCTAAAACAGGTCTGGCTATGATAATTTCTTCACCAAGATCATGATTCCAAGTATTGAATCTTCCTTCTCTGGGGAATTCTGTCGTTCCATGACCTCTAGATTGTCCCATGATTAGACAGAATTTATAGATAATATATCTCTTACACCGGAATTCAAAAATGTAATATTCCCTTCTCTGATGTGAGGAATGCCCGTTAACAGAACTTTGGTGCTGCCATCTGTTGGTAAATATATGCAATAAATGAGTCATGTAACGTATTTAAAGCGTTTTTGTAAGCTATTTACTCTAGGAAATTCGACAATATTGTTTCACAAGCAACCTCAAATTTTTTAGTGATTAGTTTCATGAAGAAGAAGTTGTACCCTCATGGCAGACATGGTATGACATTGAACCAACCATTCGAGAAATTACCCTCAATGAAGTTTGCCTCAAGAATTTTTATCAGAATCATTAAAAATACGGATGCGGTTCAAAAATTTTCGACAGAGTGTCCCTTGGTATGAAATATTTATATAAACGTGCATTTTTTGTTATTTGTAAAAAAATATAAGTTGAATATATTTTCTTTAAAGGGAGTGTTTATTCTACAAAATTCCAATTAAAATTAATAATTCGAAAGTACACCACCCGACACAGAAAAGCAACACCATGGCCGTATAATTATGCAAATTGCGAGATAAACGTAGCTGGCCGATGTATGTAAATGATCTGAAATGTAAGTAAATCACGTGATTAAAGCGTGGGATAAAAGGGATGGAAACGGCAGATGATCCAACAGCTGTTACTGTTTGTCGCCTACGGAAACCCGTTTTCCGAGCTTTTTTTTCGTTTCAGAAGACACGTGTTGTTGAAGGTTACCTGACCAAGGACGCAGAAGTCCGTTTCAGCATTTGGCCGATCGTACGAAGGGGTTTATTTTAGGCCTACGTACGGCTGGGTGGTCGTACCGGCGTATCGCCGCTGAAATACATGTAGGTGCGCCCACTGTTCAAAGGATTTGGAGAAGATGGATTGAAGAAAGGCATGTGAATTGTTGCAGTGGTACAGGTCCATCCGGACGTACGTCAGCACGCGTTGATCGACGCATTCGAAGGTATGCTGTGGCGGTCCCACAAACGACGACTGTCGATATTCTGCAGAATTGTTAGGAAACATTGTATGTTCCGTAATCAGCGAGAACAGTTTCTCGGCGACTGGCCGAAAGTGGCTTGCATTCAAACCGTCCTTTACGAAGAGTGCCATTGACGACAAGACACCGACGTAAAAGATTGCAATGGTGTCGGGCCCGAGTCTCTTGGATGACTGAATGGGACAGGGTAGTGTTTAGCGACAAGTCTCTGTTCTGTTTGTCAAATGGCAGTCGCCGTGTAAGAGTCTGGAGGCGACGTGGAAACAGATCCAATCCTGCTGCGACGGTTGAACGCCATACTGCTCGACAACGCGGCATCATGGTTTGGAGCTTCGATAGTCGATCACCCCTGGTTCGCATTAGAGGCACAATGACGACACGACGATATATGGATGAGATGCTGCGGCCGGTTGTACTGCCCTACCTTCAGCGGTTGCAAAATGCTGTTTTCCACCAAAATAACGCGCGACCGCACACGGCAACCATCAGCAGACAAGTCTCGCAAAGTGTCCAGGTGCTTCCTTGGCCTCCGCTGTCTCCAGATCTCTCACCCATCGAGCATGTATACGACGTGATTGGCCGTCGTTTGACTGCCCTGCCCCCGTCTCAATAAGAGGACTACCTGTGGAGGATGGTTGAAGGTCATCCTTCCCTTAGTAAACTATCCGCACGCTCGTTGCATCTGTTTATCGAAGGGCTGTTTCTCGATCTGCTTGTATCGCCACAAGAGGTGGTACTACTGATTACCCCGTCTATGCCATTACTGTATTGCATTAGCCATCTGGAATTAACATCACTTATTTATCTATGCCGTTTTTGTCTGTGTGTCCTTTACACACAGACACACACACACTTTATCCACTCTTTCATGGTGTTGCATTTTCTGTGCCGGGTAGTGTATATTGATTTCACATATTTCTAGTCACAATTTAAAAAATATAATCCCTCTAACGCACAGATTCAATTATCAAAACGTTCTTGGAATGGGCACTTGAATCTTAAATTTATTTTCCGCTTTTTCTACGATGTTTTCCAACATTTGAACAATGAATAGTTCTATTAACTAAAAAAAAAATAATATTTAACTTATAGTTCTATTTAACTACTAAAAACAATCGCCAGGCACACGCTGTTCAATCACATCTTTCGATCAATGATAATTAATTACTATTCAAACCCTTACAAAACGATCCTGTCTCTCGGGCAACGAAACTCGCTATATTTTGAATCAAGAATATCAATCTAATAATTCCCAGAAAGTTACAGAAATTATCAAAGAAATTAAATTCATTTTTCAAGCATACTGAATTTCCGTCCAGCTGGTTACATTCAAAGTTGGCGACATTTTTAAAAGTAGTTTTTTTCATAGCTTGCTAAATATGTCGCCAAGCGTGACAGATATACAGAGATATTGATTTGTCTTGTATATGTGAATATACATAGAAACAAGAGAGATCAATCATGCATAAAGCATTGATTGTGAAACACTTTCCAACTGAAATTCTATTTTTTAAACATCTCTAAAATGCGATACACTCAGCGTTGATATTTTTAAAATTATCACATTACACTTATTTATTTTACTGGGAAACTTCATGAAATAAAGGCAATGCTATAAAATTGTCTGGTTCTCTATGTAAAAACAGTGACTATTTCATTCATATGCACTTTTATTCCAGACTCCAGAGTTCAATAATTTGCATTAAAAAAATTCAGCAATTCTTATACAACTCATCTTGCAGCTTGATTCATTTATATTCTGCATACTGTTTAAATTAGGCTTCGTTGTAGAAATAATCAAAGTTTGATGATCATTTAAATTCGTAATTGCGTTCAACTTGTAATTGCGTTCCCACAGAATATCGATGCACAGAAAATACGCAAAAATAAAACAGTTTTAGGACGGATGCAACACTCAATATAAATTTAAAAGAACTTTAAAAATCACGATTTTTACTTTGGGAAAAAAAGATGGATGTCATATTTTATTTTCAAGTGGGTCACGGGATCTCTTCATAGTATATGGGTGTCATTATTATTTTAATTTTAATTTAAAAATCTACCACGCATATTTTGCTGAAATTTTTTTATATATATATTTTATGGGATAATTTGACTATTTTCTAAAATTTTCGAAGCAATTTGTGAATTTTAACTTCGCTTAAAAATGTTTGGAAAATGAGGTCTCATAGGGTTCAATGTATTTCATTTTCTCAATCCGGGTTCAATCCAAATCTAATTGACTGATATTATTCATTTACATTCTCATATGTCCCACAGACCGTCTCAAAAACAAACTAAAATTTCATTTTGATAAAGTCATATTTACGGCAGTTATCGTACGAACGGACAGACAGACATACAGATTAAACAAAGTCATAAACACTTTACAGCTATGTTTTAAAGTGTTAAAAATATAGAGTAAATCAGCACAAAATAAAAATTGTTATTTTTTCAACAGGGTGGGCACAGTCAGCCCCATCTGTGTTACTGGACCTATGGCTTGCTAAGTGTCAGTTCCGGCCTGTGTATCCTGCTTCTCCCGGAAACGAACAACCGGAAACTGCCGGAAACGCTCATGGATGGAGAGTCTTTTCACAGGTAGGCAGGGGCGCAGTTATCACTAAAGCTAGAAAACACGCTCTCCGCGCTTATTTCGTTAATTCGAACTTAAGGACTTTTTATTGTCTTTTTAGGAATGATGTGATCATCAGTTGCAGAATGCTGTCCAATTCTTGATGTGGGTGCCATGCATTTTCAAGACATATGCAATTATTTTCTCGTTCGTGTTTTTCTTGTACAATAAACATGTTTGAATTACTTTGTGATATTCATGTTGTGTTATATGTGTCACAATATTTTCCCAATGAATTTAACAGCGAACATGAGAAAATTTAGTGACTACAATTATTGGCGTTGTGATTGATCCTTCTTCGTCAGGTCAGGAACAGTCAGTGGCGGCTCTTGATCAATAAGCAGAGAGGGGCGCTGATTAAAGCATGTTTTGGTTATATATATATAAATTGAAAATATATTTGTATATGTGTTTGTGTATAATGATAATTGGCTGCTAAAACTTGAATTTATAATACAAATTTTATTATAAATTCAAGATTTTTAAACATTTTGCTGTGAGAGTGATTTTTACTATATATTTTAAATGTTTTAGGAAATTATTGTTTCTTAGTTTTATAATTAAATTTGATAATTTTTTTTTCTAAGATTTAATAGTTGAGTATTGCACTGCGCTGCAAAAAAAAAAAAAAATGTTGAATCATATTAGATTTATAAGCATCTATAGAATATTTACCGCCCTTCGCAATTTTTTACATATAATAGTCAAAAACATATGATGTGGATTGTATATAGATTTATTTCATTCCGAGGCAAGTTAATTTCATTAACAATATAATAATCACGTGTAAAAAGCTTTGAATAATGTTATTCACGTTAAATCAATCGCATATGTATTAAAATTTGGTTCATTTGTTATCAACGCCTTAATTAACTTAATAATTGCACTTATTTATATGCACTTTCAACAAATATATGAAAAGGTTATACTGATTTCACATTACTTTGATTGGTGTTAGGCATTTTTGATTATATTGATGGCGTCTCTATTCAACATTGTTTCCAAATGTGCTATAACTCGAAGATGCTGCATAAGAAAGGAGTTGAGCGATTTATTTTGCACTCTTTGCAAGATTTTTTTTTATTATGCGAGTATAAGTCGTTTCATGAATTAACTACCAACATCTCGAAGTCGGGAGATGCAAGGGTTTTAAAATCAGTATTATTTGTTTCCTACTGATAATAAAATTACCGTAAATTTGGTTTCTGATTATTATAAAATACCTTTTATAAAATGATCATGTATATCGATTATCAAAATATTTTACATGATTGACTGCCATTTATTTATTTTATGTTAAGGAAACATAAATATGGGTGCGTTCTGCATGTTTGTACTCGCTAAAAGTAAATAGCTTTTCATGCTTCATAGACAATATAATCGTACAAAATGTTGTTCAAATCGCTCCATTCGTTATTTGGATATCGTGTCTCGTGCCCACAGACTCTTACATGCATAAACAGCCATTCACGCACTTAGATCATGTTTAATTCGAGTTGAAGGATGTTTTCAATATTCAAATACGTCAAAAAGACAAATTTAACCATTCAACCTGTCACGCCCTTTATATACATAAATGTAGAGAATGTAACAAATTTTTGATCGGAATTATATGAACTTTTATATTTTAAAAATATAAACTTTTGAACAATTTAAAATAGAATTACTTATATAACTTTAAAAATAAACTAAATTATACTTATATAAAGAGTAATTTTATTCAAGGATTTGTTTAAAAATATCAAAACTAAATTTGAAAACAACAGAAACCGTCCCAATAGAGAAATAACACTAATTCTAGAAAACCCATGATAAACTGACTCATTTTTTGACGACGGGCGCTCACCGATACGCGGCAGACAATGCTTTGAAAATAGCCAATGTTCATATTCGTTCAATCAAACTCACAGATCGTTCTAAATTCGCGGTCCTACGACAAAGCTAAAGTGTAGACGAATCCTGTAGTGCTGCCATCTTATAATGTAATCAACAACTAAATTGTCTATTTTAGTTGCTTAATATGTAATAAGATGGCAGCACTACACTTTCGTGAAAGAATGTTTTGAAAAAATATACACATTTTTTACAAAAAAATTGTAATACATTTATATGAATAAAAATAATAATGTAGGGGCTTTTTATGAGGAAGTCGCGCTCAGTGCGCCCTCCGGGCACGAACCGACACTGGGAACAGTATCTACTGGTGGAAATATCAAATAAAATTTCGACAAAAGAAAGCAAAAAAAAAAACAACTATCAGAGCTAGAACATACAAAAGAAATAATTTATTATTGGGTGTCCACGAACATTATCAGTCATTGAAATCGAAACCCATACTACAGTGCCTAAAAGAATCAAGTCTAGGCACTGTAGTTCTTAGTAATGGGAAAGCTTTCGGTTTCAATCGAAACCGAAGCTATCTGTTGTTCTGTTTAGAAAGTGTAGAAGACCCAGACCGTCCGACTCATCCAAAGGACTTGAGCAACTATTTGGACGGCCGGGAAGGGGTTTGTTTTGTTTAGAAAGTGTGTATTTCTGATTTAAAATTGGTATTAAGATAAGATTAGATGATTAGATTTTTAAAATAGGATATTGGGACAAAACAACGCTGAGTCCTCAAATCAAGTCATTTGTGAATACAAATTTGAGACATTAATTTCAGCAGCAAACACATATTTCTATCTACCATAATCCATTTTATGAAAACTTGCCTTTTTTTTTTTTGGTCCTTTCGATGCGAAAATGTCTTAGAAAAAAAACTTCAAAGAAATCCGATAATATACAGGGCTGTATCAACGAGTGCCTCGTCCTCATTGTGGTTGATCTTTTGCTAATATAAGACTATGCCGGACGATCTTTATAAAGAAAATAATAAACACGGCACTAATAACCATGACATTTTAACTGAACAAATTAAATCTCAAACTTATTTCCTAAATTTCTTTCACATACAGTTCATTATAGTGATTGCATTATGAAATTGCCACAGCTAAATTCTCATTCTCTGCGAAAAGTGTGTTTTTTGGGTATCTGGAAAGCGTTTTCGGTAACCTTCCCCAACTTGAAAAGAGAATTGTTTTTGATCTTCCTGCTTAGTGAGAGAAGAATTAAAATTGGCAGTTAGAAGATCGAATCCCTTTTAAGCTTTCTTGTTGACAACTTCAAGAGCCATTATTGAATGCTTGGCTTCCTCTAAAGGCCCATTTTAACACTAGAACGACGGATATTTTGACGACGGATATCTAGGATGACTGTTGATTTGTTCTCTTATTATAAAACCTAGAAAATTTTTCTTCTGTGTTTTCAATAACTTTAAGAAAATAAGAAAAGTCATACAATTTCAATGGGCTGGAATTAGCCGCTTTGAAGGAATTGTTTCTCAAAGTAGTTATGCGGTCCGCTGAAATGACAGCTGTCGTTCTAGTGTTAACCTTTTGCTTACAGGTGGGATAGCGTCAATCCCAAACGAAAAACCTCCTAAAGAGACATGTATTTGACATACCCTATCCCAAACAGTTCGATCCCCCCTTTGCAGGCATTGATGCCCGTGGACGTCTTTTGATATACCCTATCCCAAACAGTTCGACCCCCCTTTGCAGGCATTGGCTGCCATGGACGCCAGTGTCTGCAAAGGGGTTCGAACTGTCAGGAATAGGGTATGTCAAATACTTGTCTTTTTGTGAGGTTCTTCATTTGGGATGGACGCTGTTCCAACCGTAAGCAAACGGTTACAGGTAGAAAGAAGGGGCTAATTTATTGGAGATGGAATCGTTGCACCAATTATCACGAATTGTATGCTTTTATTTTATACAATCTGCAGGGAAGATCGTTGCACTAATTGTCACGGAGGATATGCGAAGAATTCTTTCTTTCTTTCGACCCAGACCGCCCCACCTACTAGAAAGTGTAAGGTATCTATTTGGACGGTCGGGACAGTGTCAATCAATTTAGATCGGAGCCAGTGTCGGCGACATAGACCGTACCCTCCTCCCTCCAACCTTTCGGAAGGTCTTTTGGACCCACAGATTTAACGTGCCCGTACTCCGCGTAAACACAGGTATAGTTTGAGAAGAAGTCGGGTCGTCCGAGTGGAATGCCTTAAATACTGGGTTATCTCGCCCTGTATACGAAAGATTATATGCTTTTATTTTATATGAATATTTTTCTTTTGTTATTTTTTTTTTAGATTAAGGAATTCAATTTATCTCCCCCGAGCAAACGTCGGGTACATTCTCTAGTGACTCAATAAAAATTATAAAGAAAAAAACTTGATACTGAAGAGATTCGCTTAAGGTCTTCTATCATATAAATTTGTTCCTCTGCTGACCAGATCACTGAGGCAAAATGTTCCACCACTGCAACAGTTATCGTTTATTGTGAAGTCCACTGTTAATTGTTCTGTCCACTGTTAGTTACAGTGTCTTTTGCAAACCAGAGTATACTTGATCGTCGATTCGGTTTTGTGGAAAACCGTCCTCACTGCATTGGTGTGCAGCAACCTCACTGCATTGGTGTGCAGGACCTCACTGCATTGGTGTGCAGGACCTCACTGCATTGGTGTGCAGGACCTCACTGCATTGGTGTGCAGGACCTGATCTGTCTTCCACTTCAAGGGCTATCGTTCTTCAAGTTTCATGCCATTGCTTGGCTCAACCCCCGTCTCTGAAACCGAGTAGGGTTTCCGTTTTCTGAAAGAATATAGAAATTATTTCATTTTCTGAAAAGAAAATATGTAAAAGCTTTCTAAGCGAAACATACAAAAATTGTAAAAATATACAGAAAAAAAAAAATTCTCTTCAATTTTTCTGCATTCAATTTTGTTCACGGGAATTTTTTTTTTTTTTTTTTGTGCATCGACGGGAGGATATTGAATTTAAAATCGCGCATCTAAGTTAGGTGGAAAATATTTTCAATTTTTTGCAGTGGACAAAAAATTGAAATGCAATTGGTGAAACTTTGGGAAGTAAAAATAAAAGTTAGTTTTATTTTCCCGGACCAAACATAGAGCCGAATTTTATCAAAATTCTAAATTTCTTAAGAACGCAACAACATGGCTGCACGCATCAAAAATCCATAATGTCATTTTTTTTTGGGGGGGGGGGGAGTCTAATCAAAGAAGAAAAGACATAAATGTAGCACTGTGCCCGAAGCCATTTAAAAATGATATTAAAACATATTTGTAGACCCATTTCAGTATATAGCCAGCAAAGTAACCAAAATATCTGTATCAATATTCAATTTAAACACCTTCAAATAAAATCCCAGTGTTGTTCTATTGTATTTCAGCTGAGAAAATGTCCACCCTTGAGCAAGTATTCTATAAGGATTTACTCCTTCTCCGATAAACGGGTGAATAAAAAGCGATAGGCTAGTCTGAAAAGTACGTGCACAAAGTACGGACGATAATTGCTGTCTGGCGATACGAACAAGGAAAATGGGGTTTAACATTACAATACTGTTCCAGCCGTCCAAACAGTTACCTTACACTTCCTGGTAGCTCGAACGGTCTGAGTACAGTGCCTAGAAGAGACTTCTAGGCACTGTAGTCTGGGTAAGTAAAAAAATAATTTCGACTGAAAGAATAACATGCAAATGTAAAGAAAATTCTGATCGGATCGTTTCGTTCAGTCGCTCTTACAAAGGCCCCTAAATATGCAGGCTGACGCAACCGCCATATTGACTCCAACCGGCCCAATGTTACACCTGATATTCGATATGCAATTTAGCTGTAAAATAAGTGCTTCTGCTTTCAAAAAATAGTACCAACCATTCAAGAAAGTAGTCCAGAATGTTTTGATTTTTACGAGATCCCGAGGAAAGGACAAGAAAGTAACTTTCTTTTCGCCACGTACAACAATCGCTTCAACTGGGAGACAAGATGGCCGCTGTTGCACCAAGTAGCCTTAGCTCTTATTGTGCATTTTTCATTATGATGTTGACCTACAATAGGCCCAAACAAAAGTTCTTTGGGGTTTCGCTCCTGTTACAATTTATACATTTGCTGTTCCTTCCATGCTACCTTCCAACTTAATCTAGGTACCTGAAGAAATTTAGACTAGGGTTAGTTTGCTAATCTCCGTTTTTTACAAGTTAAATGTTTTAAATATCAGCAAACGATAGACAAACACGAAATCTTTAACACTTTCTTGCATGTTTAACACTAAACTGGTGTTGACCGGTCAAATGACCAGTTGTAAACTTTTGATTAAAAAATTCGCATATAATGTTATCGCTTTTTCTCACTTGACTTAATGACTTTTTCTATTAAATGTAAACAATCAATTTTTCAATATTTATTTTTCTTCTTCTTGTGTTTATATGATAAAGATACCCGTTATCTACCAATACCGATCATTTGACCGGAAGAAAAATGTATTACCTTTTAAGGTTATCGGGTCAAAAAATGGGATGTACATGCACATTCCACATATTTTCATCCGTTTCCTGCACATTTCTGCAAGGACTGTTGCGCAGTAAGTAGTTCAATTTAAAATAATTGTGTATTAAAACTTCAATAAAGTGCGTAAAATTTCAAGTTACAAGAAAAGGTGACAAAAACTAAAAAGTATTACTAGGTAGTTTATATTTTGTATTTACACCGTTACTCCATTCCTAATCTTCACCCTGAAAAAACGACGAAACATTTAAGACACACAAAGTTCTTAGAAGAAGTAAATAACATAGGCGAAGCGTTTTCGGAAATGGATGAAGGTGAGCTTTCTGTAAATGCAGATATATTATTTGAAAATGATAATGATCTATTAGGCACTGAGTGTGAGTCTACAGATATCGAAGATGAAGAGGAGAATATTGTGAATATAATACGTAGAGGACGAAAAAGAATGAGCTTATTCTCATGTTCTGAAGATGAGAATGAAAAAAATGAGCAGTATATTTCGATTGATGGCATTGTTTGGGAAGAAATGAAAATAAGTGCTACATTTGGGAGAGTAGCACTTCATAACATTTTCGGGGAAGAATCGGGGTATGAAAAACGTTATATTATAAAGAGTAAAGTGAAGACTGCATTTTTGTTGATAATTAACCACCGTATTATGAAACATATAAGAACATGCATGATAGAAGAAGCAAATCCAGTTTTAGAAACCGAATGATGTCTATTACCTCAAAGTTACTTTGTTTAATATTTCCTTACTAAAATCAATATTACTTGCAGTCAATCAGAAAAATAAAGTTTTCATCTAAAAACCGGTCATTTGACCAGTTACGGTACTAATAGGTACATATTGTTTAGTATTAAGATTAAAAAAAATCTGTTTAAGACATCTATTAAGATTCAATTCCAGTTACTTGCTTAGTAACAAAATGGTTGGATGTAAATTTAAACACGTATATTTTGGTATTGAAAATGTCTATAAATAAAAACTGTATACTTGTGAAATATTTCTCCTTCTTCTAATGTGTCTGGAATGTTCTGGTTGAGGGTATCGGGCAGCTGCAAGAGCAGCAATCCAATCAGAATGGAAAGAGCTCCCGGGACGGCCAAAGGCACGACAGGATGCGTAAGATCAGCCTAGATAAGAAAATATATTATTCAGATAGACTCAATTTAAGATATTTAAGATAACACATCAGATTAATTAGCTATTACATATGAAATACTAGACTGCACAAAGCATCTTTGAAGCTGCTGTATAACTTCAAGCTAGAGGAAGGATATTCTCCCTCCAATCGCTTGTTTCATTTTCCCCATATTGATCCAGGGAAAAATAGTGCCTAACCTCCAGAACGTTTAATTTTAGGAATTTATTTTTCCCGCTGTTTTTTGCTAAGCATAGATTCTGAAAAGAGGGATGTTTATGATTATGTTTTATTCTGTAAAATAGTTAGAATTGTTTTTAATATGTATCGAAAATTAATGTATCCAATTTTTGCAAAATTATTGGAAATGACCAATGCTTTTAAGCAATCTTTTTGAGAACAAATATTCCTATTCTCAGCATCTATGCTCAGAAAAAAAATCTAAAAAATAACTGAACTAATGGTTAGAGATTATGTTTCGCTGTTTCCCATGGGGAAAATGAACACAAGAAGTTGGAGGAAAAATAATAACATCTTAAGTAACAGTGGATTCTATTACAGAGATGTGGACAACGAATCAGTGAGCGAGCGCTCGCTAGCACGCACGCATGCACACGAATAAATGAACATAAAAACTAGGGAAAAGCTGGGCTTTAAAATTTTGAATGAGCAAGAGCTTATGAAGAATGCGAGCTATGAAATATTTAGAAATAAAGCTTAATTTAACAAATAATTATGAAATTAGAAATATAAAAATGTAATTTCAATATCTGAGAATGCTAATACAAAAGAGTATATAAGTTTTTAGATTAAATCTCTTCCCGAAGATGACGTAATCATAGCTCTGCGCATATTCATATGATGTCATGGGAATAGCAAACGCACACATTTTGTTCTCGGGTTCTCAGGAAAGACCGAACATATTAACTGCAACTGTCATTCTACTCCATCGACGCCGCTAAATCTCTTCGGGCCTCACTGAGGAACTTCTGCGCAGCACAATTAAAAATCTCTCCGCAAGTTGTCGTACGTCTGGATATTGCCACTTCAAAATTAACAAACAATTTTTAATTGAAATAAAAAGAATACGTCTTGTGTTTTGGCAATGATTCTCAAAATCCCCCCTAGTCCGTGGCATTACAAATGACGAAATGCTATGCTCATTGACGCTGAGCTAACAGCTTTTTACTTTCCTTATATACATAATGTATAAGGAAAGTATTGTGAGGGTCGAAAATTCGAATTCGAGTTTTCGACGAGAGAGCACGTTTCAGGCATCCCTGATCACGAATCAAACATTTTTGAAGTGATGTCTGTCTGTGTGTGTGTGCGTGTGTGTCAGTGAGTCTGTGGAGACGATATCTCACGAACGAATGGCGCGATTCGAATGAAATTTGGTACAAAAATCACAATCCGTGAATACTAGAAGCCTATTGTTTTAAAATATAATTGAATGGTCAGAACTCCCCTAAATTTTTGAGTGAAATTTTTAAAAAATCATCAAAAAATCAAAGCCTTTAATAAGGTTACGCAAATAGACATTTCTTATGTAATTTTTCCTTAAAAAAAGATTGACATAAACTTTAGAACGCTAGCATAAACCGTTCTCGAGATATTGCACATTTTTCAAATAAATTTATTAAAAAATCCCATAAATTAAAAAAAATATTAACCGCTAAGAAACATGTTCACTTTTCATATGTAATATCATGCGATAAATTGGGTAACATCATTCTTGTGGATTTAACTCGTTCCATTCACGAGAAAAGCTACTTTGAGTAATAATTTTGAATTTGAACGCCAATAGTCATTTATCCGTTGTAAGAATAACTTATTTCTCCGTCCATAATGCTTGACGAGATTTTGGCGACGAATTTATCGAACTGTCGTCAACTTGGCGACATTTTTAAATGTTGCCAAGTTAACGAAAATCTCGCCAAATGGATAAAAATGACGCTAAATCGATGAAAATGACGACTCATTGAAGAAAATTCAATATCCTGGAAAGAATATAAGTATCTATTATAAGAATAACATTTTTCTTAACTGTAAAAATAGTAAATTCATTGCATTATATAAGGAAAGTCATGTACATCAGATTTTTTTTATTTGTTGCCGGGTTAACTGTCCAACCTTATGTTAAAGAACCTTGACTCACATCGACAGACAGAAAAGGTCATAGAGAGCAAGGAACTTCAGATTGTTCCAAACGTTATTGCGCTTTTAGCACATTATTTCTAAATACTATACTGTATTATACTATATTTTTTTATTTGTTGCCGGGTTAACTGTCCAACCTTATGTTGAAGAACCTTGACTCACATCGACAGACAGAAAAGGTCATAGAGAGCAAGGAACTTCAGATTGTTCCAAACGTTATTGCGCTTTTAGCACATTATTTCTAAATACTATACTGTATTATACTATATTTTTTTATTTGTTGCCGGGTTAACTGTCCAACCTTATGTTAAAGAACCTTGACTCACATCGACAGACAGAAAAGGTCATAGAGAGCAAGGAACTTCAGATTGTTCCAAACGTTATTGCGCTTTTAGCACATTATTTCTAAATACTATACTGTATTATACTATATTTTTTTATTTGTTGCCGGGTTAACTGTCCAACCTTATGTTAAAGAACCTTGACTCACATCGACAGACAGAAAAGGTCATAGAGAGCAAGGAACTTCAGATTGTTCCAAACGTTATTGCGCTTTTAGCACATTATTTCTAAATACTATACTGTATTATACTATATTTTTTTATTTGTTGCCGGGTTAACTGTTCAACCTTATGTTGAAGAACCTTGACTCACATCGACAGACAGAAAAGGTCATAGAGAGCAAGGAACTTCAGATTGTTCCAAACGTTATTGCGCTTTTAGCACATTATTTCTAAATACTATACTGTATTATACTATATTTTTTTATTTGTTGCCGGGTTAACTGTCCAACCTTATGTTAAAGAACCTTGACTCACATCGACAGACGGAAAAGGTCATAGAGAGCAAGGAACTTCAGATTGTTCCAAACGTTATTGCGCTTTTAGCACATTATTTCTAAATACTATACTGTATTATACTATATTTTTTTATTTGTTGCCGGGTTAACTGTCCAACCTTATGTTAAAGAACCTTGACTCACATCGACAGACAGAAAAGGTCATAGAGAGCAAGGAACTTCAGATTGTTCCAAACGTTATTGCGCTTTTAGCACATTATTTCTAAATACTATACTGTATTATACTATATTTTTTTATTTGTTGCCGGGTTAACTGTCCAACCTTATGTTGAAGAACCTTGACTCACATCGACAGACAGAAAAGGTCATAGAGAGCAAGGAACTTCAGATTGTTCCAAACGTTATTGCGCTTTTAGCACATTATTTCTAAATACTATACTGTATTATACTATATTTTTTTATTTGTTGCCGGGTTAACTGTCCAACCTTATGTTAAAGAACCTTGACTCACATCGACAGACAGAAAAGGTCATAGAGAGCAAGGAACTTCAGATTGTTCCAAACGTTATTGCGCTTTTAGCACATTATTTCTAAATATTATACTGTATTATACTATATTTTTTTATTTGTTGCCGGGTTAACTGTCCAACCTTATGTTAAAGAACCTTGACTCACATCGACAGACAGAAAAGGTCATGGAGAGCAAGGAACTTCAGATTGTTCCAAACGTTATTGCGCTTTTAGCACATTATTTCTAAATACTATACTGTATTATACTATATTTTTTTATTTGTTGCCGGGTTAACTGTCCAACCTTATGTTAAAGAACCTTGACTCACATCGACAGACAGAAAAGGTCATAGAGAGCAAGGAACTTCAGATTGTTCCAAACGTTATTGCGCTTTTAGCACATTATTTCTAAATACTATACTGTATTATACTATATTTTTTTATTTGTTGCCGGGTTAACTGTCCAACCTTATGTTGAAGAACCTTGACTCACATCGACAGACAGAAAAGGTCATAGAGAGCAAGGAACTTCAGATTGTTCCAAACGTTATTGCGCTTTTAGCACATTATTTCTAAATACTATACTGTATTATACTATATTTTTTTATTTGTTGCCGGGTTAACTGTCCAACCTTATGTTGAAGAACCTTGACTCACATCGACAGACAGAAAAGGTCATAGAGAGCAAGGAACTTCAGATTGTTCCAAACGTTATTGCGCTTTTAGCACATTATTTCTAAATACTATACTGTATTATACTATATTTTTTTATTTGTTGCCGGGTTAACTGTCCAACCTTATGTTAAAGAACCTTGACTCACATCGACAGACAGAAAAGGTCATAGAGAGCAAGGAACTTCAGATTGTTCCAAACGTTATTGCGCTTTTAGCACATTATTTCTAAATACTATACTGTATTATACTATATTTTTATATTTGTTGCCGGGTTAACTGTCCAACCTTATGTTGAAGAACCTTGACTCACATCGACAGACAGAAAAGGTCATAGAGAGCAAGGAACTTCAGATTGTTCCAAACGGTATTGCGCTTTTAGCACATTATTTCTAAATACTATACTGTATTATACTATATTTTTTTATTTGTTGCCGGGTTAACTGTCCAACCTTATGTTAAAGAACCTTGACTCACATCGACAGACAGAAAAGGTCATAGAGAGCAAGGAACTTCAGATTGTTCCAAACGTTATTGCGCTTTTAGCACATTATTTCTAAATACTATACTGTATTATACTATATTTTTTTATTTGTTGCCGGGTTAACTGTCCAACCTTATGTTAAAGAACCTTGACTCACATCGACAGACAGAAAAGGTCATAGAGAGCAAGGAACTTCAGATTGTTCCAAACGTTATTGCGCTTTTAGCACATTATTTCTAAATACTATACTGTATTATACTATATTTTTTTATTTGTTGCCGGGTTAACTGTCCAACCTTATGTTGAAGAACCTTGACTCACATCGACAGACAGAAAAGGTCATAGAGAGCAAGGAACTTCAGATTGTTCCAAACGTTATTGCGCTTTTAGCACATTATTTCTAAATACTATACTGTATTATACTATATTTTTTTATTTGTTGCCGGGTTAACTGTCCAACCTTATGTTAAAGAACCTTGACTCACATCGACAGACAGAAAAGGTCATAGAGAGCAAGGAACTTCAGATTGTTCCAAATGTTATTGCGCTTTTAGCACATTATTTCTAAATACTATACTGTATTATACTATATTTTTTTATTTGTTGCCGGGTTAACTGTCCAACCTTATGTTGAAGAACCTTGACTCACATCGACAGACAGAAAAGGTCATAGAGAGCAAGGAACTTCAGATTGTTCCAAACGTTATTGCGCTTTTAGCACATTATTTCTAAATACTATACTGTATTATACTATATTTTTTTATTTGTTGCCGGGTTAACTGTCCAACCTTATGTTAAAGAACCTTGACTCACATCGACAGACAGAAAAGGTCATAGAGAGCAAGGAACTTCAGATTGTTCCAAACGTTATTGCGCTTTTAGCACATTATTTCTAAATACTATACTGTATTATACTATATTTTTTTATTTGTTGCCGGGTTAACTGTCCAACCTTATGTTGAAGAACCTTGACTCACATCGACAGACAGAAAAGGTCATAGAGAGCAAGGAACTTCAGATTGTTCCAAACGTTATTGCGCTTTTAGCACATTATTTCTAAATACTATACTGTATTATACTATATTTTTTTATTTGTTGCCGGGTTAACTGTCCAACCTTATGTTAAAGAACCTTGACTCACATCGACAGACAGAAAAGGTCATAGAGAGCAAGGAACTTCAGATTGTTCCAAACGTTATTGCGCTTTTAGCACATTATTTCTAAATACTATACTGTATTATACTATATTTTTTTATTTGTTGCCGGGTTAACTGTCCAACCTTATGTTAAAGAACCTTGACTTACATCGACAGACAGAAAAGGTCATAGAGAGCAAGGAACTTCAGATTGTTCCAAACGTTATTGCGCTTTTAGCACATTATTTCTAAATACTATACTGTATTATACTATATTTTTTTATTTGTTGCCGGGTTAACTGTCCAACCTTATGTTAAAGAACCTTGACTCACATCGACAGACAGAAAAGGTCATAGAGAGCAAGGAACTTCAGATTGTTCCAAACGTTATTGCGCTTTTAGCATATTATTTCTAAATACTATACTGTATTATACTATATTTTTTTATTTGTTGCCGGGTTAACTGTCCAACCTTATGTTAAAGAACCTTGACTCACATCGACAGACAGAAAAGGTCATAGAGAGCAAGGAACTTCAGATTGTTCCAAACGTTATTGCGCTTTTAGCACATTATATCTAAATACTATACTGTATTATACTATATTTTTTTATTTGTTGCCGGGTTAACTGTCCAACCTTATGTTAAAGAACCTTGACTCACATCGACAGACAGAAAAGGTCATAGAGAGCAAGGAACTTCAGATTGTTCCAAACGTTATTGCGCTTTTAGCACATTATTTCTAAATACTATACTGTATTATACTATATTTTTTTATTTGTTGCCGGGTTAACTGTCCAACCTTATGTTAAAGAACCTTGACTCACATCGACAGACAGAAAAGGTCATAGAGAGCAAGGAACTTCAGATTGTTCCAAACGTTATTGCGCTTTTAGCACATTATTTCTAAATACTATACTGTATTATACTATATTTTTTTATTTGTTGCCGGGTTAACTGTCCAACCTTATGTTAAAGAACCTTGACTCACATCGACAGACAGAAAAGGTCATAGAGAGCAAGGAACTTCAGATTGTTCCAAACGTTATTGCGCTTTTAGCACATTATTTCTAAATACTATACTGTATTATACTATATTTCAGATTCTTCTATTTTTGTCCTTAATATTATTTTAAATAATAAATAGTGTGAAAAAAAAATGTTTGCTTGTTTTTCAATTATATTATTTTTGCAGCCCAAAAGAAAAAAAATGCGAAAGAAAAATGTGATTCACAAAAAGATTTGGAACAAAAGGTATAGCACCGGTTAAGTTGTAAAGTATCGGTGGTGCAAAGGTTACGGTACCGGTTAGCTTGCAAAAGGTATAGTAGGTGCGACAAAACTTCAAACCCGATTTTCAGGTTCAAAATGTATTTTATAAAATTTTTTCTTTTCACATGTGGAACGCTCAGCAAACTTTATCTTAAACTGACATTCAGATTTAATATTTATTAAGGATCTGCCACTTTGAGAATGACCGTTGTAGAACACTTACCACTTGCTTGATAAAGGGCGAGAGCATGGCCCCGACTCTGCCAAATGTTGAGCAGGATCCCACGCCGACATTTCTGACCACTGTGGGGAAAATTTCGGCGCTGTAAATGTATACTATAGTGAAAGAGGCTGCATTGAAGAACTTCCCTGCCATTGAAAAAGTGATCGACAACCACAGCATGTCTGTAAGGAAAATTGGAGCTTAAAGAAGTTACAGAAAACAAACGGATTAATGATCAAAAAATATCTGGGGCTCACACACTTATATTCTACTAGCTGCGATTCTCACTGCTAGCGCTTACTAAATATAGTAACTAGTTTTTATAGCAATAAGTTTTTATGCAAATTCTGCTCCAGCGCAAAAGTCACAAAGAACAACAGTGGGTAGAAATTTAACGTAAGCAGGTCGAGTGGGTCTATTACAAAGTAGAAAAATACAATATGAAAATTGCAAATCAGAGCAAAAGTCGCTAAGATAGTTAAAAATATTTTAAAAAGGCCCTGCGCCCTTTTACCTTGGTCGCCCCCTCGACCAAGACTAAAACTAAAAGCCACGACGAAACAAAAAATTCCTGTAATAGAAAATATTTTCCGGACGTGTGCTACGGGACTTTGAAATGAAATTTGGTGAATCCTTAATTTAATTGTAAAAAATTAACAGATAAAGTGACAACAAAAACAATTGAAGTTTTCTAGATCTAGGCAATGATGGGCTTCGATGAAAATTTTTAAAGGCCGTACCTCGAAAAGTCTTTCTTTGTCGGTCGTTTTAAAATGAGCGAAATGGAAAATACTCAGAACTTTCTGAGATTAAATAGAAGTTGAAGTTTTTATCGTAGAAAGGTGTTTTTTATTTTTTCAGGGAATACATTTTAATAATGTTACACTGTTACATTTAGAAGAAAGAAAAATATCTATTAAGTTCTCAAATTTAGATTTTCCACTTTAATCGTCACTTATTGTATCTGCCATTCCAAACTCCGATCTTCGCTGAGTGATAAACATACATGCAAAAATCGGTCTTTGATCTGAATGGGTTTCAACGGGATTTTTTTTTTTCGCGATTTTTAATAATGGGTCTAAAATATATCAACTTTTTACAAAATTTCGTTTTCTAGAGGCTTTTTGAACTGAATCTGTCTGTCTCCCGTTCTAACCAAATACAGAGATCCTAACTTTCTTATTGATTGAGGAGATAGTGTTTTCCTGATCCTTGTTTTTACCTATCCTAAAAGAGGTGTTTTTTTTTTTTTTACAAATATTTAAAAACTTAAACCGCGAATATCTGTGCTAAGTAGGGAGCTCTTGGAATAGAGGATAAATACAAACATACGCTATCACGTTTTAATAGTGTAGATAGGTTTTAGTTCTACTTGTATCACAATCATTATCGGAATAAAAAAATATGCGCCTTATTCATATTTTTTACAAGTCATTATTAAAATTAACTGAAGCGTGGCTCAACTCGACTTTCTCATACTAGATTCATTTTTTCTACAAATTTTGCAAGTAGAATTTTAAAAAATGGGCATTGTGAGTCCGAATTACTATAACTATAGCGTGTTACACTTCACATTACAGGGCTTGAAAACATCTTTCGATTGATGCCATACTTGACACTGTACCCCCGGGGGGTGGTAACTTGCCCCCCCCCCCAAGAAGAGTTAATGACGTTACGAACAAAAAAAATTGTACCGCGGCTATGAAATTTGGTCAATTACTTTTTCAGTTAGAGTGAATACATTGCACAGACAGACAGACAGACACACACACAAACACACACACACAGACGTCATGCTAAAAATAGTTTTTTCGTATTCTAGATATCTCAAAACGTGTAGATCCGTCGAAAACTCGAGTTGCAATTTTTGGTATGATTCCAATACTTTCCCTGTACATTACTATGTATTGCAGGGAAAGTAAAAAACAGAAAATAGAAATTTTCAGTCAACCCCCAACCTCATCTCAAATTTAATGATGAATTCATATCAGTCATCATATCAGCTCTATCTATAGCCAATTTTGAGAAATAAAATTTTAAGATTTTTTTTTTTATCTGGAAGTGGACATTTTTAGTAAACCTCCTCCCTGTTCCAGAATTTGATGCTGAATCCATGCCAGTTATCATCCAAGATATATTTATAGGAAACTTCGAGAAATAAGATGTTTTATGTAAAACATAAATTTTTGAATCCGAAGTGACATCACCAGAACCGGAAATGGAAATCCTCAGCGAGTCTCTTAACCTCCCTCACAATTTAATACTAAATCCATATCGACCATTATCTCTATCTATAGCCAATTCTGAGAAATGATTTAAGGAAAAAATTTTTAAGCCAGAAATGGAAAAGAAACCGGAAGTAAAAATTCTTAATGAACCACTCTACCCTCACCAAAATTTGATGCAGAATCCATATTAGCTATCCTAAATTTTACATATATAGTCAATTTTGAGATATAGACGTTTCAAATAGAATGACAATTTTTGAACAGGACATGAAAATTAAACAGGAAGTAGAAATCTTTAGTGAACCCATAATTCCTTCCCTCCGGAATATGATAACTCTAAATTAGCCATTATCTGAGCTTTATTTAACAGATTCCAAAACATATCATGGAAATATTTTCCCCAAAAATAATAGCATAGCGAAATTTTTGCATTCCATCTTTTCTCGTGTTTTTGCAACAAATAACTGCATTGCTAAATTTACTTAAAAAAAGCAAAAACAAAACAATAGTTGCAATGCACAGCAGAACTCGGATTGCCTATGTTTCAGTTTTCAAGCTTTCTTCTTACTCCTTTTCTTTATATACATAGGCAGAAAGGGGCGATTTGCATTTTGCAAAAGAAAATGAAATAAATATATTAATTTTTTAAACCTTCGTCAGGAAAATGAAAAACGAACTTCAGAAGAAGTTCGCTGTTAATGCTTTCAAAAGAAATAATGTGTGGTTTGAAAATATTAACCACGCTCACAAAATTACAATAAAATTTGCATTTTAAGAAAAAATAAATACATTTATTAATGATTTAGAAATTTGTCAAGCAAATGAAAAGAGAACTTCAGCAGGAAGGAAATTTGCATTATATTCATTTAAAATACAATATAAAGCGTGATTTAAAGTGATTAAACACGCCCACTAAATTTCAGCAAGATTCGCGTTTTAGAAAAAAATAAAGGAATTTATGAATTTTTTTTTAACATTGAAATTGGAAAAAGGAACTTCATAGGTGAGATGTGAGATTTATTTGCTTTTAAGGAACGCTAAATGTAATTTCAGGATTAAAAACAACCACGCCTCCTACATATCTGCAATATTTGCCCTTCAAAAATTAAAATAAATATATTTGTTGTTTAAAATTTTATCACGAAAATAAAAAAAGAACTTCAACAGGTATGATTTGCATCATGCTTGCTGATGTTTTGGATCACCAGAAAAATATTTTAATAAAAGTATACTTGATATACCTCTCATATACCTCTTGATATACCTTCCTTGATATACCTCTCATTAAGGGTGAACTTCCACATTGGGAATTTAAATTTACAATTTTGGAAAGTTATTTTTATAAATGTTTTAAAAATAATAATTTAGTGAATGAGGAGATCTCATTTAGTTATAACCCGTCTCCAATCATTACCAGAATGGATTATTAAATTGTAGATATTTTTTTAGGGACAGTTTGGATTTGAAAGTGCCGACTTTCGTCTCCTCACTCTTGAGGATAACCACAGCAACCATTTATATCTTTTGTAAGCTGTCTTTATTCAGAACAGCTTACTAACTTGAATGTTAAATTGTATCTAATTAATTTCAGAAGTGGCGCCGAGAATCGTGCACGACAGAGCTCCAGGCGCGAAGCGCCTTTAATCTCCAGTTTCAATATGTGGTTCTTATCGTCAAACTGTGACATTAATTCAGTGACCCTAATTGGAGGTTCGAGGTTTTTATTTACTACTTTTTATTATTTGTCCTAGCTCCTAGTGTGGCAGTTTGTTGCACATTTAGCGTTTAAGCAGTTTGGGGGGTTGATGCAGATCGAAGGGTTACCTAGCGTTTTGGCCGTTTAGAGTTTAGAATATTTGTTATAAAATAAAAGTCGCGATTTTAATTAAAATCAGATGTTTGAGGTGGGATCTTTTAATTCCGATTATCGATGTTTAGAACAGCGCGGGGTCTCTTACGAGATTTGGCCTTGCGATGATCATAATCATGCAGATTGAATAACAGTTCGTTTGGAACGGATGGCAAATTTTTGTAAAATTTAAGCGCTAGCTTTTTAATTTGGGCTCTAACAGTTTTTATTTTGAAGTCATTCCTAATTACCGAGTTTCTTAAGTACCTGGTAGCTTTCCTGATGATCCGTAGGATTTTGTTTTGTTTTGTCTCTAGGAGGTCTATTGTAGTTTTACAGGCATATCCCCATACGGGTGCTGCATATAGCATTCCCGGGCGGATGACCGATTTATAAGTAACCAGAATTTGATGCCGAAATGTTACATTTCGTAAAATATTCTAATATGTTATTTATGGTAGATAAGCATATCATTTTAAAAATCTATAATATGAAAACTCTGGTTCGCAACATTAGATGCCCGCCGATTTTGTTCAATATTCGTGTACATAGATTGGCAACACCTAACTTCGAAAGTACCCGCTAGATAGCAGATAAAATAAAACGATTTAGTTTTATTTCGTGTTTGTCGTCAGTTTTCGTATATTGATCTTTTTATTTCTTATGATGTGAAGAAATTCAAACCGACAAAGAAAAACAAAAACGACTTATTAATTTCATAAGGAAGCTCGCATCATTTTTGTAACACTCAAGTTTGATTGTGGTGATTCTGCTTGCGTACGTGTGAGTGCGTATGTTTGCGTACATTTGTGCGTATATGTGCATATTTGTACGAGAAGATCACGAGCCTCTAATTCCCTCAAATGTGGCTCTTGTTTTGATTAAGATAATGTAGATGGAGGACAACTAAGAGAAATTGTTACTTTATTACATTGGTGTAATTGGAAGTCCATATCTATGACTAACGGTTGAGGAAATAAAGGCCATGTAAGGACATTTTGGGACACCTTATACTCTATAGCATCATTGACAATTTGAATTATCATTGTCTCGTATAAGAAATAAAGTTCAGAAAATTTTAAATTTCAAATAATTCGAGTACCAATCATCAGAATTACTAAAATCTCTATCCATTTCGAATTTTTCATAAAATGCATCATATAAAATTTTATAACGCTGTGCTTTTGTCCTTGAGTGATCAGTGTCCAAATCTCACAGAAATACCCACACGCACAGGCGGACCTATTTCAAAATTTTTGAAATCGGTTCAGAAGGTCTTAAAATGTGCTTATGCCTCAAAATTTCAAATTTGAAATTTTTTGGAAAAACAATACCATTGTTACATACATTAATGTGACAAAGTATATATATATATAGACGCACTATACTTGTAAAATAAATACTTAAAGTTGTGGTCAACCACCCGTGGTCCGTTGCTTCATAGCCCGTCAATGAATTTTTGTAACATCTATCTTTTGAAGCATAAGATAGATTTTTAAATATATCTAATAGACTTTCTTATTCCCCGACAGCAATTAATAATTTAAAAAAAAATATGTCTTCTGTTTTTTGCATTTTTAATGTACATTAAATTATAGGTACATTAAATAATATTTAATGTACATTAGATAATTGCAGAGTTTTCAAAATGCAATGCATTTACATTGTTGGAATTAAAAAGAAACCTCAGTGCGTTTGTAATATCACAGGGTTGTATACAGTGGATAAGAAAAACTTCAGCTACGTATAAACACAAATAAAAAAAAATCCATACAGCTGTTTCGAGGATGCAGTTGATCCCCTTCTTCAGTGCTAGAGGACGAACAAAATCGAGGTCAAAAACACGAAATGGGCCCATTTTGTCTTTTCGACTTGTTTGATTTTGTTTGTTTTTTAATTTATTTTGGGTTTATTAGTATGAGGCCTCGTATACTGTGATACCTCGTAATTTGACATTCTTAACACAGCTAGTATTACTAAAATCTTATTCAAGAACTTTATTGCAAAAATGTTGTGAAACTACGAAATTCCAAAGATAGCCTACTAAGAATAAGCTATGCATACCTTCCGGAACAGGAATCAAGAGCAACAGGCACAATCCAGCTGCGATGTTTGCGTTGAGTAGTGCGATGCGGTGCCCAATAAGCTTACTGATGTACATGAAGATCAGGGTAGCTGGCAGTTCCACAGCACCGCTGATGAAGAAGTTTAAGTGGGGATTCCCGCCAAGATCGTTGGTGTTCCAGGAGAGGGCGTAGTAGTTGTAGGAAATAACGAACCTATAGAATTGAATTAAATTTTTCGTTTAAAATCATACAAAATTTTAAGTTCATTGCTACTGCAACAAAGCTGTATAGAGGCATGATGTTCTTCGACGATATCAGGCAACTACTATGCATAAACGTGCAAAAAAACAACCATTGAATATTACAAAGGAACATAAGATAAAAATATAAAAGCAGCATAATTATATATAAAATGGTAAAAATGATAAAATTCAGAACAATGTCATGAATGCCAGAAAATGTCTTCTCCCCTAATAATGGTCAGCCAGGGTTTCTGACAGAGCAGGCAGTTGGTAAGATATTTTGCATTCCTAACACTTTCCATCGTCCAGAGCGAAAAGATAGGACTATTTGCAATGCTTATGCGATAGAAGCAGTTGCGACTCGTGACTTCATGAAGGGGTGAAACAGACTCAGTGGCGGGATCCCCCCTCTTCATCGACTACTAATATCATCCAAACATACTGGCACAAGTTTTGTCAAAAGTTCTGGTACAAGTTTTGGCACACACTGGCACAAGTTTTGGCACAAATTCCGGGACAAGTGTTGTCAAGTTTTGTCAAATGTTATCTAAAAATAGACAAAGGAGTCTAAAAGATTCGCCAAATAATAATAAAAATAACCCATTCAGCCGATAACTTTAAGTGAAGCAGCGCTTATCCTGCTTCACACCCCACGAGTCGCCACTGGATAAAAGTAAGAAATAAGACAGTCACAACTCGTTGTGAACCTAAAGATGGCAACAGTTTCTTCTTCCTAGAAGAGAGCAATGCACTCTCTGCTATAAGACGGTTTGTGATCTTATAAATATTATCTTTCGATTATTTCTTCTTAATGTTTCCATGGAGAATATTTATGTAATTTTTTTTAACTATTCCATGAATAATTGAGGCCGCAGTGTGATGGTATAATTTAGCTTTCAACAGGCTAAAACATTTGTGTGCTTCTTGGTGATATCTGCATGCTGATAGGTTAATTAACCTCAAAGTGTTACTCAGAGTGCACTACAAGGAAGTGAGCTTCTGTAACTTTTCTTGAGCATGGCTGTTTTCTTCCTATGGTTTTCTTTTCACATAAAAAAGTCCACGAGAATAGCTGTTATTCGAGAATAGTTATTCGAGAATAGCTATTATTTCAGCTTGTTTTCTTTCTAGCAGTTTCTTATGAAAATAGGTCCACATGTGCTCAAAGGTTAACTTAACATATGACAATTCGCACCTTGTTAAATTGGACAAGATGTAATTTTGGACCCAACATTTTTTTATTTGAGCTTGCCGTGATTCGACATTCAAAAGCAACACAGTAAACAATGAATAAAAACATGAGCTTTGACAAGCTATAGCAAATAATACGCTAGTGCGTACCCCAAAGAATAAATGTATTAAGGCTCAACATATTTATTACAATGTCGAAAATTAATTTTTTATGTCAATCGTCGAAAACGAAATGACAGACGCTCTTCAACTAGGTCCAACAAACAGCAATGTTGGCGGTCTTTTACTAGGTCCAACAAGCAGCAATGTTGACGGTCTTCAACTAGGTCCAACAAACAGCAATGTTGATGCTCTTCAACTGGGTCCAATTTGAAGAGCTGGGTCCAAACAGCCGTGTTGGGGTCTTCAACTAGATCCAACAAACAGCCATGTTGGAGGTCTTCAACTAGGTCCAACAAACAGCAATATTGTCTTTCAACCACAAGAAGTACCACTGTGCAGAGAAGTACTACATATAGCGGTCTACACGAGGGCTACATTAACGGTCTACATAAGCGTTATAACAACTAACTTATTGTAGAAGTAGCCCCGTTCTACCATACTAATTTAAATTGACATGAATACTAACACTTCAATTATTTTTTATTCTATCACCTTTGACTTAGATAAATACATTTATATTGTTTAGGTATTTGTTTATTAAATTGACTTGTTGCCTGGAGTCAATTAATAAAACAATTATAAAATAACAAGTAAAAGTTAATTAAATTTGAATTAAAAAACGGATCAAAGTCAAGAAGTTGTTTACATTGCATTTTAATATGTCCCCTAAATAAAAACTACACTCCTCATCACAGTGAATTATATTCCCCCCCCCCCTCCCCCTTAAAAATAGCAATGGTTCAAACAAATATTTTCACCATACACTATTCCCCTACCATTGGAAATTATCATGTTTTGCTTCAGAAAGTGATGCTTCAAAATTTTTAAATTCGAATAATTTGAGCTTTAATTATGCCAATTACTAAAACCTATAAATTTTCGCATAATATATCTATCTATACATAAAATTTCATAACTCTTTCTTGAGTTATCGCATCCGCACCACACACACACACACAGGTGGGCATATTCTCAAAATTTTTCGAATTATGTTCAGAAGGTCTTAAAAATGCTTTTCAGCCCAAATCTGGAATTCGTAAAAAAACAATTTTATGAGACACCAAAAATCACGAACAAGGAAGTCTACCTAATTGTAAAATAAATGGACCTAGATTATGACGAAATTCACCATCCACGATGCAGCTGCATCACGAAGGGTGAAATACTTTCAATGAAGGACATTCAATGAATGATTTCCTCGAAGAGGAAGAGATTATTTCTGAAATTAAATTTAATTTTCAGATGCATCAAATCATTGCCAATTTGGTGACATGTCTCAAAAGACACAAAAATTAATATCACATACACGAAAAAAATTACGTACCAACAAAAATACATGTTGATGGTACACCTTCTGAGAGCTGGTGTGCGTAGCAAGTCAAGAACGTTTCCCTTTCGTTTATTTTCTGTCTTCAGTAGAATAGCACCACAGCAACAGAAGTTATAATAAAGATAAAATAGTATATAAATGATATATAGTAAATAGTATATAAATGATATATAGTAAATAGTATATAAATGGTATATAGTAAATAGTATATAAATGGAATTAGAGTAAATAGTATATAAATGGTATATAGTAAGTAATATATAAATGGTATATAGTAAATAGTAAATAAAAATGTTCAATCGCAACACTAATCGCATGGGCAAGAAAAAAAAATTTCAAGGAACAAAAGAGTACATGTTGAAAATAATTCTGAGAGGTATGCATAGGATGCATAGTTGCATAAGATGCTAACATCTATACCAGTGGTCTTTAGCCAGCGGGTTAAACGAAACCTGGCAACTAATTTTATGCAGCCAGCCGATACACTTTTAGAAAAAAGTTTCATTCGGATAAATGAAAAAACACTTTTTGTATATTTCGACTCTATTTTAAACTACACAAATAAAAAAAGTATTTTTTAAAGTAATTTTATATAATGGTTTTAGAAAACCCGCGTAACAGAAAGTTTTATTGCAGAATTTACAAAATGCTGGTACAAAATGTTATAATGGGAATTCCTCCAAATCTTGTAATATCGCACGGCTGCAGGCAATTTAGTAAAGTACGCAACACTGTTTTTCTTTTGATTGAAAAAATTGCTTATTTTTTATTGCCTAATACAAGATGAAATTGATTAGACAACCGTCCGATATCTTAATCGGGCTAAAGAGTGTGGGGGGTGGGGGGTGCTTCATTAATTTATATGGGAAACAATGTCGGACTAACATCACATTTTGGAAAAAGAATAAAAATTTCACAAACTTAACTTGTGAAAAAGTTCTGAGCTGATAAACCCCGTTCAAAACTGCATTCAATTCCGTAGAATCATCCCTATTGAAACGCGATTATCGCCATCCACTCTAAGGCTCCTATATAAATTCATTTTCAGAATTTCCCCCCAGTTTAGTAAAAATGTCCCCTGTTTATTTTTCACAAACAGCATTTTCAATCCACACTATTCCCAAGTTAGTATTAGGATTCCAGAGGTTCCAACGGTTTTCAAACACCTGCGAAACTAGAATAATTTTCCAGCAAGATGAAGACCAGTTGTTTTTCATTTTCTCGACACAGCTACAGCCTTCAGAGAAAGCTAAAAACTCCTCTCATGTAACAGCAGTAAATATCCCGAAGAGTGGATGGACTATCTTGATCTTTCACAATACTAGAAATTCGGAATTAGCATCTCACGGGGAACACATCTTGAAATTGGTGCATAGGTGCAATGATTCTTATGATAAACCGAACTGGGAAGGTTGATGGTGTGTTAGTTACTGTCACATTAACTTTGAATGACTTTATAACTTATTCAAAGTAGAGGGATTACCAGGGAGGGGAATTCCATTCCTAACTTGCTTGTATGTAAGTATAATTACCCTTTATAGTGGCCGACAGATAAGTGAATTTATCAACAACACAGAGACCAATAACAGGTAAATACACATGCATACAAGTAGGCATGGAAGTCCAAGCATTCACATGAATCAGTTTTTTGCATTTAAAATGCATATATTTTTATTTTCAAATTAAAGTTAAAAAAATCTGATGTGGGCAACACATGACTTTCCTTATATAATGTAATGAATTTACTACTTTTACAGTAAAAAAAAATAGGTTTTCCTTATAGTAGATACTAATATTCTTTCCAAGATATTGAATTTTCGACAATTAGTCGTCATTTTCATTGATATAGCGTCATTTTTATCCATTTGGCGAGATTTTCGTTAATTTGGTAACATTTCAAAAAGTCGCCAAGTTGGCGACATTCCGCCAAATTCGTCGCCAAAATCTCGCCAAGCGTTATGAACGAAGAAATAAATTATCCTTACAACAGATAAATGACTATTGGCGTTCAAATACAAAAGTATTACTTAAAGTATCTTTTTTCTTGAATGGAACGAGCTAGATCCACGAGAATGATGTCACCCAAATTATCGCATGGTATTACATATGAAAAGTGAACATGTTTCTCAATAGGATATATATATTTTTTAATTTTATATGACTTTCTGATAATTTTTTTGAAAAATGTACAATATCTCGAGAACGGTTCATGTTAGCGTTCTAAAATTTATGTTAATCGTTTTCTAATGAAAAATTACATAAGAACTGTCTATTTGTGTAACTTTATTAGCGGTTTTGATTTTTTGACGATTTTTTCAAAATTTCATTCGAAAATTTAGGGGGGTTCTGGGCATTCGATTGCGTATAAAAACAATAGGCTTCCAGTGTTTATGGATTGTGATTTTTGTACCAAATTTTGTTCGAATCGGTCCATTCGTTCGTCAGTTATCGTCTCCACAGACTCACTGACACACACACACAGACATCACTTCAAAAATGTTTGATTCGTGATCAGGGATGCTTGAAACGTGCTCTCCCGTCGAAAACTCGAATTCGAATTTTCGACCCCGTCACAATACTTTCCTTATACATTATGTATATAAGGAAAGTAATTATGTATCAAATCATATATACAATTACTACATAAATAAGAATTCTTAATTGCCCAAACAGTGTCAAAATACATTCTGAACGCTCTTAATACATTTTTGTTCATTTTGTCCAGAGGAGAAAGACAGGGGATATTTGCGAATATTAAAATGTACGAGGAGATACCTAAAAAAGTTCTCCAGAACTTTGTCCCACTGTCGTTAAGAAATGGCATATCAGCATTGCATGCCACTGAGTGGACGAATTAACGGCTTTCTGACATCGGAGATTCTTTGCGTCCTTATTTGGACCAAGGCATATATGTGCACGTTCACATCACAAAAGTTAGTCAGCAAGAGAGGGTTTTATCTAGATAAAAGCTTCTGGCCCATGTTGAGGGTGAGATCAACTTCTGGACCCTCTCTGCGAATTGGTCAGAATATTTGTGTGCCTATTGGTCAGTCTCAAATACTGGTTTCTGATTGTAATTGGGAAGTTCCACCCTAGTTGCTTGCGGTCTTCCCGAGGTGACAAGTCAGGTGTTTGAGCCCCCATTTTCCGCAATAAATTTAGTTATAAAAGTTCTTTGTAATGTTAGATACTGTAATGTCATCTCTCCCTTCTGTCTGTCGCCATGGTTCGCCCCCCCCCCCCCCCAATCAAATCCTCCATTTATTCTCAAAGTTCCAAACTTATTCAAAGTTAATGTGACAAAGTTACCTTCGGTTGCTGCTGGATGAAAAGTGTTATTTCCTCTTTGGCTACTTGCATGTCCTTCTTGTTCTTTTCCGCTGCCTTCAGGAGTATAGCCTCAGCCTCGGCGAACTTACCGTGCGTCAAAAGCCAACGCGGAGTTTCGGGAATGACCCTGCAGTGATAGAAATATTTATTAATCCTTAAATTATCATATATTTTGCGTTGTTGTTATCAGTAATCCCTCTTGTCTGGAACTAGACCAGAACAAGCTGAAAAATACCAACGTCCAACACACAATTTAAATCTGAATCCAGCGGGGATGGCAGACAGAGACTGCACGCTCCTTCTCCTGACACATCACCTCTCGAAAGGACTTTCTTACCTATAGATTTATCTCGCTCGCACTCCACGTAGACACAGTGATAGTTTGGGGTGCCGTTAAGGATCGAACTCTGGAACTTCTCATGCGATCCTCTCGCCTTAACCTCTGGACTATCCCTGCCCATAATAGATCTTGTAAAGTTCAAATTATTTTAGAACTTTAAATAGTTTGAACTAAATTATTAAATATAACCGGTCAAAAGTTATCTAATGCAAACTATTTAAACCTGCTGAAACGCAAACTATTTAAACATGCTGAAATTCAAACTATTTAAACCTGCTGAAACGCAAACTAAATATATAAATCGAATGACGAATTTATTAAACGAAAACTATAGGGCGTAGATATTCTATAGGCGTAGGTATTTCATATAATAGATACGCACATTTTCTTCCAAAACGGTCCAAAGATCTTTCTTATAGATGGGTTGGCCTAAACAGTCGGATTTTTTTTCGAATGACTCCTACATCCGCGAAGCAATTAAGAAAGGGTATCGGCAGTTGTGATGTAGTTGATGTTCAAATCCCATTAGCGTACGAAAAGAAAGCATGGGCATAAAGTGCTTAACAGTTGAAGGGCAGAATGTTAAAAAAAATAGCCAATCAGAGAAGATTTTTTACAGTTTGACTTTGACAAAGTGAGAGTTCAGTCTAAGATGTTACACCCGGAGTTCTAGCATTGGGAAACATAGGAAGACTCCATTTTCTATTTAGGATATTTACGGTTCAGGGCCGTAGTCAGAAACGAAATCCAAGAGGGCTGGAGTGAATTACAAGGGGAGGGGGCTCAACAGACAACACCATTGAAGGAGGGGCTCACTAAAACATGTTTGGGGGGGGGGATAGGGTAGTTGGAAATACACCAAAAAATAAATTTTAGTCTTTAAATAAATAGTTGTATTAAAAATTATTTTAATTATAACTAAATACAGTATCTCACATAATATTAACTCTAACTATGTATCAGGTATAGCATGATAATATATAACTCTATATAACAAAGGTCTAGACTCTAGAGTTTTACATTCTGGAGTATCAGTCGATAATGCATAACTCTAAAATGTCTAACTGTGAAACTTTAATTTTTGAAAATTTATTGAATATTTTAAAATTAAATATGTAAATAAATTTATGATCATCCATATAACCAGAAATTAAGCCACTCAATTTTTTTTATTTCTGTACTATACAGAACGAAGTCATTTACAAAAAAAAAATCTGACAAAGCAGTTTTTCGTGTAAACTTTGGATGACATGTATGAAATTTCATACCACTACTAAAATTTAAGTATTTTTGTCAGGGGGCTGAACATACCTCTTGGGGAGCTCAGCCCCCTCTGACCCCTACCTGTCTACGGCCCTGCTACGGTTACAACTCACCAGAAGACGCAGAGGAGCGACAGCCACGGAATAGTGATGGTGCACTGGAGCCAAAACCAGGAGGGGATGAGCCAAGCAATACCCGGAAGCATCATGTAGGCGAACACCCAGCCCAGCGTGTAGGTGAAGCAGTAGGTGGAACGGTATTCGGCGCTGATCACTTCCGTCACTGTGAGGAGGGGGGAAAGTAGCTAGTTCAGGTGCAGGACACATCATAGACGCATAACAACCAATAAAATAATTAGCTTTTTCTTTCAGCAATAATTACAATGATTAGTGAAACCGTCTGAAGTAATACTTCACATTAGGCAATAAGAAGATAGTGGAAAATTTGGTTATCTTACATTAAATGCGCATGTGTACTTTGACATATATACTGGAAAATGGAACTGGCTAGTCGATACCAGTGTTTCTTTCAGGCATACCTCCGGGGGAACCCCCCCCCCCCCCCGAATACGAGTATTCGCCGATCCCCTGAAACATTTTATGCTTACCTAGTTTCTATTTATGTGACACAACATTTAGATATATTTGTATAGGACAAATAGAAAATTTCATACGCCCCCCCCCCTCCTCTCGGCTAAAAACTCTTGAAAGAAACACTGATCGATACTAATTTTAATAACAAATGAAAATGTTTGTCCGTGCGTTCATGTTTTGACGATGCAGCGAAACATCTACGAAATTCGGTTCAAGGGTAAGGGCCGGTGCACACGAGCAACGCGCGTCACTTTTGCAGTCGCGTCCTGTGACGCCAAGTTAACGCCGCGTCCCAGAAATACATTGATTTGAATGAGGCAGTTCACACGGGATGCTAGATCTGGTGTCAAGTTGGCATCTCAGAGAAAACCTATACGTCTTTCCTCTTGAAGCGCCTCTGACGCCAGACCTCGTGTCCCGTGTAAACTGCATTCAAATCAATGTTTTGCTGAGATACGACACGACTGCAAAAATGATCATGTCGCTCGTGTGCACTGGGCCGAAACCAGCGTCACTTTTGGTGGTGCAACTGACGTCCACACTGCGCCAGACAATCCGTCGACGTCCACACTGCGCCAGACACGGGACGCGGTTGCATCCCGTAAGAACTAACTGCAATGCTAGGGAGAATTAACTGCAATGCTGAGGAGAATTAACTGCAATGCTGAGGAGAATTAACTGCAATGCTGAGGAGAATTAACTGCAATGCTGAGGAGAATTAACTGCAATGCTGGGGAGAATTAATTACAATGCTGAGGAGAATTAACTGCAATGCTGGGGAGAATTAATTACAATGCTGAGGAGAATTAACTGCAATGCTAGGGAGAATTAACTGCAATGCTGAGGAGAATTAACTGCAATGCTACGGAGAATTAACTGCAATGAGAATTAATTGCAAATTCTGGGACGCAGCATCCACTTAGTGTCACAAGACACGGTTGCAAAAGTGACGTACGCCGATCGTGTGCACCGGCCCTAAGATCGGGCTTCGATACGTCCGTTCGATTATTTTAAAACTTGAAGTAGTTTAGAAGTATTCAATGTCAAAGCGGGTTTTCACCCCAATCGGTTATTTAGCGACTATTTCTATCTATCTATATATATATTTAATTATAATGAAATTTCACGTTCTCTCTCTTTAGATCAGTATTCTAAGTCAATTTTACAAAATAAATGTAATTGTACAGTAAAAGATTACGCTAAATTTGTCAATCCTGACTTGGGGCATATAGTTACAGGAGACTTAGGTATTGTTAAAGACATTTCATTAAGAACCATTATGTCTTTTGGCACTAAATTCAGGTTACCCTCTTGTCACAATTCTATTAAAGTGTTAAAATCCATTAACCTTGATCTTGATAAATATATATATAAATTAGCTTCTAAATATGCTATGCCTTTAGAGGCATTTAATATGTGGAAATTTACTTTATTAGAATCTATTAAAAATGCTATTAGTAGTATTAAATTGTCTAGATCCTTATATAATTTTGATAATATTAAACCCTCCATTATTGATTTACAAAAATCCTTTGTTATCGCCTATGTTGATAAAGCCTCTAATAATTATGCTATTATCTGTAAAAAAATTTATATACAATTTCTGTTAGATTATTTAAAAAATAATAGTCTTTTTAAACTTGATTTACATTCCATTAATAGTATTAAATTAAAAATTATCAATATGTATAGTGACTTAAATATTAAATATAAATTTCTTAAATTTCCATATATTGTGCTTATTCCAAAATTTCATAAAAATCCCATTAAATTTCGAACAGTAACTAGTGGGCATAATACTTATTCTACTACTGCAAGTAAATTACTTCTAATTTCTTTAAATCAAATAAATGATAGTTTACGTCAGTCTAGCAATTACCTTATTCTTAATAATAGTAAAGAATTAAAGAATAGATTAACATACCTTAAAAATCTAATAGGATTTCAAACTTTTGATTTTAAAGATCTTTTCAATAATATCAAGATCTCTGACCTGTATGATGTCATTTTGGCCCTATACAATTATTATATTACTAATCTTACATCTAAAACCACTTTTGTTAATTTTCCTAAACTTCATCACTTTGTTATTTTCAATAATTATATTTTTCAAGGAAATAAATTATACCTAGAAGTCTCAGGAGTTCTACAGGGTGGTTGCAGTAGCAGTATGTTAGCTAATTTATATCTTTATCATTTTGAACAGTCTTTTACATCTGTAGATCATAAAATATACAGATATGTTGATGATCTGATTTGCTTAGTACATACTGAAAATTGTGTCATTAATATAGATTTCTATCCTGAGAATTTTAAATTAATTCCTAATGAAGCTACTATTAGTAAAAATATTAATTTTTTGGATTTAAATATTTTTGTTCAACCTTCTAATAGAATTGTTACTAATTTATATGATAAAAAAGACTCTTAATTTAAAAATTAATAAAATCTTACCATTTAATTCCTGCAACTCGTTTCTATTGTTTAGAAATATAATTCTTAATCAGCTTTTTAGAATATTTAGATTATCTGATAAAAAATTCCATGCTTTACATATTGATAATCTAAAAATTACCAGCAATTTATATAAATATCCCTCTTATTTTGTAAATGGTATAGTTAAAAAATTTAGAATAGCTGGATTTTCTTGAATTTTATTAATATTGCTTTAAATTTTAGCATGACAGCTCCCTTCTCTTGTTTTAATTATATTTTATTTATACATCCACTTATACATTAGCCTTTCTTTTATTGTCCCTCTTGATGGTATATTATCTCCTATACATGTCTTTTCGTATTACTGTTATTTATTTCTTACGAATGGCAACAGTATATCTTATTCCTTTGTGAATGGCAACACTTGTCACTTCTTTCTGTGTTCCCGTGCTTACTAGGTCTGTGTGTATTTTCAGTCAGTTTTTTGGTATCCATTTTTCCTTTATATTTTTCTTATTTATGTATGTCGTCCAAGTAGAAATAGTTTATAGATATAATCTATCTATTTCTTCAGAAACATACATTTTTGTGTTTGCTTCTACAAAAAACTTGGACATGATTAGATTTTTGTAGAGGTGAACAATTCATGATTTAGGCTTAGAGCCTCGTCCACGTGTATAGCGTTAGTGCTTGATTTCGTTTGCTATTCTTTTTTCGATTCCATACCTTTGTATTTTGATACTTTTCATTGACTTGTTGATTCGATTTTTATTTTATTTATTTTATTTTTTTTCCATTAGTTTGAGGAATTGTTGACTTTTACTTTTGTTTTCTAAGCCTGTTAGATAGTTGAATTTTTGTAGAAAGCCCAGACCACACGACCAACCCGAAGGTTTATGGCAGCTGTTTGTGTGGCCGGAGTTGAATTTTTGTGTTACAACTTCTCACTTTTCTTTCATTGGATCTTCAAACCCTTATATATATATATATATATATATATATATATATCTTTTAAATCTTGAATAAAACATTAACAGGAACGATCAATCATGCTTAAAGCATTGATTATGAAACACTTTCCAACTTCAATGCAATTTTATTTAAACAACTATAAAATGCAATACATTCCTCGGTAATATTTTTAAACTTATCACAATACTACATTAATTTATTATATTTGAAAACTGCAACCTTCATCGAAAAAATGAACTTTATTCAAATGACGGCATTGGAATATAAATTGCCTGGTTTAAACATCTCTAAAAGGTGATACATTCCTCGGTAATAATTTTAGAATTATCATAATACTACGATAATTTATTATATTTGAAAACTTCATCGAAAACAACTGAAATTCATTCAAATGACGTCATAGAAAAAATAACACGCCTGGCTCTCTCTATAAAAGCAGCATTTCATTCATAAATAATTTCCCATTCATGTCATTCATCACAATACTATAATAATTCATTTTATTTAAAAATTAAGACCATGGAGCTACACGTAATTAAACTCTATGGGTAAAACTTCATCGAAAAAAATCGGCCTTCTCTTTGTAAAATCAATGAATATTTCATTCATATCAACTATGCAGACTCCATGAACTAAATCATTTTGTGTTAAAGAAATACAGCAATTTTAATACAACTCATTCTACATATTTTGTTATTTACATTTTACATAAGTGAAAAATAGGCTTCGTTGTAGAAATAATCAAATTTGGATGAGCATTTAAACTCAAATATATGCGCTGTTTCAGTATGTAGATGCACAGAATTTAAGCAAAAATAAAGTGGTTTTAAGACGGATACAACACTCAATATGAATTAAAAAGAACTTAAAAAATCCCGATTTTGAGACAAGATGGATGCCATATATTATTTTGAAGTGAGTCACGTGATCTTTTCATATCTTGGTCACTTCATATAAGAGGTGTTATTATTATAATTTTTATTTAAAAAACTACTGAATATATTTCGCTGAATTTTTTTATATATATTTTATGGAACAATTTGAATATTACCTAAAATTTTCGAAGCAATTTGTGAATTTTAAATCCGCTTAAAAAATGTTTGAAAAATTAGGTCCCATAGGGTTCAATGTATTTCATTTTTTCAACCCGGGTTCAATCCAAAACTAATTGGGTGATATTATTCATTTATATTCCCATAGATCCTACAGATCGTCTGAACAACATACTAAAATTTCATTTTGATTAAGTCATTTTTACGGCTGTTATCGTGTTAACGGACAGGCAGACAGACAGACAGAATGAACAAAGTCATAAACACTTTTCAACTTTGTTGTAAAGTGTTAAAAAACCATGTTTTTCAGCATTTCGTTAAAAGTTTAATTTTGAATTACGATTCACACGATTCTAATATTTTTCATAAATACTGCCGGATATCTTTTCACTTGAATTACGAAAATATTTGTTGATTTTTTTTAGCGGGACCTATCCTAAAATGTCTCTAATATCTCTATCCTATTGCTCTCATAAGTTTCAGACGATAAAGGCACTTCTTTTACTAACATACCTACGACGCATGCGTGGCAGGTTGCTGGGAAACCTCCATAGTTCAGAGGGGGAATCAAGGTCGGTGTTTTCCTTCTATTTCAATATATTTTAAACATGAATTAAACGATTATTCTTATCTTTATTTTATTTCATTTATTTATTTATTTTTTTGTTTTATTTAATTTATTTTTTTGTACTAAGTGGGATTATTGTTGAAAATATGAAGTGGAGTTATTGTAAGACGTTTATTGAGGCGCAAATTATGTTATAGATGGCTTTAAATACTAGACTTTTAACCTTGGGCTAACAAGGGCGCGTTACGCCTGCACAGTGGTGTGGCGCAGAAAGTAAAGGCGTGTTGTTGAGACCCAGCCCGTCCGACCTACCAGAAAGGTGTAAGGTAACTGTATGGACGGCCGGCAAGTAAAGGTGTGTCGAAAGCCCAGGCCACCTGACTCGTCCTAGGACTCGGAGCAATTAGATGGATGGCCGGAAGTAAAGGTGTGTTGAAGACCCAGACCGTCCGACTCGTCGGAAGTAAAGGTGTGTGTAAGAGCTTATTTATGACATATTACATCCATGCAGCAGGCGTAGCGTAGTGGTCCAACACGTTCTTAAGAGCTTATCAAATACGTATTACAGCTGGCGTAGCGTAGTGGTACAAAGCGTGTTCAAGAGCTTATCAAAGACGTATTACAGCTGGCGTACCAGGATTGCATACTCTGGCTGCAATCACTTGCTTAGCCCGTAAAAACAATTAAAAGAAATATTTTCAGATAAAAAATATCTTTATATTATTTCATTATTTTTCGTAGTCATAGTCTTACCATCCATTGTAGAATAGAACACACCATCATCAAATTGAACAATGTTTTGCACTAAACATGAATCTGTTGAATAGTCAATTCATTCTGCAAGTCACACAGAAAATATCTAGAGAAAAATCTATTCTAGAGAAAAATATCATACAGAATTTGAAACAGAAATTAAAACAATTGTTATAATTTTATTTTACAGGAGAATAGCTGATTATAATCAGAACAAATGGGAATTTTATTCCATAAGTTTTCGGCTAATTTTAAAAATTTAAATATTTATCTCTTTGAAACCTTGCGCCATTTAATTGGCGGCTTCGCTCTTAATCACAATTCTGATGTAATTGCAGAACTAAGAAAGTAGTTGTTGTCGTGTCCCTAACATTACATTTAAGGAAGAATGAGTGCACTGCTTCTGTTTAGTCTAATGACCCGGGGCACTTGAAGGTAGAAGTCTGACTTCTGCCCCAAATAAGACATTACAACATCCATGCCCGCAGGCGGGACTCGAACCCGCAATCTGGCAGCCGAGCCATCACGAGGAAACGCCTGCCTCTTTGACCGCTCGGCCACCACATCGGCTAAGAAAGTAGTATTTTATAAATTAAAAATAACTGAAATAATTCTCGAGATCCCGGGATTTTGTCTTTTCCAATTCCGGGAATTTGCGTTTTCAAATTCCGGGATTTTGCCTTTTCTAATTCCGTTATGTTGCCTTTTCCAATTCCCGGGATTTTGCCTTTTCTAATTCCGTTATTTTGCCCTTTCCAATTCCGTTATTTTGTCTTTTCCAATTCCGGGATTTTGCCTTTTCTAATTCCGTTATGTTGCCTTTTCCAATTCCCGGGATTTTGCCTTTTCTAATTCCGTTATTTTGCCCTTTCCAATTCCGTTATTTTGTCTTTTCCAATTCCGGGATTTTGCCTTTTCTAATTCCGTTATTTTGCCTTTTCTAATTCCGTTATTTTGCCTTTTCTAATTCCGTTATTTTGCCTTTTCTAATTTCGGGATTTTGCCTTTTCTAATTCCGTTATTTTGCCTTTCCTAATTCCGGGATTTTGCGTTTCCTAATTTCGTTATTTTGCCTTTTCCAATTCTGGGATTTTGCGTTTTCTAATTCCGGGATTTTGCCTTTCTAATTCCGGGATTTCAGGGTGAATTTTTTTAGTTGGTGAGCGGTTTGAAGTATTGATATTGTATCTATCTAATATGCACTGTATCGATGTAATATGCATCTATATGATATGCACTATATCTATATTTCTGTATTTATATGATGCACGGAACTGACTGATTGAGTAACATATCAAAATTATAGAGCACTTTCGTTACAGCTAGTATATGGATTTTGGTGTCATACAGTCAGTCTCAGTTTCCAGACCAAGTGAAAATTTTAAAAGTCGAATTAGAGGTGAGAATAGAAAAATATTTTTAAAAATCTTACACTACCTTGAATATCAGAAATAATACAAAAACACAAAAAAAATTGTCTCACGCTAAAATAAGATGCAGCATATTTTTTCATTTAACAGCATGTTAACAAAATTATAAAATGGGCGAAATTTTTATGTTTAAATTTGAAAAGATTTCTAATATTCAGAAATGTTATCAACAGCTTAAGTATGTAGGAAAAAATCTGAAACATCGTTAGAGAAGTGGTGGGGGAACAGGCATGAGATAAACCTTTTTAACACTTTCCAACATAGTTGAAAAGTATTTATGACTTTGTTCATTCTGTCTGTCTGTTCGTTCGCACGATCACTGCCGTAAAAATGACTTTATCAAAATGAAATTTTATATGTTGTTCAAACGGTCTGTGTTGCATATGGGAATGCAAATCAATAATATCACACAATTAGTTTCGGATTGAGCCCGGGTTGAAAAAGTGAAGTACATTGAACCCTATAGAACGAATTTTTTAAACATTTTCCAAACGAAGTTAAAATTCACAAATTGCTTCGAAAATTTGAAGAAATATTCGAATTATCCTATAAAATATATAAAAAAATTTCAGCAAAATAGGTTCTGTAGTTTTTAAATAAAAATTAAAATAATAATTACACCCATATTACACCCATATTACATCTCCTTCCCGGTCGTCCAAATAGATACTCTAAGTCCTCTGAACGAGTCGGACGGCCTGGGGCTTTCACGTTCCTTTCACCCATATTACATCAAGTGATCCACTTCAAAATAAAATATGACATCCATCTTTTTCTCAAGTGTAAATCTTTTTCTGAAGTGTGTTTCTCCAGTTCTTTAAAATTTATATTTAGCGTTGCATCCGTCCTAAAACTGATATATTTCTGCGTATTTTCTGTGTATCTATATTCTGCGCCAACGCAATTACAATATTTTTGTGTTTAAATGATCATCACGTGTTGATTATTTCTACAACGAAGCCTAATTTTAATGGATGCACAATGCAAACAAGTGATTGTAAGATAAGTTGTATAAGAATTGTTGACTTTTTTCACGCAAAATTATTTAGCTCCGGAGTTTGGAATAAAAGTGATATGAATGAAAAATCCATTGCTTTTACATAGAGAGCCAGACGATTTACATTTGATGACGCCAATTGAATAAAGTTCATTTTTTTCGATGAAGCTTGAAATTGCTAAATATAATAAATTACTGTAGTACTGTGACAATTTAAAATATATCAGCGCTGAATGTACCATATTATTGAGATGTTTAATAAAGTTGCATTTCAGTTGGAAAGCGTTTCATAATCAATGCTCTATGCATGATTGATCTTTCCTGTTCAATTTAAATTTTAGTTTGGCTCGAAACAGACGAGAGCTCAGCGAGTTGGGAGGGTTGCCGAATCGTAGTGAGCAGGAAGCGGAGCCCCTACTAAACTAAAAGAATGGATATTATCAAACATTTTAACGGAATAATCCTTTAGGCATTGAATTTTTAAACTAAAAAGAAATATGCACAAAACTACAGAAAACATATTTTGCTCTCAAACACTAAACGACAGAATAAATTCAAAATGGTGTTCCAAATTGGCATAGTTGATAACTTTGAGAAAACGAATCCGTGAATTGAGAAAATGAATGATTATACAATGAGTTACACTATTTCTTACATTGTGATAAAGAACTTGAAAAATAAGGATAATAAAGAACAGTTACGAATAAAAGTTAACTTTGCGATCTAACGATTGGATGAGCAATGAAATGCCGGAAATGCCGACATTTTTGTATGAATAACTAGGGTTTTCTTAAACGTTCAGAATTTAGGTCTTACTGGAAGATTTCGTGCAGTAAAATACAGAGTAAAACGTTCGATCAAAATATTTTTACACTACCGTTAAAAATTATTTCAGTAATATTTATACATTACCAGTTAACCTATTTCATTATAGATCAATATTTGCTCATTTTTAAACACATTTTAGTAATTTAATTAATTTTAAGTATGTTATCTAAGCTAAGCATTCTTCTACTTTGAGAACAGCCAGTTGGATAATTCTGCATTAGAACTTAGATTTCGTGGCCAAGTTATCTAAGTAAGGAAGAGGGGCACCTCCCTCTCCGAGATGCAAAATTTAGGATATTTTATAAATATTAAATTATCCACATTTTCAACTTTGAAATTTCCGAAATTTTCCGGTTGAAAACCCCACCCCCTACACTTTTTCTGCAATTTATAGGTTGTTTACAGTGCTCACTGTGCAATATGGAATTTTTCTTAGAAAATACCTTGTGAAACCCGTATGTCCCGTAAACTGTTTCGAAAGATAACATATACTCACGTATAACGTAAGAGATGGTGAAGCAAGACGTGATTCCGATGGCCATGAAGAAGCGCAGGGCAATGAACATGAGGAAATTGGTGGAGAAGAGAGTGAGCAAGCCGGCAATGAGGAAGATACACATGCAAATGATCACAGTAGGGCGACGGCCGAACCTAATGAAGAAGATCAAGTCATCTCATACATCTAATAAAAGCAATTACCGGTGTAAATAAAATAAACGTTCTTTCACTATTTCATAAGGTGTTTACGTTATAAAGTGCAATAATGATCATAGTATTATTTTGTTGCTTTTTGATACACTCACTGCCATAAAATTTGCGCACCAAGAAAGATTTTTCGGAATCGAACGGAATTTTATATATGTGAGTGCAACGTTGATAGTTCGACCAAACTCGTAGGCTGTCTAACTTGCAGTCCCAAGTGATCCCAGACATGCTCGATCGGTGACAAATCTGTCGATCGGGTAGGCCAGGAAAAGGTGATAATGTGGCGGAGGCATTCCTGTGACACTCTTGCTGTGTGTGACCGAGCATTGTCCTGTTGAAAAATGTCTCTTGGGAGCCCTGACAGGAGTGGCAACACATGTGACTGAAGGATGTCACGAACATACCGCTGGGCTGTCATGGTTCCCTGGATCAATATTAGAGGTGACTGGGTGTCGTATGCGACGCCATCCTATGCCATCACACCAGTTGTGGGAGCGGTGTGCCGCTGTAAAACGAAGGCAGGGCAGGATTGAGGCGTTCAACACAGGGCCTCCACACACATACGAGGTTATCATCACTGCCCAAATTGAATCTCGATTCGTCGCTGAAGACGACATGGTTCCAGTTGGTTGCGGTCCAATCCCGTCGAGCGGAACACCACTCCAAACGGAGGCGACGGTGGGTGGGTGTCATTAGCAGCACACGTAATGGGCGCCGCGATACTAAATATCCTTCAGCTAGGTGCCTCGCGATGGTACGGACAGACACAGAGGCCCGTAGTGAAGGTGCTGCCTGTGTCCGAATGGCGGGCAATGATGCAGTTGGCGCTGTGCGTGCATGTCGGCTGATGTGGCAGTCTTCTCGGCTATTGATCTGTCGAGGGCGTCCTGAGCCTGATCGCCGTGTATACTACCTCTTTCTCGTCCACTGGTCCCAACACTTACTCACAGAAAAGTCAGAACGGCCTAGGTGGCGAGCTACTGGCCGAGCTGACCACCCGGCTTCCATCGTCCCGATGATTCTTCCCCTCTCGAACTCTAACAGCTGATCATATTGTCTTCGGTAGCCACGCAACGGCATCCCTAATGAAAGAGCGTCCTTCTGCAATAGATTAAGTACAGGCAAAAAGCCTCTGCGTACCTTTTTTCTGCGCCAGGGAGAACAAAATTAAATGCACTCTGGTGGCATTACGCAATGCGCAATCACGTTGTATTTCTAATCATTTGCATATCTGCCTTCCACGTACCTTCATGCCAAGTTTCGCTACGATCCCACAATTACTTCTTGGTGCGCAAATTTTTATGGCTATGAGTGTATTTTGTGATTTTAGAAAGTTAATTATATTTATTTAAACAAGTTCAGGAAGCTTACTTACTTATTAATGTTCCCTTTTATTAATTTTATTTATCCATTTTATATTTAATTAGAATTTCAAAATTTCGTTTCATAAGTTAGCATTCTATTCCATAGAAGTTGTGGTTAAAAATGGCGAAAGTTCGTTTTATTTGGGTTTCAGTAGCTTAAATTTATTTAAATTATAACTAAATTGTAATATCTTTATTCTCCTTTATATTTCCTTTCATTTAATACTATTTATTTCATTGTATTTATTTATTTATATTTATTTTTGTTAAGAGTTAATTAATTTATCACGATTTTATAATAAATTCGAATTCATGGCATTCTAAAAATTACCATTTTGAGGTTACGGGTTTTTGAGATTCCAAATTATTTTTCATCATTTTCATAGTTTTTTTTTTTTTTTTTTTTTTCTGTGTGTGTGTGTGTGTCCATTTTATCAACTGTTTTCTTCTTTAAAGTTATTTAGAATTTCTGCATTAGACGCCGGTAATGTTGAAATCGTCTGCTTGCATATTTTGATCAAATGCTGGAAATGTGTTTAGTCAATATTTGGCAGCTTCTTTTTGGGTATAAAAGCGTGAATTCTAGCGGTTTCGATGATTAGAGAAAAATATTTGAGCTGTAAGGCTGGTTTCGCCTTTCCGGCGTGCGTTGTATGGAATCGAACAAATCGTTCCATTTGATACGGATTTTATTCAATCGCTTGATCTGTGGGCAGTGTTTCTTTCAGACATACATCCGAGGGAAGGGAGGAGGGGCTCGCCCCTTGGAGACATTTTATATTGCCCAACTAAATGTTGACAAATTCATGCTATAATGAATAAAAAAATGCTTTGCCTCTTTTGATGCTATAGATTATGAATAGACAGGTGCAATGGTAATTACTATATAGCAATTACTTTATATATAGTAGTTAAGAATTACATATATGTAATTACATATTTACACAGGGCAAATAGAAAACTTGGCCCCTCCCTCCTAAATTTTCATTCGCCCCCTCGTTCAAAAAGGCCTGAAAGAAACACCGCCTGTGAAAACATTTGTTTCTAGTGAGTTGAGTTGTCCTTTAATAAAATCCTTTTTCTCAGATGAATTTCGGATGTTGGATTTAAAATGGCAAACGATTTTTTAGCACGGGCGGCCCTTTCCGAGGAATTAGTCCTGATATAATAACCTTGATTAGTCCTGTTTCACCGTCAATGTGCAAACACTGCTGTATGTTGATGTTGTACTTCTTATATATATCAACATGTACTCGCGTGTATTTTGTAATTTAAGCGTGTGATTACGCAGCAGGTGACTACTCCTTTTGAAAAATTTAATGAATGAATTTAATTAATCTTTACTTTAAAATCCGGACAACACCGTGTTTCTAATTTATAATATTCCAAACTTTAATTCTTATTAATTCAACGCAAATGTATTTCATCATTTTTGACATGTAATTAGAATGCTTATATGAATGAAATATTTGAACATGTTCTTTAAAGCGAAATGTTAGTTTATTTAACACAAATTAAACCCGTGTATTTATTAGCGTTTTATTCTATTTTTATACTGCATTTTTGTCTAAGGAATTCCTGTCACATGACACATTTTTAAGTACACGTTGACACTTCGTTAGGTGAGACTTACTTACCTGTCAGAGATCTGTCCGCCCAGGGTGACGGAGACCAGGAACCCGACCATGTAGATAGTTTTGGAGACGGACACCAGCCACTCGCGATCGCACACCAGATGCCACTGCAACCGAAAAAGAATCAAGTGAAAAATTAGTCAGGGATATTTCGATGAATCTAATCTACACTATTTACTCCACACTCCAAGTCTACTTTCCCAATTTTTATAAGAGAAAAACAAAGATATTTTACACAAGAAAAAGTTAGAGTTATTTAGAGTGTTAGGTACAAAGTGTATTAGGAACACGTTAGGTACTAAAACATAATGCAGTCTTCATAAATAGCAAAATCTACATTAATTCCAACTTTAAAAGATATCTATCTTAAGGGGACGGTGGACGATGAAATTTTATTTTTTATTTATTGACTTAGAAACGTGAAAATTTGTATAAATATTCCTCTTAACATTACACAATACCATTCAATTTTTTTTCAATTTTGTTATAATTTTGTATTTTTTTTTAATTTAATTTTTTTTTTATTTAATTTTTTTTAACGAAAATTTGAAAATGTTCCTTGCGTGCCATTTGTTCACATTTTTGATTAACTTTACATTATGAACACTCAAAAACATATTACGAACACATTTGGGTATTCATTTTTAAATGCCTTAAAAAGTTAATGTTTTAAAAATATTTTTCTGCATTAAAACTTAATTTTCATCATTTAATTAGGTTCTTATTCACTTTTAATTACCTTAATAAAGTCCAATTATAAAATGCATATCCGCCCCTGCATAGTCGTTATTTTCACTGATTTAGCGTCATTTTTATCAATTTGGTGACATTTTCATTAATTTGACAACATTTAAAAAGTCGCCAAGTTGGCGGCATTCCGCTAAATCGCGTCAAGCGGTATGAACGGAGAAATAAGTTATTCTTATAACAGATAAGTGACAATTAACCTCCAAATACAAAAGTATTACCCAAAGCATCTTTTCTCATGAATAGAACAAGATAAATCACGAGAATGATGTTACCAAATTTATCGCATGATATTACTTATGAAAAGTGATCATATTTCACAGTAGTTAATGTTTTTTTTTTATTTTATACAATTTTTTGATAATTTCTTTTGAAAAATATGCAATATATCGAGAATGGGTCATGCTAGCTTTCTAAAATTTATGTCAATCGTTTTCTAATCGAGAATTACATAAAAAATGACTATTTACGTAACTTTAGTAAAGATTTTGATTTTTTAATGAGTTTCTTCAATATTTCACTTAAAAATTTCGGATGGTTTAGAACATTCGATTATGTATAAAAACAATGGGCTTCCAGTATTCACAGATTGTAATTATTGTACCAAATTTCGTTCGAATCGTTCCATTTGTTCGTGAGATATCACACACACACACACCATCTCATAAACGTTTGATTTGAGTTCAGGGATGCTCAAAACGTGCTCTCCCGTTGAAAACTGGGATTCGAATTTTCGACCCCGTCACAATACTTTCCTTATACATTATACTATGTATATAAGGAAATTAAAGAATCTTATGTGGGCAGCACATGACTTTCCTTATATAATGCAATGAATGAACCTCTTTAACGGTGAAAAAGTGATGACAAAATCCACGGCACAGTGTTTGCAACGTTAAATTGTACATTTGGCGCTTTTCCGTATGACACCATGTAAAACTATTTCGTACCCAATTAACTTATATTTTACGCAACTATAAATTAAAAATTATCAATATTGATATCATACTCAATAAGCAATATAGTCCATATATTTAAATATTTTAATAAGTAATTCATCAAGTAGGCGTCATTTTCATTAACTTGGCGTCTTTTGCAATTTTGACGATATATTCGACAATGTGCGGCTAAATATCGTCAAGTTGGCGATATTTAGAAGGACATTTCTTATATAATAATAGGTATGCCCATCATACGACGTAATTAAAAATTTACTTTGTATCCCATTTGGAGTCATTTCTATAACTTTGGCGACATTTTTATCAATTTGGCAGCAGTTCCCCAATTTGGCAGCATTAAAAAAGTCGCCAAGTTGGCGACATGCTGTTAAAAATTCTTCGACAAAATTCCACCAAGCGTTACAGACGGAGAAACAAATTATTCTTATGTTCTTTCCAAAATACTGAATTTTTATCAATTAGTTATCATTTTCATTGATTTAGCGTCATTTTTATCTATTTGGCGAAATTTTTTTTATCAATTTGGCGACATTTTTAAGAATTTGGAGACATTTAAAAAACTTGCCGAGTTGGCGATATTCCGCCAAATTTGTCGCCAAAATTTCGTCAAGCATTATGGTCGGAAAAATAGGTTATTCTTATAGTAGATAAACGACCAATGGCGTCCAAATACAGAACTATTATTCAAAGTATCTTCTTCTCTTATAAGATTCTTATATACTTGCCAAAATATTTTTCGTCAGTCTTCATTTCCATTGATTTACCGTCATTTTTATCATTTTGGTGACATTTTTACCAATTTGGCGCTATTTTCCGTTAATTTGGCAATATTTAAAAACTCTCCAAGTTGGCGATATTCCATCAAATTCGTCGCCAAAATTTCGTCAAGCATTGTGGATGCAGAAATATGTTATTCTTATAGTAGATAAACTTCTAAGTGCGTCTAATTACAATGCTATTATCCAAAGTGTCTTCTCTCGTGAATGGAATGACCTAGATCTACGAGAATGACGATAATATATTTATCGCATAATATTACATGTGATAAGTGAATAGATTTCACAATAGTTAATACTTTTTTCTTAATTTTATTTGATTTTTTGATAAATTTACTTGAAAAATGTGCAATATCTCGAGAACGGTTCATACAAGCGTTCTAAAGTTTATGTCAATCGTTTTCTAATGAAACGTTATATAAGATATGATTATTTACGCAATGTTATTGAATGTTTGAATTTCTTGATGAATTTTTCAAAATTTCATTTCAAAATTTATGTGGGTTCTGAACATTCGATTGCATTTAAAAGCAATAGGCTTCCAGTATTCGCTGAATGTGATTTTTGTTCCAAATTTTGTTCGAATCGCTTCATTCGTTCGTGAGATATCGTCTCCGCATACAAACACACACAGTTCTGATTCGTTTTCAGGGATGCTTGAAACGTGCTCTCTTGTCGAAAACTGGAATTCGAATTTTCGACCCCCGTCACAATACTTTCCTTATACATTATACTATGTATATATGTAAAGTAAAAAATCTGATGTGGGCAGCACATGATTTTCCTTATATAATGCAATGAATTTACTTCTTTAACGATGAAAACGTTATGAAAAAATCCACGGCACAGTGTTTGTAACGTTAAGTTGTACATTTGGCGCTTTTTCGGATGACACCATGTAAAACTATTTCGTACCCAATTAACTTAAATTTTACGCAACTCTAAATTAACAATTATCAATATTGATATCATCCTCAATAGACAATATAGTCCATATATTTAAATATTTTAATAAGTAATTCATCAATTAGGCGTCATTTTCATTAATTTGGCGTCATTTTTGCAATTTTGACGATATTTTCGACAATGTGGGCTAAATATCGCCAAGTGGGCAATATTTAGAAGAGCATTTCTAATATAATAAATAGTATGTCCATCACATGACTGAATTAAAAATTTGCAAAACATTGCATCCCATTTAAAGTCATTTTTAACAATTTGATAACATTTTTATCAATTTGGCAACAGTTTCGCCAATTTGGCAACATTTTCAAAAGTCGCCAAGTTGGCGATATGCCGCCCAAATTCGTTGATAGTATTCCTCCAAGCGTTACAGACGGAGAAACAGGTTAATCTTATGTTCCTTCCAAAACATTGAATTTTCATCAATTAGTTATTATTTTCATTGATTTAGAGTCATTCTTATCTGTTTGGCGACATTTTTAACAATTTGTAGACATTTAAAAAACTCGCCGAGTTGGCGATAGTGCACCAAATTTATCGCCAAACATTATGGTCGGAGAAATAGGTTATTCTTATAGTAGATAAACGACCAATGGCGTCCAAATACAGAACTATTATGCAAAGTATCTTCTTCTCTTATATACTTTCCAAAATATTTTTCATCAATTAGTCTTCATTTCCATTGATTTGTCGTCCTTCATTTTTATCATTTTGGTGACGTTTTTATCAATTGGGCGATATTTTCGTCAATTTGGCAATATTCCGTCAAATTCGTCGCCAAAATTTCGTCAAGCATTGTGGATGCAGAAATATGTCATTCTTATAGTAGATAAACTTCTAATTGTGCCAAATTACAATGCTATTACCCAAAGTGTCTTCTCTCGTGAATGGAATGACCTATATCTACGAGAATGATGATAATATATTTATCGCATTATATTACATATGAAAAGTGAACAGATTTCACAATAGTTAATACTTTTTTTTAAATTTTATTTGATTTTTTGATACATTTACTTGAAAAATGAATTGCTCGAAAACTGTTCATACTAGCGTTCTAAAGTTTGTCAATCGTTTTCTAATGAAAATTACATAAGAAGTGATTATTTACGTAACTTTACTAAATGTTTCAGTTTTTTGATAAATTTTTCAAAATTTCATTTCAAAATTTATGTGGGTTTTGAACATTCGATTGCGTGTAAAAACAATAGGCTTCCAGTATTCGCTGATTGTGATTTTTAGTCCAAATTTTGTTCGAATAGCTTCATTCGTTCGTGAGATATCGTCTCCACAGACACACACACACACAGAGAGAGAGAGACACACACGCAGACATCACCTCAAAAACGTCTGATCCGTGTTCAGGGATGCTTGAAACATGCTCTCCCGTTGGAAACTCGAATTCGAATTTTCGACCCCGTAGCAATACTTTCCTTATAATGTATAAAAGGAAAGTAAAAACATATTCTTGAAACAGCTTGTTTATTTATTTGTACTAAATTACCTTGTTTATTTAAACTTTTACTGTTATGAGTCAAGCATAACTTACTTTTCTGTTTAATTTAACTAGGTGCGCCTTCTATTAAGCTCGGTGCAACGTTCTTGTATTGCTAACTTTAAGATTGAAGATTCTATTAATTAAATGAAAACATATTTATATAGAATATATCAGTAAAATATTATTGATACATATTAATAGCCCTATCAAATATTTCATTTTATATTTTTAGCAGTTTCGTACTCTGTACGGCGACAACCGTTTTCTATGTAGGTCTTAACAAATGACTGTCCAAATAACTACCCGTTAAAAAAATATGGTCCTTCGGGACATACAAATAAAATAAAATAAGTAGAATTTTTACCGATACATTGCCACACCGAAAAGTTATTTAAATTTTCTAATTTTTTCCTGGTCACTGTTTTACTAACCGAAATAGTGATTTGAAATGAAATCATCTAATTAAAAATATTACACACTCCCCCTTTCGGGGGCGCGGTAGCCCATTGGTTAGCGCGCTGGAGTTGCACTCGGTAGGCCCGGGTTCGATTCCAGCCACTGCCAAAACTGCCGCCGTGTTCATGCGGAGTACGATCGCGTTAAACATGTGGGTCCGAAAGTCCTTCCGAGAGGTTGGTGGTAGGGGAAGGAGGGTACGGTCCCTGTGGATGCCTCCCCCACTGGGTTCCGGTCTAAATTGGGTGGCACTTCCCGACCGTCCAAACAGTTACCTTACACCTTTCTGGTAGGTCGGACGGTCTGGGTTTCAACAACAACAACAACACTCCCCCTTTCATATTTATTAAAAACAAGAAGATCAATCATGCATAAAGCATTAATTATGAAACACTTTCCAACTGAAATGCAATTTCATTTAACCATCTGCAAAATGCGATAGATTCAGCACTAATACTTTTTAAATTATCACAGTAAGTACTATAATAATTAATAATTAATTGGCTGCTTAAAACTTCATCAAAAAAGTCAATGTTGTAAATCGTCTGCTTCTCTGTGTAAAATCAATGAATATTTCATTCATATCACTTATATTCCAGACTGTAGAGCTAAATAATTTTGCTTGGAAAAAATTCAGTAATTCTTATAAAACTCATCTTACAATCGCTTGATTTGTTTACATTCTGCATGGTATAGAAATTAGGCTTCGTTGTAGGAATAATCAAAGTTTAGTGATTATTTAAAATAAAAAATATTGTTATTGCGTTGACACAGAATACAGATGCACAGAAAATACGCAGAAATAAAGGGGGTTTAGGATGGATGCAACACTAAATATAGGTTTAAAAGAACTTTAAAAATCACGATTTTACACTGGGAAAACAAATTGGATGCCATATTTTATTTTGAAATGAGTCATGTGATCTCTTCATATAATATGGGTGTAATTATTATTTCAACTTTTATTTAAAAAACTACCTAATATATTTTGCTGAAATATTTTTTACACATTTTACGTAGTAATTTGAATATTTTCTAAAATTTTCGAAGCAATTTGTGCATTTTAAGGTAGCTTAAAATTGTTTGAAAAATTAGGTCCCATAAGGTTCAATGTATTTTATTTTTTCAACCCGGGTTCAATCCGAAACTAATTGGGTGATATTCTTCATTTTCATTCCCATATGTCCCACAGACCGTCTCAACAACATACAAAAATTTCATTTTAATAAAGTCATTTTTACGGCAGTTATCGTGCGAACGGACAGACAGAGTGACCAAAGTCATAAACACATTACAACTATGTTGGAGAGTGTTAATAAGAATTATTTAAATACCTAAACAGAACCCAATGAAAAAAAATTGGCGTGGCCAAATTATCTATTGATGCATGTTGGCCCGAATTTTACAATTAAATCATGTCGATATTTTCTAAATATATATATTTTTTAATAATTGAACATAATTATGAGGATTTTCAATCTGTTTAATTTCTGAAAGGATTGTATGGGCCCCAAAAAATTCAAAGCTCATTTAAATTGTTATATGGTTTTCTGCTCAAACGGATATTACCTAAGTTCAAACGTGATGGTTAATATAAGACATTTTTAAAAAATCTGATGTAGTAGCACATAACTTCCCCTATATAATGCAATGGATTTACTTCTTTCACAGTGAAAACATGTAGTAAAAGGTTATGTATATGATGCCCACGGCACAATATTTTTAACGTTGAATTTTACATTTGGCTCGTTTCCTGATTGCAACATGTAAAACGATTTCGTAATTACCCAATTATATTTCGCGTTACTCTAAATTTACAATTATCATTATTGATAACATCCGTAATAAGCAATATAGTCTATGTATTAAAACATTTTAATAATTAATACATGAATTTGGCGTCATTTTCGTTAATTTATTGTCACTTTTGCAATTTTGACGATACGTTCGTCAATCTGGGGGGGGGGGGGGGGGGGCATCGCAAATTAGCGATACTTCGCTAAGCCAGTTCTTAGAAGTCTCCAATAAACGTGTAACAGATAATAAACGTAAACAGATAAAATAAACGTAAACAGATAAAATAAACGTAACAGATAAAATTCGTGTTTCCCACTCCAATATCATGATTTGAAACTAATTATTTTCTCTAGTTGCTGGTGAAGTGAATCCTAGTTAGTCGCAGGGTTATTAATCCTCTCTGCTTGTAAATAAAACTTAAGGCTCTTAATAACGACGACAAAGTAGGCTATATAAATCCTCTACAATTTCATTTTGAGTTTCTTTACCTAGAAGTAAGTCTAGATGCAAAGAACTGTAAAAGCTTTAATTTTCTCCTGCAGCCCTTAATACAATCAAATTTAAGGCTCTCACCAGAGAATTCATCAACAATTTTGTCAAGGAGAACGGGGCTGACCATAACAGTACAGTACAAATCACAATCAAAATGTCAACAGTGACATCCGCATACTAAATATTCAATAAGGAAAGATTCTCTCTAAGTCACTCTGACAAAAGCAATAATTTATAATCAATTTAATAACAAAAAATGCAGACAAGTGTAGAGGCACAGGAAACATCCACCAGGAAAGCAGGAAGATGATCATGACGTCATCCGTTACACGTAAACAACTATATAAATCTTACTTTCTTCACAATAACAAAAGCTTATAAGTACAGTTTAAAATAACTGGAGGAAATCTACCACGCTGCAGCATTAAGTATTTACACCAAAAAGTATCAATAAAGAACTCACTTGAGAAATCAGTCATCCAAGGTGAAGATTCCAATACGCTGAGCAATGGCGGTTATGCCAACTGGAGACCCGAAGTTTCAAACACTCATCACAGCAGAAATATAAGTCGCACATACAAAAATTATATATCTATGTAATCGGTATAACACAGCTTTAAATATAATCTACTCTAAACTCACAGAACAAAAAAAAAAAAAAAATTCAAAACTCTGCTAGAGAGAGCGGGGAAAATATCGACAGCCATCTTGAAACTCGAGTTGTGAAGTTCCGATAGATGTCTGTTCGGGCTTGGTCCGTGGGTTTAGGCCCGACCCGAGCCACAGGCCGGGCAGTACCGAATTTAATGGAAATTATTTCTGTCTGGGCTGGGATCGGGTCTGGCTTTTAACAAAATGGGTCGTGTCGGGTTGTATAAAAATAAATAAAAGCCAAAAATAGATAAAAAATTAAACGAATCGTTAATATAATTTGCGGTTAATTTCTGAAATGCAAAACTATGACAATGATACGAGGCAAGAGTGTATTAGCTTTAAACAAGCTTCAATGTATATTTAAAAAATCTGATGTGGGCAACACATGACTTTCCTTATATAATGCAATGAATTTGCTACTTAAACAGTAAAAACAATAGGTTATTTTTATAGTAGATATATTCTTTTCAAGATATTGAATTTTCGTCAATTTGTAGTCATTTTCATTGATTTGGCCTCATTTTTATCAATTTGTCGAGTTTTTCGTTAATTGAGCAATATTTAAACAAGTCGCCAAGTTGGCGACATTCCACAAAATTCGTCGCCAAAATCTCGCCAAGTGTTATGAATGGAAAAATAAGTTGTTCTTACAGCAGTAAATGACTATTGGCGTTCAAATACAAAAGCATTCTTCAAAGTATCTTTTTTCATGAATGGAACGAGCTAGATCCACGAGAATGATGTCACCGAATTTATCGCATGATATTACATATGAAAAGTGAGCATGCTTCTCAATAGGTAATACTTTTTTTTTTATTTTACATGACTTTTTGATAATTTTTTTTGAAAAATGTGCAATATCTCGAGAACGGTTCATGTTAGCGTTCCAAAATTTATGTCAATCGTTTCCTAATGAAAAATTACATAAGAAATGTCTATTTGCGTAACTTTATTAGTGGTTTTGATTTCTTGACGATTTTTTCAAAATTTCATTCGAAAATTTAGGGGGGGTTCTGAACATTCGATTAGGTATAAAAACAATAGGCTTCCAGTGTTTGCGGGTTGTGATTATTGAACCAAATTTGGTTCGAATCGGTCCGTTCGTTCGTCAGTTATCGTCTCCACAGACTCACTGACACACACACACACACACTTTCACACACACAGATATCACTTCAAAAAAGTTTGATTCGTGATCAGGGATGCTTGAAATGTGCTGTCCCGTCGAAAACTCGAATTCGAATTTTCGACCCCGTCACACTACTTTCCTTATACATTATGTATATAAGGAAACTAATAGGTTTTTTAGTCTGATCTGAAACGTGTAGAATCCGTAATTTAAACGGGCATTTAATGAATAAATTTGAGGATATGAAGTATTTTATTTTAGATATGATATTTTAAATTTGTCAGCCGTTTCGAAAAAGCCGGCAGATTTTTTTTTCGAGTCGTACCAAAATCTAACCAGCAACAAAGTACCCCACAAGCGCTTAATGTACCAAATTTTGTGTAATTTGGTCAATTAATTTGTCCACTAGCGGGGATAAATACAATTCTTGCGTGCCATTTTACAAAAAAGGCAGGTTTTTTTTTCCACCGAATCGAATCGAAATCTAATCAGCACCAGGGTAACCCACATGTGACTTACCTGCCAAATTTTATGAAATTGGGTCTATTAGTTTTTGAGGTAGAGTGGATACATACATTGCACAGACAGACAGATGTATACAAACACACATCAGATAAACACACACAAAAACGTCACGCTAAAAACAGTTTTTTCGAGTTTTCTAGAGGTCCCAAAACGTGTAGACCCGTCGAAAACTGGAGTTCCGATGTTCGACATGATTCCAATACTTTCCCTATACATTACCATGTATTGTCGAGAAAGTAAAAATGAAGTTAAAAGTGGATGAACGGTCTGGTTGATAGATGTTCCAGCTGAAGCTTCAATTGATCTGGTTGACAGATGCTCCAAACCACTGGAAAGAGAAGCTACACTTTCCCTCCTGTGTCACGTCCGCAGTCTTTCTTGCTTTACTAGTGTGGATGCACCGTCTTTTCGTATAGAGGATGGCATTTTACTTTCCCTACAACACATAGTAATGTATAGGGAAAATATTGGAATCGTGTCGAAAATCAAAATTTGAGTTTTCGACAGATCTACACCGAGCACTCTGGAACACGAAAAAATTATTTCTAACGTGACGTCTATGTGTAGGTGTGTGTGTGTATCTGTGCGTGTGTGCATGTCCATGCAATGTATGTATCCACTCTAGCTCAAAAACTATTCGACGAAATTATGAAAAGTTTGGTAGGTAAGTCGCAAAATAATAGGTAATAGGTAACGAGATTATGCAAAATCGTAGGTAAGTTGCAAAATTTGGTAAGTTTCCTTGGTTGCTGATTTGATTTTGATATCATTTGGTACGATTAAATATCGATACGATTTGATACGATTTTGATACGATTAACATCTGAAATCAAAGACTCTTTAATGTATTGATTGAATGATTGTTTAATGCATAATTTTTGACGTGACTAAACAATTAAGACTAATACTATTACTCTAGAATAAACCGTTCACGAGATATGCAAGATTTTTGGAATTTTCAGGAGCTGGTACCGTTATAAAATGTGCTAAGTTGCTAATGGAAAAAGACGATATTGTTGCGATTGTGTAATGTGCTCTGACTGGCGCCCCCCGTCTGGTCTTTCGTCTTCTTCTGTCCCGGTCATCTCCAAATGGTGCATAACGGTACGAACATTTTTTCCCTGACATCACTCTATGGTTACCAGAATTTCCAGTCAGAAGGGTTTCCTGATTTGGCACTTTATCGCCAATTTAGCCACATTTGATGATTTTCCGAAACTTCGAGAAACATCGCCAAATAGAGATTATTCTACGAGATATTAGATAATTTTGGAAATTTTTACAGAGAGATTTCCAGAAGTTTCTGCAGAGAGACTATAAAAAGGACTCATCACTCCGTTGGAGTTCAACTGACGAGTGGACGATATACGAACTACAATGAACTGTGACTTTGTCAGTGTTTTAAAAGTAGTAGCAGTTGTTTTATGACATTACTTTTGTCAACATTCTGTGAATAATATCGAAATGCATGGAGCATTTAAGTGCTGTTTGATTGTACATTGTTCCTGTTTACTCTGTGCTTGTGAATAAACGTAAGTTATCCAGAATATCCAGAAATTTGGAAACTGTAAGTTGAATATAATTTTAAATGTGCATCTGTGTCACTCTTTGCAATTAAACCCAATTTAATGGGTTGTGAAAGAAAGATAAAGAATATGATTTTCAGTCTGTAGGGAAAGTCGTGTGTTGTCCACATCGGAATTTTTGGTACGTAATAGCCCCAATCGATATTCACTTTAAATTAAATTTAGTAGATTTTGCAGAATTCTCACTTTATCCACCATGGTAGACTCATAAAATGAAGTGTCGTATTCCCAGGAGTTGCAAGAAACAGCTCCCTCATCCGATGACAATCGTGAAAGGACTGTTCCGTTAACCAGAGAACTGTTGAAGAAGGTGCATCCGCTGCGCTCGAAACCGCCGCCTCGCTTGGCGATCATGGGGATGCTTATGTTCTTCCACTGATCTGCTGATATGTTTGCAGAAATAACCTGCCACGGAAAGAAGTATTATGTGTTGAAAATTTTGTAACTATTTCATTGTTTACATAAAATACAATTGCAAAGCATTTTTTTTTTTTTTTTTTAATTTCCCAGGCCGTCCAGTTTCGAAAACGACCGGCCGGAGAAAACATAGGAATAACAAAAATAAAACAACATAAATAACAGCTGATCAACAATAACAGAAAACACACACACGCACACACAGGAACAGTTACAGTTACAGCCCTTAAAAAACAACAACAAAAGAAAAACGAAACGCCCGATCGCAATTGCACAATTTATATCGCAGAATAAAACTGAAGATGTCATTCGATAGGGATTAATGTCTTCTACAGATAATAAATATTTTAAATTTGCATAAGGGGCCATCGTCATATTTATTTTAACACTCACTTCAAAATCTTCATGGGCAACCCCCCCCCCCCCCCCCCATTGATTACTGCATATTCAGATTCACCGAAAAGTTTCATGCAGATTAAAAAAAAAAAAATAAGAATAATGAAAAGAGACCCAAAATTGACCGAGAAAATCCTCAAAAACCTTTAGGAGTGCGTCTGAAAATTGAACTCTGAAGACAATATTCTTGGAATGCAATGCCATTAAGGAGAGCACCAGCAACATTTCAGCGCTCTACAGGAATAAAGCATGGTTTATAAATAGAAGTTATTCAATATCATGCATTGATGACGTAGCTGTATTTTCAAATTCATAAAATTAACGTTAACAACAGGTCCAAAATGGTTTATCAACATTACAGACATTACATTTATCAGTCAACTTAAGAAAAAAAATGAGAATTCGAACGATTAGGAATAAGATATTTAAGTCATATTATTAGTTTTGGATACTTAGGTCATATTCAGGACCCGACTAGGGCAAACTGGGGCCTGGGACAGACATTTCTCCGTGTCACTTCCCCCCCCCCCCCCCGTCTCTTCACCTCTAGGCATATATGAAATGAACAATAATAGTTTTTCAAAAACCTAATTGTATTCCTGAAAAAAGTATTTAAAATGTGGTTCTTACACACTTGAATAGAATTTAAATTATTGGCAACTTTCTTATTGTTCCAACATGCTAAATTAGTGCAGTGATCGCTATATAACTCCAAAATGATTCTTTTCACGGGGCAAATTCCCAATGGCATATTTATTTTTTCAGGAAGCAGTCGTCGTTCATTTTTCAATGTTGCAATTATTTAATTTGGGGCCCCTCTGACACGGGGGCCCGGCGCTACTGCCCCGCATGCCCCTGCGTTAGTCAGGCCATGACCATATTATTAATTTTGGATGCCATTGATCAGATCCCAACAAACCTAAAGTAATTCAATCTTTTACGAAATAAACCAAATACTAAGTTTGAATTAAAAAGAATATTCTATTGTCGTGATTACATACCCAATTAGTGAAGAGTTACATACCGAATTAGTGTTATAATTACATACCGAATTAGGGTTATGATTACATACCGAATTAGTGTCATAATTAAATACCAAATTAGTGTCATGATTACATACCGATTTAGTGTCATGATTACATACCCAATTAAACAGAGAAAACCTAACCTAATGCCGCCCCCCCCCCTTTCTCCACACAAAACTTTTATAGTAAAAAAAATGTACATTAAGATGAGGGAAAAGAGGGGGCCCCCAAAGTTTCACGTACTCCTAACATTTCCCGGCCGCCTAAATAGCTGCTCAAGTCTTCGGATGAGTCGGACGGCCTGGGTCTTCAACAGGCACTCCTAACATTTGCCTACTTTGCCTATAGGGGTCAAAAACGGCTCTACATGAAGAACTCATGAAGTGAAGGTATTTGAAGGAAAAACTTGGCAAAATGCTTTATTCCCAAGATTAATTCACCATTTATTGTGTAATAGAACGTATGACCCGGGCCGACGCGGTGGCTTGAGTGGTCAAGGCAAGCGTTTCTTCGTACTCGCTCGGCTGCCGGGTTGTAGGTTCGAGTCCCACCTGCGGGCATGGATGTTGTAGTGTTGGGCGCAGTGTGTTCGGCCCCCGCTGGTGCGTCGTGTGGCGGCTAAATGGTTCATGATTCTGACAGATGTATAAGCGAATGATGAAGTATCAAGTGCCTGGTCATTGTATTACACAGAGTTGTCCAGGGTCCCAAATAACAACAAGATAGAAAAAGATCAATAGCCAGTGACAGCTCAAAATCGAAAACGAAACAATCTTGAAACAAACTATGAGAAAAACAAGTAGCAAAATACAATAAATTAACAAACGATCGATTTCACGAGAGAAATTATGTGTATAAATAAAATTTTAAAAAATCTGGTGTAGGCAGCACATGTCTTTCCTTATATAATGCAATGAATTGACTACTTTTATAGTCAAAAAATAATGTATAAGTTCCACAGTACTGTGTTTTTATCGTTGAATTGTACATTGGGGCGATTTCCCGGACGACAACATGTAAAACTATTTCAAAGTACCCAATTAACTTGTATTTCGCGCAACTCTAAATAAACAATTATTAATATGGATAGCATCTTCAATAAGTGATAGAGTCCATATATTTTGAAATATTTTAATAATTAATTCATCAATTAGGCGTCATTTTCATTAGTGTCATTTTCGTAATTTTGACAATATTTTTGTCAATCTGTTGAAAAATATCGCCAAGTTGGCGATACTTTGCTAAATGATTCACCAAGTGCATTACCAAGTGTTGCAAATAAACGGACAGAAGAGTATTTCTTATATACTAGAAGGTATGCCCGTCAAATGACGGAAATCAAAATTTGGGAAACATTACTTCCTATATGGCGTCATTTTTATCAATTTGGCGTTATTTTTGTCACTTTAATAATATATAAAATAGTCACGAAGTTGGCGACTCCCGCTAAATTTATCGTCAAGTTTTACGGACGGACAAACGGAGAAATGGATAATTCTTAATTCTTAGTCTACTCTATGTTCTTTCCAAGGTGTTGAACTTTTATCAATTAGTCGCCATTTTCATTGACTTAGCGTCATTTTCATCGATTTGGCGACAATTTCGTTAATTTGGCAACATTTAAAAAATCGCTAAGTTGGCGACATTCTTCTAAGTTGGTCGCCAAAATCCCGCTAAGCGTTATAGACGGAGAAATATGTTATTCTTATAACAGATAAATGACTATTGGCGCCCAAATGTAAAAATACTACACAAAGTATCTTTTCTCATGAATGGAACGAGCTAGATCCATGATAATGATGTCCCGAAATTCATCGCCTAAAATCACATATGAAAAGTAAACATATTTCATAATAGTTAATTTTTTATTTTGTGTGATTTTTTTATACATTTATTTGAAAAATGTGCAATATCTCGAGAACGGTTGATGCTAGCGTTCTAAAGTTTATGTCAAGCTTTTTCTAATAAAAAAATTCCGTAAGAAATGACTATTTATGTAACTTTATTAAAGGTTATGATTTTTTAATGATTTTTTTTCAAAATTTCACTCGAAAATCTAGGAGGATTCTGAACATTCGATTGTGTTTAAAAACAACAGGATTCAGTATTCACGGATTGTAATTTTTGTGCCAAATTTCGTTTAAATCGCTCAATACGGTCGTGAGATATCGTCTCCACAGACTCACTGACACACATACACACACACGCACACACACATCATCTCAGAAATGTTTGATTCGCGTTCAGGAATGATTAAAACGTGCTCTCCCGCCGAAAACTCGAATTTGAATTTTCGACCCCGTCACAATACTTTCCTTCTATGTATATAAGGGAAGTAATATATGTGTGTGTGTGTGTTATTTTCACGTGAGAACAAACAGTTGCACCGAATTTTATGAAATTTTGTAGAGAACTCACCTTTTGTATTTAGTACTTTCCTGAAATACATGGTAATGTATAGGGAAAGTATTGAAATTATGCCGAAAATCGAAACTTGAGTTTTCGACGGATCTACACGTTTTGGGACCTCTAGAATACGAAAATACTATTTTTAGCATGACGTATGTGGGTGTGTGTGTCTGTCTGTCTGTCTGTGTGTGTGTCTGTCTGTATATGTGTGTATCTGTCTGTGCAATGTATGTATCGATTCTAACTCAAAAACTAATAGTTCGAATTTTATAAAATTTGGTAGGTAAGTCACTTGGGTGTGACGCTGGGACTGATTAGTTTTTGGTACGATTCGGAAATAAAAAATCCGCCTGTTTTTACGAAATGGCTCGCAAAAATCGTCAAAATCTAAAAAAGAAACTACGTATGTTCAAATGTATCCATTAAATACTTGTTTTATATAAGTAATTTTTGACGAGGAAAAAGAATAAGAACAACTCTATTACTCTAGGACTAACCGTTTTTGAGATATTTGAGATTTCCCGCACTTTTGTTATGCCGCCTTTGGAAAAATGTCTAATTAGCAAATAGAAACAGAAATTGAATTGAAAATGCAAATTTAGTGTTATTTTGTGCAATTAAACTCAATTTAATGAATTATTAAAGAAATAAAGCAAAAATGAATTTGAGTCTGCAAAGAAAGCCATGTGCTGCCCCCTCAATGTTTTTTTTATTTTTTTATTTTATTTATTCATGTATTTTTTTTTTGTGCGTGTGTGTGTGTGGGAAAATTATTATAAAATTTCAGAAGAAAAGTCTCCAAAATAGTAAACATTGTAAATTTTGAGTTTTAAATTTCTTTACGTTATATATTCCTTACAAAGAACGGGTGTACTGCTAATTTTAAAAATCTGATATGACCAGCATATGACTTTACCTACAGAATCACATTCATTTTCTTTTTATTTCTTTAATAATTCATTAAATTGGATTTAAATGCACAAAATAACACTCATCATTATTTGAAATGACACAAAATTTGCACTTTACATTCAATTTCTGTTTTCATCTGTAACTATAGACTTATTTTCTAAGACATCCTAGCAAAAATGTGAAAAAACTAAAATATCTCGAGAATGGCTAGTCTTAAAGTAATGGGATTGTTCTTATACGCATAAAAAAACATTTAATTCATGAATTTGAGCATATGTTGTCATTTGTTGTAGATTATTTATTTTCATGATTTTTGAAACATTTACCATTTATTTTTAAAAGAGGCAGGATTTTTCCCCCTAATCGTATCAAAATCAAATTAACACTAGAGTAACCCACAAGTGTCTTATTAGTCAAATTTTATGAAATCTGGTGAATTAGTTTCTCAGCTAGAGTGGATATCTTCGAATTTTGCGGGTCATTTGGCAGAAAGGCAGAATTTTTCATCCCGAATCATGCCACAATCTAATAAGCACTAAGGTAACCCACAAGTGTTTATTTAAAAAAAAATTATGAAATTTGGCTAAATAGTTAATAAGTTAAAATAGATACGCACACACATACACACACACACACATACACACACACACACACACACACACAAACATACACACACACACACATACACACACAAACACACACACACACACACACACACACACATTGTACAGACAAACTACACGCAGACATCACGCTAAAAACAGTTTTTTCGTGTTCTAGAGGTCCCAAAACGTGTACATCTGTCGAAAACTCGAGTTGCTATTTTCAACACGATTCCAATCCTTTCCCTATATATTCCAATGTATTGTAGGAAAAGTAATATTTTTTAAATTATTTTCATTCTAAAAAGTTGGGAAAAGATTCCACAGTCTTGAGATAAAAAGTCCTGCAGATAAGAAACTATCCGCATGAGATAAAGGGGGTAAAAGTTGTTTTCTATTTCGAGTATGATAATCTTGAACGTGGAAATTTACAGAAAAGATACCGTTGTGCTGATTATAGTGAATGTACTGAAACATAAACAAAGACAGACGATAATAAAAAAATCTTAGTAGAAGGCAGTATTGCTTTCCCTATAATACATGGTAATGTATAGGGAATGTATTGGAATCGTATCGAAAATCGCTACTCTATTTTTCGGCGGATCTACACGATTTGGGACCTTTAGAACATGAAAGGACATTTTCAGCCTGACGTCTATGTGTGTGTCTGTCTGTACAATGTATGTATCCACTCTAACTCAAAATGTAATGGACCAAATTTTATAGATAAGTTACCTGTGGGATACTCTGGCGCTGATTAGATTTTGATATGATTTAGGATAAAAAACCCAGCCTTTTCTTGCGAAATGGTACGCAAAAATCATATGTATCCACTTTAGCTGAAAAAGTAATTGACCATCTTTCTCTCGCTCTTTCTTTTTATTTTTACTTTCCTTATATACATAAAGTATAAGGAAAGTATTGTGACGGGGTCGAAAATTCGAATTCGAGTTTTCGACGGGAGAGCACGTTTCAAGCATCCCTGATCACGAATCAAACATTTTTGAAGTGATGTCTGTGTGTGTATGTGTGTGTGTGTGTGTGTGTGTGTGTGTGTGTGTGTGTGTGTGTGTGTGTGTGAAAGTATGTGTGTGTGTCAGTGAGTCTGTGGAGACGATAACTGACGAACGAATGGACCGATTCGAACCAAATTTGGTACAAAAATCACAATCCGTAAACACTGGAAGCCTATTGCTTTTATACGTAATCGAATGTTCAGAACCCCCCTAAATTTCCGAATAAAATTTTGAAAAAATCGTCAAAAAATCAAAACCGCTAATAAAGTTACGCAAATAGACATTTCTTATGTAATTTTTCATTAGAAAACGATTGGCATAAGTTTTAGAACGCTGACATGAACCGTTCTCGAGATATTGTACATTTTTCAAAAAAATTATGGAAAAGTCACATAAAAAAAATTCCTATTGAGAAACATGTTCACTTTTCATATGTAATACCATGTGATAAATTGAGTGACATCATTCTCGTGGATCTAGCTTGTTCCATTCATGAAAAAATATACTTTGAATAATACTTTTGTATTTAAACGCCAATAGTCATTTATCTGCTGTAAGAATAACTTTTTTCTTAGTGCATAACGCTTGGCGAGATTTTAGCGACGAATTTGGCGGAATGTCGCCAACTTGGCGACTTTTTTGAAATGTTGCCAAATTAATGAAAATCTCGCCAAATGGATAAAAATGACGCTAAATCAATGAAAATGACGACTAATTGTCGAAAATTCAATATCTTGGAAAGAATATTAGTATCTACTATAAGAAAAACCTATTTTTTTACTGTAAAAGTAGTAAATTCATTACATTATATAAGGAAAGTCATGTGTTGCGCACATCAGATTTTTTTTACTGTAAAAGTAGTAAATTAATTACATTATATAAGGAAAGTCATGTGTTGCTCACATCAGATTTTTATTTTTATTTTTGCTTTCCTTATATACATAATGTATAAGGAAAGTATTGTGACGGGGTCGAAAATTCGAAATCGAGTTTTCGAAGGGAGAGCACGTTTCAAGCATCCCTGATCTCGAATCAAACATTTTTGAAGTGATGTCTGTGTGTGTGTGTGTGAAAGTATGTGTGTGAAAGTGTGTGTGTGTGTGTGTGTGTGTGTCAGTGAGTCTGTGGAGACGATAACTAACGAACGAATGGACCGATTCGAATCAAATTTGATACAAAAATCACAATCCATAAACACTGGAAGCTTATTGTTTTTATACGTAATCGAATGTTCAGAACCCCCCTAAATTTTCGAATAAAATTTTGGAAAAATCGTCAAAAAATCAAAACCACTAATAAAGTTACGTAAATAGACATTTCTTATGTGATTTTTCATTAGAAAACGATTGACATAAATTTTAGAACGCTAACATGAACCGTTCTCGAGATATCGCACATTTTTAAAAAAAATTATTAAAAGTCATATAATATGAAAAAAAATATTTCCTATTGAGAAACATATTCACTTTTAATATATAATACCATGCGATAAATTGTGTGACATCATTCTCGTAGATCTAGCTCGTTCCATTCATGAAAAAAGATACTTTAAGTAATACGTACTTTTGTATTTGAACGCCAATAGTCATTTTTCTGCTGTAAAAACAACTTATTTCTTCATTCATAACGTTTGACGAAATTTTGGCGACGAATTGGGCGGAATGTCGCCAACTCGGCGACTTTTTGAAATGTTGCCAAATTAACGAAAACCTCGCCAAATGGATAAAAATGACGCTAAATCAATGTAAATGACGACTAATTGTCGAAAATTCAATATCTTGGAAAGAATATTAGTATCTACTATAAAAAAAAACCTATTTTTTTTACTGTAAAAGTAGTAAAATCATTACATTATATAAAAAAAGTTATGTGTTACCCGCATCAGATTTTTTTCGAAATGCTGTAGGGAGAATCATGTGCTGCTCATATCAGATTTACTTATGATGTTAACAAATTTCATCAGGATAGATGTTCAGATGTAAGAAGTAGCAGAGGTATAAACTTATTTTTTAAAATATATAATTTGTTTATATTTCTGGTAGAAGAAATTTTTCTGAATATTAAAGGTTCCTAAGTTAATGAAAGATACATCATGGATCGACTTGAATATAATCTTAGCAGAAGAAAACTGAAAACGGTAAACAATATTGAGGAACTGAAGATTTACTATGGCTTCGTTTTTCAACATGATGTTCATGTTCTTTAATACAAAATTTTAGAATACGCTTAGTTTGGTCAATATAAAAAATACCATACAGACAAGAAATGCCTGAACAATTAGAAATCTCTATATAAATCTTTACAATTGGAAACCTCAAGCTCATTGGCCAGTGTAAATGCAATATTGAAATTTAAATTTTTTAAGGATGTAAGCAATTTACTGGTTTATTTTGGGGGAAATGATAGTGTTATTAAGAACTTTTCAGAAACTGATGTAAAGGACGGTTGCGAGGTCTAAATGATCTTTCGATTATTCTTTCCTTCAGTTTTCATTATAAATTATGTTTACTTAAACTAACGATCCAAACTGGTTCGGTTACTAGAGGAATCACCGCCCCAATCAGCATTGTCTGCGTTCCTACGGGAGAGTAGGAATAAGTTTCGGATCGTCAGAGTTGAGGAGGGTGGGTGTCATGCACCAGGCATGTCACCTCATGCATGTCAAAAACATGCACCAGGTCGTGCATGTTTTTGAGTGAGTGCTGGGAAGGAAAAGGGCTTTTTGATTAGTGGCTGTTTGAGTAGAACGTTCTTACAATGATGAAGGATTCAAGTAAGTAAGTGGAAGGAAATCCCAGTGAATACAAGATTCTGATGTGAGCAGCACATGACTTTCCCTGCAGATTCAAATTCATTTTCTCTTTATTACATTAATAATTCATTAAATTAAGTTTAATTGCGCTAAATAACACGCATAATTAATGGAAATAACACTAAATTTGCACTTTTAATTCAGCTTTCGTGTTCATTTGGTAACTGGACTTATTCTCCAAACTGACGTAGCAAAAATGTGAAAAAACTTAAACGCCTAGAACGGCTTAGAACGGGTAGTCCTAGTGTAATGGGGTTGATCTTTATTCTTTTCATCGTCAAAAGTTACATGTTAAACAAGCATTTAATTGATATATTTGAGCATACGTAGTCTTTTATTTCAGATTTTGACGGTTTTTGAGGGCCATTTCGGAAAAAAATAAGGTTATTTTTTTCTCTGAGTCGTACCAAAATCTAATCAGCACCAGGGTAACCCACAAGGGACTCATCTACCAAATTTTATGAAATTCGGTCCATTTGTTTCTGAGTTAGAGTGGATGCATACATTGGACAGACAGACAGACAGACAGACAGACACACAGACAAACAGACAGGCACACACACAGACATCATGCTAAAGATAGTCTTTCAGTGTTCTAGAGGTCCCAAAACGTGTAGATCCGTCGAAAACTCGAGTTGCGATTTACGACATGATTCCAATACTTTCCCGATGCATTACCATGGATTGCAGGGAAAGTAAAAATGACAAGGTAAAGTCTAGTATTCGGGGTTCGGCCGCAATACAAGGCGAGATAAAAGAAGGCCAGTGGTAAGCATAAAAGCTTTAGAATCTTCTCCATTTAAGAGTATCACCAGGCTAGTTAATGATAGTATCTTGTACAATTATAATGTATTCTGGGCGAGTTCAATAATAATTACTATGTAATCTATTGCTTTAAACAGCCAGCGGCTGTTAATTCTGTGAAGTGCACAATACATTTATTTAGTTTGATTTATTCAGTGCAGTCCCGTGTTATTGCCCTGGGACCGAAAGGTCCGAATAAGTTAAGTTTGGGTTAAGACATTTTGGTAACAGAGATAAGTACGGATATGTAATCCCGCAGCGTAAATAGACTCATCCGCAGAATAAAGCAATCAGAAACAACCGAGGAAGGAGTTACTTTACATGATGTAAGAAATGTTTGATTAGCTCGACCAGCAATATTAGGAGAGAAAACACAATTGACAGCAACGGTTTCTAAATGATCGATATCAGATTTGAGCAAATCTACAGTAGAACTAACTCTCAAAGCAAAACGAACAAACGCATTGAAAGCAACGATATTTTGGTTTGGGGAATGGGAGGCATTTTTACGTGGATTGATGTAAGAGATCGAAAAACATGTACAAAAATCTGTAGTGAAAAATTCATCATTGTTTTAGAAGACTTGGACGGAGCGGGACAGCCCAGTGGTTAAGGCACGAAGGTTGCACTCGGAGGACCCCAGTTCGATTCCTGGCTCTGCCCTAACTGTTTCCGTGTTTACGAAGAGTACGGACACGTTGAATATGTGGATTTGTAAGTCCTTCCGAGGGGTTGGTGGTAAAGGAAGGCGGGCACAGTCCCTGTGGATATCTCCAGCACCGGGTTCCAGTCTAAATTGAGTAGCATTGTCTGGGCCGTCCAAACCGATATCTTACCCCTTCCGTTAGATCGAACGGTCTGGGTCGCAGAAGAAGAAAATTTAGATGGGATGAGACAGCCCAGTGGTTAGCACGCGGGGATTGCACTCGGACGATGGTTAAGGCACGAATATTGCATTCGGAGGACCCGAGTCCGATTCTCGGCTCCGCCCAAATGGTCCCCGTGTTCACGCGGAGTACCGACATAAATAGGCGGGTCTGTAAGCCCTTCCGAGAGTTAGTGGTAGGGAAGGAAGGTACAGTCCCTGGGACTGCCGCCCTCACTGGGTTCCAACTTAATTTGGGTGACACTGTCTCGGCCGTTCAAATAGATACCTTAAACTTTCGGGTAGGTCGGACGGCCTAGATCGATGAAGAAGATGACCTATAAATTAAAAAAAATGCAAGGCGATTGCTGTTCTCTAATTCATGTGCAAATTGAATATAAGGAGCCATAGAATTCAAAATACCCATAATACCCTATGTCATTAAGAGAGTGATGAAATGAGCAAAAGTACCTCGGCAGGTCTTGCACACCAGTGGTCGATGTTGGGTGCGAAGAACGTCATGATGAGGATGTGGAAGCAGTGTGCTGCGGCACAGAACAGGGAGAAGGTGAAGATGCCCAACTGCCAGGGCCCGTGGCCCCCAATGATGTCCGTGAAGTCTGTGGGTCGCACATGTTTCTCTCTCTTGTCACTTGAGATCATGGCTGCTTCAGACGCTCACAATCCAGGCTGAAATTTTTAAGAGTAAATATACCAAACAATGCTCCCAATACCATATTGCACTCTTGTTTTGAAAGTAGACACAATTTAAAAGATATCTAATGTGTACAACAAATGAATTTCTCTACAGACTCAAATCCATTTTCTCTTTATTTCTATATTTCACTGAATTGAGTTTAATTCCACAAAATAACACTGAATTTGCACTTTCAATTCAATTTTCGTTTTTGTTTGGTAACTGGACCTATTTTCAAAGGTAGCGTAACAAAGTGTGAGAATAGTTGGAAATGGGGCGGGCCTTATTCGTCTCATCGTCAAAAATGATGTATAATACAAGCATTTAAGAGATGCATTTGAGCACACTTAGTCTTTTATTTTAGATTTTGCAAATTTTTGCGGGCCTTTTCGTAAAAAAAGACAGATTCTTGTTTTCTGTTTTTAGTAGTACCAAAATCAAATCAGCACCAGGGTAACCTACGAGTGACTTATTTATAAAATTTTATGAAATTGGGTCAATCAGTTTTTGAATTAGAATAGATACATACATTGCACATACAGACACACACACACACAGACACACCCACACAGATAGACAGATAGACAGACAGACCCATCCACACACACAGACATACACACAGACAGACCCACACACACGCACGCACATACACACACACACACATACTAAAAACAGTTTTTCTTTTCGTTCTAGAGGTACCAAAGCGTGTAAATCCGTCGAAAACTCCAGTTGCATTTTTCAACGCGTTTCCAATACTTTACCTATACCTTACGATGTATTGCAGGGAAAGTAAAAATATCTAATGCAGGCAGCACATGACTTCCCTGAATGAATAAAAACCAAATTTTGACTATTATAAAAAAAATGTAATTAAATCCGATATTACTGTACATAGATCATTAATATTAATGTTGTTAAATAAGTCCTCAAAATCAAAAGTTTGAAATCCCAAAATACTTTTAGTCTATAAATTTGAATTAAATGATAAATGTTATAATTTATATTAGTGGGATCCACGCAACTTATCTAATAGAAGTAAATAAGTTGCGTGGTATCTTAAATAATAATGTATAAAATGATAATAAATAAAATAACGTTATGGTTGGTCTCAGCATGGAGTTAGAAAGAAGGATATAAAACTCCTATGGATGAAACGATTGAAAATGCCATAATGCTTTGACAATTATATCGAGGTGTAAGTAAAGTAGCTGCTATTGTTAGTTGACACAACAGAAAGACGTAGTATTTAGTATATGTACTTTTGATTATTTTTAAATTAAGGGTTCCCAAATGCTGAGTATAATTAACGAGTATTTTTTCATAGTTGTAAGATAGAGTACAGAATATAGGGAGATAAAAATTAATTAGGAGGTAAAATAATTTTGATTATGTAAGAATATTCTTTATTGTTTCAGTTCTAATTTGCATCGCGTTCATAATTTATTTTTACAAAATTGACAGTTTAAATAAATATTTCAGATCTTTCCCCATAGAAATGAATACAACACAGAGCTACTTATCTTATCCCAGTGCCACCCGAATGATTGTCTCAAATGAGATTGGCGTTTTCTTAATACGAAGTTTTATCTCCTTACTTTTACCTCCATGGGTCTCAGTTTCGGTTTCTGATGATATACGCTAAGTAAATCTTCATGGTTACATCAGAATTTTAGCCACAACGCAAAAAGAGGTATTATAATATTCATTGTTGTAAATAAGTTAAAAAATCCGATGTGGACAGCGCATGACTTTCTCTGCAGATTCAAATTCATTTTTTATTTCATTTTGCATTAAACTGAGTTTAATTGTCGAAAATGACATGGATACTTTTTGATATTATATCCAATTTACCCTTTTATTGTATCTTCGTTTTATTTGACAATTTATTCACTTTAAATTCTTCAGGTTCTCAAAATTCCAGAAAACTAAAATATCTCGAGAATGGTTTATCCTACAGTCATGGGGATCAACTTTATTCGCTTAGTTGTCAAAATTTACCTGAAGAACCAGTACTTTAAATAATAAATACTGGTTCTTCAGGTAATAAATTAATAAATTTCAACAATTTTAGTCATTTATTTCAGATTTTCACTATCTTTGCGGGCCATTTCGCAAAAAGGAGTCGGTTATACTTTTCCAAATCATATCAAAATATAATCCGCATCAGGATAATCTCATCAAGGGACTTAATTACTAAGCTTTAATAAATTTATTTAAATACGTTTTTTTTTAATTACAGTGACAAACATCTTCAGTTCTTCAAAATTAAAAATTTAAATATTTTGGGAATGGTCTACCTTAGAGTAATGGGGTTAATCTTATTTCTATTATCGTCAAAAATTACGTATAAAATAAGCATTTCATTGATATATTTAAGCATACGTAGTCTTATATTTTTAGATTTAAAGAATTTTGCGGGCCATTTCGCAAAAAGGCAGGTTCTTCTTTTCCGAATCGTATCAATATCTAATTAGCACCAGATTAATTTAAAAGTGACTTATTCACCAAAATTTGTGAAATATGATATATTAGTATTTCAGCTAGAGTGGATACATGCAATTTTTTCGGGCCATTTTACAAAAAAAAGCGGGTTCTCTTATCCAAAATCGTACCAACATCTAATCAGCACCAGGGTCAAAAGGAACTTACCTACCAAATTTTATGAAATTCGGGCCACTAGTTTTCCAGTTAGAGTGGATACATTACACAGATTGACCACACACACACAGACGTCACGCTAGAAGCAGTTTTTCCGTGTTCTAGAGGTCCCAAAACGTGTAGATCCGTCGAAAACTCGAGTTGCGATTTTCGGCATGATTCCAATATTTTCTCTATACATTACCATGCATTGCAGGGAAAGTAAAATTGAATTACAAATGCAAATTCAGTGTTTTTTTTTGTGCCATTAAACTCAATTTAATGAATTATTAAAGAAATAAAGAGAAAAGGAATTTGAGTCTGCAGGGAAAATATTGTGCTGCTCACATCAGATTTTTTTTTTCTTGCGAAATGTTCCGCAAAAATCCTCAAAATTAATGACAAAAACAGTTGAAATATATCGATTAAATACTTGTTCTTCATGTAAATTTATGCTTTTATTATATTATGTCACTATTATGCCTTTCATCGGTGGCGAAGTGAAAATAAGTGGCGAACATGTGCTTAAATATAAGCCATAACCGCCAGACAAAATTTACATATTAATCAATTTACATTTTTACATTTTTAATACGAGGCATTTAAAATATAATTTAATTATAAAATGCAAATTACAATAAAAGGAAAAGGTTCATAAATTAAACGTTAAACCAATAGGAATCTATCTATATATACTAATTGCCAAGTGTCCGTCTGTCTGTCTGTCTGTCTGTCCGTCTGTCTGTCTGTCACGCCTTTTTTAGGCACTTCCCGAATAGATAGAGACTTGCAATTTGGTACACGGCTCGGTCGTTCGATAAAACCCCCTGGAAAAATCGAATTTTTCGAAAACGTTCTATAGAGGGGGTGCCCCACACCAAAACGTTCGAAAAGTGAAATGACGGGAAAGCATGCTTTGCGATGAGATAGAGACTTCAAATTCGGTATATGGGTAAATCACTCGAAAGGAAGAAAGTGTGCAATTTCAGATTTCCAATATTTTCTACTTAAGGGGGGGGGGGGGGTGCAGCACACCAAAACGTTCGAAAAGTGAAATGATAGGAGAGCATGCTTTGCGATGAGGTAGAGACTTCAAATTTGGTGTATGGGTAAATCGTTCGAAAGGAAGAAAGTGTGCAATTTCAGATTTCCAATATTTTCTACTTAAGGGGGTGCCGCACACTAAAACGTTCGAAAAGTGAAATGATGGGAAAGAATACTTTGCGATGAGTTAGAGACTTCAAATTTGGTGTATGGCTAAATTGTTCGAAAGGAAGAAAGTGTGCAATTTCCGATTTCCAATATTTTCTACTTAAGGGGATGCCGCACACTAAAACGTTCGAAAAGTGAAATGATAGGAAACCATGCTTTGCGATGAGATAGAGACTTCAAATTTGGTGTATTGGTAAATCGTTCGAAAGGAAGAAAGCGTGCAATTTCAGATTTCCAATATTTTCTACTTAAGGGGGTGCCGCACACCAAAATATTCGATTTGAAGAATAAATGAGAAAACGATCCTTTAAAATTTGATAGAGGCTTGAAATTCGGTATATGGGCTAATCATTTGATGGAAACACCCAAGACAAATATAGTTTTTCAAAAATGTTCGTTTAAGGGGGTGCTCCAGAGTAAAACGTTCGAAAAGTGAATTGATAAAAAACCATAATTCGGAATGAGATAGAGATATCAAATTTGATGTAAGGGTAGATAGTGTGGAAGGAAGAAAGTGTATAATTTCTGTTTACCAAAATTTTCTACTTTAGGGGGTGTCGCACACTAAAATGTTCGATTATCGGAATAAAGGAGAAACGCCCCTTTCAAAAGGTGATAGAGGCTTAATATTTGGTATATGGGCGAATCATCTCATAGAAATCAGAAAAAGAATAGAGTTTTTCAAAAATGTATAGTTAAGGGGGTGGGTACTCCACACAAAAGCATTCGAAAGATGAAATGCTAGAAATGCATACTTCACGATGAGATAGAGACTTCAAATTTGGTGTACGGGTAAATAGTTGGAAAGAAGGAAAGTGAGCAATTTCAGTTTTCAAACTTTTGCTATTGTAGGGGGTGCCGCTCACTAAAATTTTCGATTTGCCGAACAAATGAAAAACGCCTTCTTTACAATGTGATAGAAGCTTGAAATTTAGTATATGGGCTAACTATTTGACAAAAACACCAAACATGAATACAGTTTGACAAAAATGTTCATTGACGGGGTGCTACACAGAAAAACGTTCGAAAAGTGAAGTGATAGAAAAAAATGATTCTCGATAGGATAGAGACTTCAAATTTGGTGTACGGGTAGATAGTTTGAAAGGAAGAAAGCGTGAAATTTCAGATTTCCAATATTTGCTACTTTAAGGGGTGCCGCACACTAATATGTTCGATTTTCGGAATAAATGAGGCACGCTTCCTTTTAAATGTGACAGAGGCTTGATATTAGGTATATGGGCCAATCATCTGATAAAAAACCCAAGACAAAGAGAGTTTTTCAAAAATGTTCATTTATGGGTGTGCTTCACAGAAAAAAGTTCCAAAGGAGAAATAATAATATAGGGGTGTCTCGGGATGAGATAGAATTTAATGTAGTGTACGGGTAAATAATTCGAAAGGAAGAAATGCGCAAATTTAGTTTCCCAATATTTTCTTCTTTAGGGGGTTCTGCACACCAAAATATTCGATTTGTCGAACAAATGTGAAAAGCGAATTATTAAAAAATTTACATTATTCAGGGGTTGCTTATTGCGATACCGTTGATTTTCAACGGGTATTCGGCTAGTATATACTAATTGCCAAGTGTCCGTCTGTCTGTCACGCTTTTTTAGGCACTTCTTGAATAGATAGAGACTTGCAATTTGGTACACGGCTCGGTCGTTCGATAAAACCCCTTGGAAAAATCGAATTTTTCGAAAACGTTCTCTAGAGGGGATGCTCCACACCAAAACATTCGAAAAGTGAAATGATAGGAAAGCATGCTTTGCGATGAGATAGAGACTCCAAATTTGGTGCATGGGTAAATCGTTCAAAAGGAAGAAAGTGTGCAATTTCAGATTTCCAATGTTTTCTACTTAAGGGGGTGCCGCAAATCAAAACGTTCGAAAAGTGAAATGATAGGAAAGCATGCTTTACGATGAGATAGAGACTTCAAATTTGGTGTATGGGTAGATAATTTGAAAGGAAGAAAGTGTGAACTTTCAGATTTCCAATATTTGCTACTTTAAGGGGTGCCGCACACTAATATGTTCGATTTTCGGAATAAATGAGGCACGCTTCCTGTTAAATGTGATAAAGGCTTGATATTTGGTGTATGGGCCAATCATCTGATAAAAAACCCAAGACAAACAGAGTTTTTCAAAAAAGTTTATTTATGGGTGTGCTTCACAGAAAACAGTCGCAAAGGAGAAAAATAAAATAGAGGTGCTTCGGGATGAGATAGACTTTAATGTACGGGTAGATAATTCGAAAAGAAGAAATGCGCAAATTAAGTTTCCTAATATTTTCTTCTTTTGGGGGGGTTCTGTACACCAAAATATTCGATTTGTCGAATAAATGTGAAACACGAATTATTAAAAAAATTACATTATTCAGGGGTTGCTTATTGCGAGATCGTTGATTTTCAACGGGTATTCGGCTAGTGTTGTTAAAAAAACGATATAAAGTAACTACTAAATTTTCAGAAAATCATATAAAGGTTTGACATTACGTGGTATTAACGGAATTTTAGGAACAATAGAAGTGATAAGATGGAATTGACATTGTGTGATAATGATTTATTTAAGTTTTTCTTTGACAATTTTTATGTAACAATCCGTCAGCCTATTTCTATCTACATAAGTAGTTAAAATATATGTACACATGAATATGCTGACAATTGCTTAAATCAATTTCATTTCAAGAGATATTCAAAATGACTCTTTATTAAATTATGCATTCCCAACCAATACAATGCTTTCGTAGGTGCTCCCACGGTTTTATTCTTCGTCATATATGATCGAAAATGTCGTAATAGCTAAATTTGCTTTTTTTATTTTTTAGTGCATTTTACTAAAACAGTGTAACTTGAAAAGTTTCTTTCGTATATTTTTGTTTTCTTGTGCTATAATATAGTACAGAGAAAGTATTGTTTTCACGAAAATTTTCGAATTCGAAATTTTGATGCCAATATATGTTTTAGGACTACCTGAACACGTTTTGACTATTTTCGGAATGATGTCCGTCTGTCTATCTGTCTGTGATCGATTCCTTGTCTATGCACAGATATTATATGGATTTTCATGAAACTTTATATCCAGCTTTATTATCAAAAAAATCTAGAACTTGGTTGAGTTTTTTTTTCTGCTTTAAATCGAGTGAAAGCTATATATTTTTTAATATCGCAACATAGGACAAAATTTTACATAATCATGCATAAAAGAAATTATTTATGGTTTAATGATCACGAGACGTCACAGTTTCAATCATTGCTGTAAAAAATAGCCGCGATACAATTTTTGTGTCTGTGACGTCATTAGCTCCCCCCCTCCCGGAGGGTACATTGTCAAGTATCGAATCAGTCGAAATATTTTTAAGCCCTTTAAAGTAAAGGCAACACTCTATAAGTGGACCAGCAATGCCAATTTTTCAAAAAAATTCTGGTAAAATTTGGCGTGGGGGGGGGGGGGGGAAGAAAAAAAAAAGCTATTTAAAAATAGATTTTGGTATGAGAAAGTCGAGCTGAGTTCCACTCCAGTTAATTTATTTCAAAGTAAAACAATGTATTACATAGACAATTTCCACCTACCTCCAATCGTATCGTAAATATTTTTCCTTGTCTAAAATATATAATCCAGGAACTTGGAGACACGCGCAGTTTCCCTATTTGTCCAATAACAGGTGTCACGAAAGAGCACAAGCAGCAAATCGATAGAACCTTCAACAGTGTCAGAAGCTGATCGTAAGGCTCCTAAATATACAGGCTGACGCAACAGCCATTTTGACTCCCACTGGTTCAGTGATTTCCATTTTAATCCGTCCATTTTAATGACGGGTTCATGTTGAAAAGCTGATCTTTAATACTCAATTTAGCTGTAAAATAGGTGATTCTCCGCAAGTTTGACAATGAACATCACCCTTCGGAAAGGGAGGGGGGGGGCTAATGAAGTCACGAACAGAAAAATTGTATCGCGGCTACTTTTTACTACAATGATTGAAGCTGTTAAGTGTCCTCGTGATCATTGAGACAGACAGACGGACATCACTCCAAAAATAGTCAAGTCTTCCTTTTAAGAAGACTTCCTGAACATGATTATGTTCAGGAAGTCTTCTTAAAAGGAAGGTCGTTCATATCGAAATGTCAAAATTTTAGTGAAAACAACACTTTCTCAATACTAAGTATGAGAAAATAAAAATATATCGCATTATAAAATTATTTCTTTTACCCAGTTTTAATTGGCAAAATCTCAAAATTTTAGTGAAAACAACACTTTCTCAATACTAAGTATGAGAAAATAAAAATACATCGCATTATAAAATTATTTCTTTTACTCAGTTTTAATTGGCAAAATCTCAAAATTTTAGTGAAAACAATACTTTCTCAATACTAAGTATGAGAAAATAAAAATACATCGCATTATAAAATTATTTCTTTTACTCAGTTTTAATTGGCAAAATCTCAAAATTTTAGTGAAAACAATACTTTCTCAATACTAAGTATGAGAAAATAAAAATATATCGCATTATAAAATTATTTCTTTTACCCAGTTTTAATTGGCAAAATCTCAAAATTTTAGTGAAAACAACACTTTCTCAATACTAAGTATGAGAAAATAAAAATATATCACATTATAAAATTATTTCTTTTACCCAGTTTTAATTGGCAAAATCTCAAAATTTTAGTGAAAACAATATTTTCTCAATACTAAGTATGAGAAAATAAAAATACATCGCATTATAAAATTATTTCTTTTACCCAGTTTTAATTGGCAAAATCTCAAAATTTTAGTGAAAACAACACTTTCTCAATACTAAGTATGAGAAAATAAAAATACATCGCATTATAAAATTATTTCTTTTACCCAGTTTTAATTGGCAAAATCTCAAAATTTTAGTGAAAACAATACTTTCTCAATACTAAGTATGAGAAAATAAAAATATATAGCATTATAAAGTTATTTCTTTTACCCAGTTTTAATTGGCAAAATATCAAAATTTTAGTGAAAACAACACTTTCTCAATACTAAGTATGAGAAAATAAAAATATATCGCATTATAAAATTATTTCTTTTACCCAGTTTTAATTGGCAAAATCTCAAAATTTTAGTGAAAACAACACTTTCTCAATACTAAGTATGAGAAAATAAAAATACATCGCATTATAAAGTTATTTCTTTTACTCAGTTTTAATTGGCAAAATCTCAAAATTTTAGTGAAAACAACACTTTCTCAATACTAAGTATGAGAAAATAAAAATACATCGCATTATAAAGTTATTTCTTTTACTCAGTTTTAATTGGCAAAATCTCAAAATTTTAGTGAAAACAACACTTTCTCAATACTAAGTATGAGAAAATAAAAATACATCGCATTATAAAGTTATTTCTTTTACTCAGTTTTAATTGGCAAAATCTCAAAATTTTAGTGAAAACAACACTTTCTCAATACTAAGTATGAGAAAATAAAAATATATCGCATTATAAAATTATTTCTTTTACCCAGTTTTAATTGGCAAAATCTCAAAATTTTAGTGAAAACAACACTTTCTCAATACTAAGTATGAGAAAATAAAAATACATCGCATTATAAAGTTATTTCTTTTACTCAGTTTTAATTGGCAAAATCTCAAAATTTTAGTGAAAACAACACTTTCTCAATACTAAGTATGAGAAAATAAAAATATATCGCATTATAAAATTATTTCTTTTACTCAGTTTTAATTGGCAAAATCTCAAAATTTTAGTGAAAACAATACTTTCTCAATACTAACACACAATACTTTCACAATACTTTCTCAATACCTTGGAATTATCATCCCTAATTTGAATTTTCGAAATTTTCGTTGATCATTTAAGCCGAGATAGCTCAGCTGTTAAGACGTTGGGAGGAATTTTTTGAGATTTGGATACCATTATACGTTTTCGGACCTCCTGAACACGTTTTGATTATTTTTAGAGTGATGTCCGTCTGTCTGCCTGTGATTTATTTCTTGTGTATACAATAGCTGCCATAGCTGCCGCACATATTGATGGAAATTCACGAAACTTTATATCCGGCTTTGTTAACGAAAACTTTAGAACTAGATAGAATTTTTTGACATTCGAGCGAAAACTTCGAAATGTATTTGAAATTTTATATTTTCTTAACATGGCAGCATCAAACAAATATGGACATAATGATGCATAAAGGATTAATGATCACGAAATTTAAAAGTCTCAATCATTATAGTGAAAAATAACCGCCATACAATTTTTTTGTTCGTGACGTCATCAACCCCCCTCCCCCTCCTCGGGTGGTGGGGCCAGGGGGTACATTATCAAACTTGGTATCAATTGAAAGATTTTTTCAATCCCTTAGAAATAAAGAAAACCATGTTATAATCGTGCTCATTTGGACCAACATTACATATTTTTCAAATATTTTCTAAAAAAAAAAAGAAATCTCAAACTACTTAAAAATAGATTCTGATATAAGAAAGTCGATTTCAGTCACACGCCAGTTAATTTATTGTAAATTTCGAATTTATTAACATTTCTTCGGTAACATAAAATAACTCAAAGGGGGGCGGCGAATGGTCGCTTTAGGGGGCTTCACCCCACCCCACCCCCCCTTTCGAATTTATGCTTGACAAGAACTCTGTTTTAAAACGTTTGTTCCCCCAAATTTTGGGCATTTCACTAATTTGATCTAGCTTCTAGTTATGTTAAAGTTTAGCTTTGGAAGACTATACTTCTTAGATTGGTCAAACGAAGAGCGTGTAGGGACAAATGAGCATTGCTTCGGCGCAGCTGTCAAATTCGGAGCAGATCATCAAACTTTGATTATTTCTACAACGAAGCCTAATTTTAACGTATGCAAAATGTAAAAAATCAAGCTATAAAATGAGTTGTATAAAAATTAAATTTTTTAACCCAAAATTATTTAGTTCTGGAGTCTGGAATATAGGTGAATATTCATTGATTTTACATAGAAAAGCAGACGATTTTATAGCATTGCTTTTTCGATGAAATTTTAAGCATGGAGTTAGAAAGTACTTTTACCTCCATGGTTTTGAGTTTTTAAGTAAAATAAATTATTGTAGTTCTGTGATAATTTAAAGAAATGCCACCGCTGAATGTATCGCATTTTAGAGATGTTTAAAAAAATTACACTGCATTTGGAAAGTGTTTCACAATCAATGTTTTATGCATGGCTGAGCTTTCTTGTTCTTTCTTTCGCAAATTTTGCAAGAAAAATAATTTGAAAATTGTATATTGCTAGTCGAAATGATCACAATTATAGTATGCTGCCCTTCAGTTTAAAGGGCTTGGAGGAAACATTTATAAAACAGCTGGTCATCTTATTTAGGGCGTATGACTCCTACATAGTGGAAGAAGGCACATTTGCGCTTCAGGGGTGGGGGGTGGGGGGATCTCGATACTTTATATAATATTATGAGAAAATAAAAATGCATGACCAGTAATGAAGATATAAGTGACAACCGATATCCCACAGTATCTTCAAGATGTAAATAACATTTAAACACCTCATCCTCTTTTGAGTACATTTTTATCAATATTTCATTCTACGAATAAAAGCGTGCAATTTGCGTGCCAAGAACATATTTTGAAGAAGGAAATATTTAAGCATTCATCCTTGACTACAAGTACATAATTGAAAAGTCATTGAGATTTGCTGTTTATAAGGTCTGCAAAGGTTTGTCTTATCAGTAAGATTATTTTTCTTGCAGTTTTTCCTAGTTTATCACACACACCAAATGCCCGCAACATATTTTCATCCGCTAGTGCTCACAGTCTTCAAAAATTTTTGAAGAGCACACTATAAAAAATATTATCTACACTAGAACGAATCAACGACATTTCCCGGGTCCTAAATAAGTACCCGATACTTAAATAATACAGATACAGACAACACCATACTCAATTTCCAAATCGCCTGGTTTAAAGTAAAATCATTCTCACGATACAAACAAAATCTTCAAATCACAAAAATGAGAATCACAGTTGGCCATATCTACCGCACACCGCTCATGGAAACGCGAAAGGGAGTAAATGACTCCAACCCTCTCGCTTATGCGCATGCGCGAATGTATGCGCATGGCTTCAGTAGGTTCTAAGAACTTCAATCGTACGGTCTGAAAATCAATGGGGACCGCTGGCTCAAAAATGTTGATTCTAAAACCTAATTTTAATTAATATAGAAATTAATTTGTGCTTTGGAGCAGTGTGTGATATTTAAAGAATCTGCTGTTAAATTATAAACAGTGGAATTTTCCCGTCATTGTTAAAAATCGAGTTCCATTTAAAAATTGAGGATGTTTTAAAACGCATGAAAAGTATATGTTTTTTAAACATTTAAGAAAATTTGTCTATTAATCGTTTATATGTTAATAGACATCGTTGCGTTCAAAAGTTTCTTTGAACGAGAATTTTTTGGTCTTTACGATGGTATCAAGATGGAAACTCTGAGATAATATTTTCGGTCTCTAAGGAACCGAAATATGTGAATATTGCCAAAAAATCATTGTAGATAGGGCTAAAACATAAAATAATTCGAATTTTTTTTTTTTTTAAAAAGTATCGCCGATTTGCACCTTCCCGGATCTTGAAATACCAGTGTACCAAATTTCATGGCCGTTCGATGCTTAAATTTTCCGCAACAGACCGCACAGACAGACAGACAGACACACACATACATTATCTTTTATTAAGATAACTAGAACGAATTACCCGGCATTCTTCCGGTTCTAAATAAGCTTCCACTATGTATAAATAATCACACATACACAGACGTTACACTCTCCCGGCCACACACTAAGCTACCATTAGCCCTAGGGTTGGTCGTGTGGTCTGGGCCTTCAACAGACGTTACACTAAAATCAGTTTTTCATGTTCTAGAGGTCTCAAAACGTGTAGAACCGTCGAAAACTCGAGTTGCGATTTTCGACACGATTCCAACACTCTCCCTATACATTACCATGTATTGTAGGGAAAGTAAAAGAGTATGTCTTTCTTTTCAACATGGCTCTCAAAAATTGCAAAAATTAAGACAAGATAATAAATATGTAAAGTTTATAATTAGCAAAAGGCTGTTTTCCATTAAATTTTTCCTAGTCAATTCAAACCAAGGAAGCTAGGGTGTTTTCTATTCTAAAAAAAAAATAACGAACGTCTTACCTTTGCAACAACTCCCTTAAACGAGTCCCACTTAATGTTCATAGCTGCAATTTTGTCTTTCATTCACATGAAGAAAATTATCATGACGATGAAGACATTTATCATAAATCTTTTTTTTTTCTTGCAAGAACGTTACTTGTCCAGCTGCAAAGCATCAGGGCCGTCGGAGAGACAAGAGAGACAACCCAAATAATTTACGACCCAGTAATTTTCATCTTAATTATATATTATTTGAAATAAACGTATAAAATATTTTCTGTGTAGATATGTAAATAGAGATACCGGCAACTTTCACGCCAACTTGGCGCCTATTTCTTTTTTTTTTTCCCCTGTTTATATGTTCAGGAGAGCACGCATGCCGATTTTTCAGGAGACTCTCCGCTTCGGGAAATGTCCCATCTAACATAATAATGGAAAATGTGTGTGAGTGTGTGTGTCTGTAGTGGGAATTCTAAGCGTCGTTACAACCATGAAAAATTTGGTACACAAGTACTTAGGACCAGAAAAAAACTATTATTATTTTTTTTATTTCGAATTATTTTTTTAGTTATTTTATGTTTTAGTCCGATTTATAACGATTTTGGGTGATATTCCCACAAATATACCCTTTAGCGACCTAAAATGTTATCACACACGTTCCATCTTGACACCGTAGGAAAGATTGAAAAACGTTATTTTCAGCAATATTTGAACCGTATCCATCGGATAATTCCTTCATATTTATTTTTTTGAACATCGCATTTTTCATTTTTCACGTAATCTGATATATATATCGTCACATTCGCAGAACTAGGATTAGCACGATTCTATAATTTGGCTAATACTTTCCCATATATCTCAGCATTCTAACAAAAAAAAGAAAAGAAAAAAAAATTCCTATGTAATTTCAATTTCGGGGAAATCATTTTGTTGTTATGATCGCATTCAGATATCATCGTAATGGACCGACTGCACTTCCACGGAGATTCTTTATTCCCGATCTCTAAAATCCATTTCAAAGGGGGTAAACGGTTTGCGCATAATGAATAGGTTTTTGGCATTCGGGAACAAAACTCGTGGAGAGAGGTTTTGCGGAGGTAGGAAAGAGGTACCCTGGAGAGAGGTATCCCCTTTGCGGAGGTAGGAAACAGCCTGATATATGATCATAGATCACGGGAGGATGTGTGTGTGTGTGTGTGGGAGGGGCTTTAGTTCCTTCCACTTTTTCATAAACTATCAAAATGGAGTGTTGAAAATATAAAAATGACGTTGTTTACCTGAATATGAGCAATTGTGATTCTAATTTTGTGATTAGGAGGTTTTAAGTGTATCGTGAGAATGTTTTTAGTTCGAAACAGGCGATTTGAAAATTGAATATGGTGTTACCTGTGTCTACATTATTTAAACACGGAGGAGTGAGTCCCTTATTTATAAACCGGGCAACGCAGGGTGATTCGTTCTAGTTGGAACTAAAGCTGAAAGAAAATGCGAGTGTATTTTTTACCCGGTCTACAACAGTTACCGGATATCCATGTCGAAAGCCCAGGCCGACCGACTCATCCGAAGACTGAGAGCAGCAATTTGGGCGGCCGGCCGGATATCCATGTAAAAAACCTTGCTGCTCCAGCTGGGAATCGAACCACGGATCTTCGAACGGGTCGCCGTTGCTCTACAGTTGAGCTATTGAGACAGAATTACACGCTCTTATTGTCGAAGTGGACACTGTAACATGTCTATTTGCTGTTTTCGTTACACATATTTGTCGCATTTCAAATCTTTGAGATCTTATCCAGGTTCACTATTCATAGTGACTTGACAGACGGTACGCATGGTGTCTTCTATTACGGTACATTTTGATTCTTTGGGTGTTGAACCTTACTGGTCCAACTCGTTCGGGACATGCAAAAGGAAGATATATGTTTTGGAGGGAATAACTCAAGAACCAGAGAAGTTAGTACGCCCGAATTAGGCGCATCGTCGTCTTTCGTCGTATATTTTAATTCTTATTATTTTGAACTTTACCGGTCCAGCGCGTTCTGGTAAAAAAGTATACTGACATAGCCTCTTCCTCATCTTTCAATTTTTTTTCTTCACTCAATTGATTACTTCTTATCCCATCTAATTTTCTTCTTTTTTATAGCTTCTATCGCGGGTTCTCATAGAACTTTTTGCCAAGTGGTGGTGGTGTAAACTCAGTGATAAGACAGGCAACATCAAATAGTTTGAGGCTCGTCCTCGTGACCTTAAACATCCAGATGAGGTAAAGTGCCCCCTCCTGCTCTCTCTTATGGATGCCTATGGCTTATATGGTTTTTGTCATGGATTCTGATCATCATGTTGGTCTCATCTTTTTCTTTCTTCCATTGTCTACCATTGTTTTTATTCTAATCAGTCTAATCTAAAGACCCAATCCGTCTACTTGAAAGTAATTTTCGAAAAGTGTCAGTCAAAATTCAGGAGGCACAGGGAAAGCTTGTGGGGTCCGACTTGGAAGAAGATATATATATATATATATTTTTTTTTGCAGATTACGTCATCAGTTATTACGTGTCAGAAACTATATCACGTAATATGTTAATACTTTACTACCTCTGCATGTTAGTAATAAAAAGCAAATTCTTACCTGTTTAGAAAGGACGTCGTGACACCACAAAGGAATGCTTTAAGAATTCGATGCACAAAAACATTCTTAAATAGAGCAAACGATAATCTACTCCTCACAGACGACTGTGTCTAACTGTGTAATGAGAACTCCACAAGTTGATGTTGTCCTTATAAACTAATTCCATCACGACAACACTTCCTCGACTCTAAAAAAGCCTTCGAGGAGTCATCTAAGATCTTGATACTAGCTCTTTGAAGAACCTACTCAAAGAGCTATAATCATTTTAAATTGCTCCTCGAATATCCTACTTAGGGAAGGGATCCAACTTTGGTGTAACTAGATGCCCAAAGAGCTCTTTATCTGCTATTGCCTATAATTGCTCTTCGATGTAGATGCCCGTTGTAAGCGGTCACATTTTTGCTTTTATTTTTTTGGTAGCCACGGCTACGAGTGCCATTTTATCTTTGCGATACACGCTAGAGTACGGGTCGAAATGTCATATTTTTACCCGTCCCGGGAGAACCAGTGCTTTAACCCTGACCGAGCTCGAAGAAATTTAGAGTCTCGGCCAGGTCCGAAATAATTTATATTTAAATGCGTTAAAAACTCCGAATATGTAAAATTATTGTACGAAAATTAAAAAGAAAGGAGGATTTTTTTTAAAAAAAGCATGTATCTTTACGTAGCTGAACTCAACACAATAATTTCAAGGACTCGTTAAAATTCATTTAAATTTTTTTTCAAAATTAAACATTCTCGGTCCGATCTAACTTTTTCAAAAATTAAGTCCGATCTCGGCCCGGCCCGAAACAGTGTTTGAAAATTCAAGCACAGCCTTGCCCACGGGTCGAGTCTGGCCAAACCTAATCCCGTGGGTCGAGCCCGAGCCCGTGCAGACCTTGTAAAAAGCCTTACTGAGCCAAGCGGGAATCGAACCCTGGATCTCCGAACTCGCCACCCGGCGCTCTACCGTTGAGCTATTGGGACGAAATGGCACGCTCTTACCGTCGAAGTGGATTTTGAAATATCTAATGCATATAATGGATTAAAAAATTCGCCTTTTATTATTACTTTCCTTATATACAAAATGTATAAGGAAAGTATGTGACGGGGTCAAAAATTCGAATTCGAGTTTTCGAGGGGAGAGCACGTTTCAAGCATCCCTGACCATGAATCAAACATTTTTGAGGGGATGTCTCTGTGTGTGTGTGTGTGTGTGTGTGTGTGTGTGTCAGTGAAACTGTGGAGACAATATCTCACGAACGAATGGAGCGATTCGAATGAAATTTGGTACAAAAATCACAATCCGTGAATACTGAAAGCCTATTATTTTTAAACGTTATCGAATGTTCAGAACCCCCCTAAATTTCCGAGTGAAATTTTGAAAAAATCATCAAAAAATCAAAACCTTTAATAAAATTAAGCAAATAGACATTTCTTATGTAATTTTTCCTTAGAAAACGATTGACATAAACTTTAGAACGCTAGCATGGACCGTTCTCGAGATATTGCACATTTTTTAAATAAATTTATCAAAAATCCCATAAATTAAAAAATATATATATTAACGGTTGAGAAACCTGTTCACTTTTCATATGTAATATCATGCAATAAATTGGGTGACACCATTTTCGTGGATCTAGCTCGTTCCATTCATAAGAAAAGATACTTTGAGTAATAATTTTTGTATTTGAACACAAATAGTCATTTATCTGTTATAAGAATAACTCATTTCTCCGTCCATAACGCTTGGCGAGATATTGCCAAAGAATTTGGCGGAATGTCGCCAAGTCGGTGACTTTTTTAAATGTTGCCAAATTAACGAAAATCTCGCCAAATGGATAAAAATGACGCTGAATCAATGAAAATGATGACTCATTGACGAAAATTCAATATCTTGGAAAGAATATAAGTATCTACTATAAGAAAAACCTATTTTTTTACTGTAAAAGTAGTAAATTCATTGCATTATATATGGAAAGTCATGTGTTGCCCACATCAAATTTTTTTAAAGTATTACAATATAGCTAAATTATTTCAATTTAGATGTTATTCATGATCCTTGAACAACTTCTGTGCATGAAACATTTAAAAATTCAGAAACATGATATATTTTTAACAATTTACATAAATATATACCTAAAATATCCTACTTAGTTTTTAATTTTTTTTTTCTCTCTCTCTGACTGCTGCTAAATCAAAGAATCTGTAAAATAAATGCTTCTTGGATAATAGCATATAAAGGATAATTAAGGTATCAGACCGGTTTCAAAGGCAAAAGGAGTTAGAATAATTCAGATATATTACCAGATATATGAGTCAAAAATTACTGGAATTACTTAAACTAATTTCAATTACTTTCTTGGGTCAAGTTTTATTTTAATACTTTCAATTATAATAAAAAGTGTGATTTTTTTTACTTAATCCTACATTCATAGTATAATGCATGTAGGGTATGTAGCGATGTATTAGGGAGTAATATGAATTAGGGAGATGTATTAGGAAGTATTGTGACAGGGTCGAAAATTCGAATTTGAGTTTTCGACGGAAAAACATGTTTCAAGCCTCCCAGAACTCGAATTAAACGTTTTTGAGGTGATATCTGTCTCTGTATGTTAGTGTGTGAGTGTGTATGTTAATGTGTGTGGGTGTGTGTGTGCTAGTGTGAGAGTGTATATGTTAGTGTGTGTGCGAGTATATGTTAGTGTATGTGCATGTGTGTGTGGATGCGATATCTCCCGAGAAAATAGAGAGTTTGATACGTAATTTGGTATGATTATTACAATATGGGAATATTGGAATCTTATCGATTTGAAACTACAATCGAATATTCGACAAACCTCCCTCCCTGACTTCACACACACATCATACTACTCTGCATTCGCTTCTTCATGTTCTTCTATTCTGCATTTTCTTAGAATTTCTTTTCGAAATTTTGCTTGTTTTTCTGTGTAGCCTTTCTTACAATGGTTTATCCCATAGTCCTTAGTTATTTTTGTCCGTACTTTTTTTCTTCATTTTCGCCATATTTATAGTCTTAAATTGCTAATTTCAGCTTATAATGTAATTCGTGAAACCAGTGCTGGATTACCCAATAGGCACACTAAGCACGTGCTTAGAGCACCAGCAAATCAGGGGGCACCCATAAAAATCCAAAATGTGTTAATTTGTATATTTTGTTTAATGCTTACCTAATAATAGACAGCAGTGAATTTTCTACAGCCCCGCAAACTTTTGGGGTCAGAGCGACCTTTAAAATTTTTCTGTCTCCCAGGGTTATATAGCGGTTGCGTCCTTCAATGGTGACTTTATTACACCTCATCAATATTAATATAATCAATTGGTCAGTATTACAGTAAGTAGTAACATTATCCGCATAAAAATGCTCGTAGGGAGGGGGAGAAGCTCTGTGCGAAATTTCGAAAGTAAGTTTAACGCCAGGGTGTCTTTTTCAATTACAATTTCATTCTAGTTCTTGAAAACTTAAAATATTGCTAATTATGCTGCACTTGGAGCCCAAACTATAGCAACTTGTAGATAATGTTATTCTGCTTGGGTCATTATCCACTGGGTGTATAATGTCTGGGCGTATCCTTCGCCTGTAGGACCGTAAATGACCGAGATCTACAAGAAACGTAACTGAAAGATCTCAGTTTCAAGGTGAAATGATATTACCAAAGGTGATCTGATATTATCAAAACTCAAATAAAAAATCTGATGTGGGCAACACATGACTTTCCTTATATAATGTAATGAATTTACTACTTTTAGAGTAAAAAAAAATAGGTTTTTCTTATAGTAGATACTAATATTCTTTCCAAGATATTGAATTTTCGACAATTAGTCGTCATTTTCATTGATTTAGCGTCGTTTTTATTCATTTGGCGAGATTTTCGTTAATTTGGCAACATTTCAAAAAGTCGCCAAGTTGGCGACATTCCGCCAAATTCGTCGCCAAAATCTCGCCAAGCGTTATAGACGAAGAAATAAGTTATTCTTACAGCAGATAAATGACTATTGGCGTTCAAATACAAAAGTATTACTCAAAGTATCTTTTTTCATGAATGGAACGAGCGAACCACCAGAATAATGTCACCCAATTTATCGCATGGTATTACATATGAAAAGTGAACATGTTTGTCAATAAGAAATTTTTTCTATTTTATATGACTTTTTGATAATTTTTTTGAAAAATGTACAATATCTCGAGAACAGTTCATGTTAACGTTCTAAAATTTATGTCAATCGTTTTCTAATGAAAAATTACATAAGAAATGTCTATTTGCGTAACTTTATTAGCGGTTTTGATTTTTTGACGATTTTTTCAAAATTTCACTCTAAAATTTAGGGGGGTTCTGAATATTCGATTGGGTATAAAAACAATAGGCTTCCAGTGTTTATGGATTGTGATTTTTGTACCAAATTTCGTTCGAATCGGTCCATTCGTTCGTCAGTTATCGTCTCCACAGACTCACTGACACACACACACACACATACATCACTTCAAAAATGTTTGATTCGTGATCAGGGATGCTTGAAACGTGCTCTCCCGTCGAAAACTCGAATTCGAATTTTCGACCCGTCACAATATTTTCCTTATACATTATGTATATAAGGAAAGTAATAAAAGGAATGAGCTAAGAACACGTGCATTACAAAACCACTTAAATCTCTGATATTCACTGAAAGTGAGCTACTGAAAATTATTTTGGTCAGATAATAGGAGAATTTTATTACGGAGAGATTTTTAAATAATTGACTTTAAATTTAATTATGTTATTATTATTCATTTTCTTTTTGCAATTTTGTTACTTTCAAAGAAACCGCAGGAAATGCTTTAAAAGTAATGAGTGTTATTTATTTATTTATTAAAATGTTGTTAATAATTTCATTCATTTTTAGAATTTTTGGGTGGCCTTTGAATCTGTTAATTGAAATTGTTGAAATATTCCTTTATATCTCTGTATATTTAAAAAAAGCTAGATGCAACCTCTGACCAAATCCGTTTAAAATAGAGAGATTTTCAAGGCTGTCAAGGATAGAGAAGGACCTATGGTATCAAATGATTTGCAGTTTGGCATGACGATTTAGAATATATTGCTATGTGTCGGCTCCTATATTGGTGAAAATGTCTATTTGCTATACAATTGTTAAACGAAAATATTTTTTCTCTGCTTTTGTAGGAAGATTTTAATTTCTTTGTTGTATCTTCAAAATCTAATCTTTGATTGTTGAAAAGGCTTTTGCCATCTCAAAAGAAGTAATATTCAACTTTCTTTGTCGAAAAAGCTGTTACCAATTCAAAAACTTATTTTCAACAAATATGAAAAGTGGAGAGTGTGTAAAATTTTAATTACATGATTTCATTCGGAATCACTATTTCAGCAAGTAAAAAAGCAATCTGGAAACATTTCAAAACTTGAAATAATATTTCAATATGGATTTCGTATCGACATTAATTCTGCCATATCAGGTTCAAATTTTCCCTTTATTTTAAGACCGAAGGTTTCATTGGTTATAATTTTAGCGCCAATCATCTGAACAGCAATTTGTTAAGCCCTAAATAGATAACAGTTATTATCCCATAGATTGTGATTTTGCTAAAAATATAAAATGAAATATTTATGAGGACCGTTAAAATGTACCGATAATATTTTATTGATATATTCTACATAAATTTTTTTTTTCGTTTGGTCAATGTTCTTACGTTTCCCAGAACTTTAAGAACGCTGTACCAAATAAAGAGTACAGTTAGTTAAAATAAGTAGAAAAATCATACAGTTAGTTAAAATAAGCAAAAAAACGTTAAACATGTGGGTTCGTAAGTCCTTCCGAGAGGTTGGTGGTAGGGAAAGGAGGGTACAGTCCCTGTGGATGCCTCCTCCACTGGGTTCCGGTCTAAATTGGGTGGCATTTCCCGGCCGTCCAAACAGTTACCTTACACCTTTCTGGTAGGTCGGACGGTCTGTGTCTCAACAACAACACACTTTAGTCAGACCGGCCACTCATCTTGCTGCTCTAAGTCCTTGGACGAGCCGAGTGGTCTGGGCTTTCGACACTTTAGTCAGAGGTATGAACAAAACCACCGGATCCTTTTTAAGGTCCTTTCCTTAAAAATCCCTCCCTCCGAAAATTTTAAGGGTCAATTCTGGAACCAGTCGTATAGAAGCATTTTGATAAAGATATATAAGGGCATAGGCGTTACCAATATCTTCGTAAAGGGACATTCGACAATCAAATGAGTGAGTTAATTTGCTAATATAGACCTTGGGGAGGACTAATGGCATTTTTTTCGGACAAGAAGAAAATGATCAGTACCACTGCCTAGGGGCATCAAAATTGTCTGTGCTTTGGGCCCCAAACAGGCTTAATCCGGCCCTGCGTGAAATGAGTCTCCTGCTTTCTGTTTAATTTCTAGGAATATATATAATGCAAATATTTTATTTCGTTTGTTCTCAAAACGCTTTTCAATCTCTTCTAAAATTTGCTCCCATTTCAGTTGTTCTATTGCGAGAGATAGATTTTTTTTTTTTTCAGTTCATCCCCACAAAGAGTTCGAAATGCAGCAGTTTTTCTACTTTCACTTTCAGAACTGAATCCAGAGGCAGGTATAAACACCTACAAAATTCTAGGAATATATATAATGCAAATATTTTATTTCGTTTGTTCTCAAAACGCTTTCCAATCTCTTCTAAAATTTGCTCCCATTTCAGTTGTTCTATTGCGAGAGATAGATTTTTTTTTTTTCAGTTCATCACCACAAAGAGTTCGAAATGCAGCAGTTTTTCTACTTTCGCTTTCAGAACTGAATCCAGAGGCAGGTATAAACACCTACAAAATTCTAGGAATATATATAATGCAAATATTTTATTTCGTTTGTTCTCAAAACGCTTTTCAATCTCTTCTAAAATTTGCTCCCATTTCAGTTGTTCTATTGCGAGAGATAGATTTTTTTTTTTTTCAGTTCATCACCACAAAGAGTTCGAAATGCAGCAGTTTTTCTACTTTCGCTTTCAGAACTGAATCCAGAGGCAGGTATAAACACCTACAAAATTCTAGGAATATATATAATGCAAATATTTTATTTCGTTTGTTCTCAAAACGCTTTTCAATCTCTTCTAAAATTTGCTCCCATTTCAGTTGTTCTATTGCGAGAGATAGATTTTTTTTTTTTTCAGTTCATCACCACAAAGAGTTCGAAATGCAGCAGTTTTTCTACTTTCGCTTTCAGAACTGAATCCAGAGGCAGGTATAAACACCTACAAAATTCTAGGAATATATATAATGCAAATATTTTATTTCGTTTGTTCTCAAAACGCTTTTCAATCTCTTCTAAAATTTGCTCCCATTTCAGTTGTTCTATTGCGAGAGATAGATTTTTTTTTTTTTCAGTTCATCACCACAAAGAGTTCGAAATGCAGCAGTTTTTCTACTTTCGCTTTCAGAACTGAATCCAGAGGCAGGTATAAACACCTACAAAATTCTAGGAATATATATAATGCAAATATTTTATTTCGTTTGTTCTCAAAACGCTTTTCAATCTCTTCTAAAATTTGCTCCCATTTCAGTTGTTCTATTGCGAGAGATAGATTTTTTTTTTTTTCAGTTCATCACCACAAAGAGTTCGAAATGCAGCAGTTTTTCTACTTTCGCTTTCAGAACTGAATCCAGAGGCAGGTATAAACACCTACAAAATTCTAGGAATATATATAATGCAAATATTTTATTTCGTTTGTTCTCAAAACGCTTTTCAATCTCTTCTAAAATTTGCTCCCATTTCAGTTGTTCTATTGCGAGAGATAGATTTTTTTTTTTTTTCAGTTCATCCCCACAAAGAGTTCGAAATGCAGCAGTTTTTCTACTTTCACTTTCAGAACTGAATCCAGAGGCAGGTATAAACACCTACAAAATTCTAGGAATATATATAATGCAAATATTTTATTTCGTTTGTTCTCAAAACGCTTTTCAATCTCTTCTAAAATTTGCTCCCATTTCAGTTGTTCTATTGCGAGAGATAGATTTTTTTTCTTTTCAGTTCATCACCACAAAGAGTTCGAAATGCAGCAGTTTTTCTACTTTCGCTTTCAGAACTGAATCCAGAGGCAGGTATAAACACCTACAAAATTTTTCGTTTTTATCGCAAGTGGATTGAAATCTTCTTTTGATCTTGATCCTTTGAAATCTTCCTTTCTGAATGTTCGGAAATCTGATGGATTACATCAACTTTCAAATATTTACTGAGTTTAAACTTGAAATCATACTTGGTTTTGTTTTGTTTCATTTTCACTTTGACTCAAACACGCAGAGAACATTTCTTTCTTTGTCACCATTAAAAATATTTACCATGCAATGTATTTTATTTACAACTTTATAAACTTATAGTGGTTAGAATTTACAATTATATACACGGAGAATATTAATCAACTTACATTATTATTATACAAAACGCCCTAGCCTTTATTTAAATTGCGATATCCAAACATTATAACTCAAGTATTATTTTATTTTATAATTGGTGCTGCCATCTATAAGACTAAATTGTAACTATACCTTAGATGACGTTCAATTAACATAATGTAACAGTTAACACAACTATAAAGTGGGCTCCACTACAAAAAAAATTTCGATATTCAGAACTTTTATTAAGTGTGTGTCACATTCCGTTACACCCTGAACGAAGTGTGTGTGGGGTGGGGGGGAGGGGATAGTTAGTTTGGTATAAAGTATTATTTTCACGAAAGGAAAATACTTTTGGGTTGGAAGAGAATCCGGGAGTTGGTAAGCGTCAGCGAGCAAGGAAGGGAACCCCCCCCCCCTGTTCGCTAAATAAAATAGAATGCAAAATAGAATAGTATTGAAGCAAAATAAAATGAAATAAATTTGGTGGAATGTTTTACTGTGCAACATAGCATATAATTGTATAATATGTTTTTATTTCTAACAAACGGATTATTAATTTCTGTATTTTTTTTTTAAATATTCTTGGTTTTTCATTGGACTACGAGTTTGGCTGTTTTTCTGTTTTGTGCTTTTATCAAACATTTCGCCTGTAAAACGGTAAAGAAAGCCTCTTCAGTTATAGTTTAAATCATAAATAAACGCTAATCTTGTAAAGAACCTTGCTGCTCCAACTGGGAGTCGAACATTGGATCTCCGAATTGGCCAGCCGACGCTTTACCGCTGAGCTACTGGGACGACATTGCAAGTTCTTATAGTCGATGATATATATGTCCCTGCAATATTTCGTTTCCTCCCCAATGGTGAAAAGTAGCATACACCTTTTTGCAATCCAATTGGATGTCTTCAATCTTTGTGTATTATGCCTGCACAGCAAGCGAAATGAAAGAGCTCACAAAACCAGCTCAGCGAGCGCCAACGTGTCGGGTGCGAAACCCCCGACTCCCAAAGCGAGTTACGGGAGTTGGTGAGCTTTAAGGAGCAGAAGTCCGAACCCCGTACTTTTTTTTAAATCAAAGAAATAATTTTATCAAATATTTTCAAAATATATCTTTAATGACTGAGAAATGGTTGAAAATGTAAAAAGTGAAATAAAATAAGCATAAAATACGGAAACACATTTTTCTCAATTGGAATATAAATCACAATAAATTTTAATTATTTCCATATGTCGCATGACAATAGCTGCAATATCAAACATATTAAGAAGGCAGTGGAGAAAATAAGATAAATATTAAAAGATAATGCACTAGAATATAAAATTCTAAACGGAACACCTCTGTAAATCACCGATGTATTAAACGTCGATAAGTTTAAAGGTATATTAAAACAAAGAACGAATTATTTAGTTAGTTGGTAGTATCAAACAAAAATTAAAATTATATCAACAATGGTGAATTAATAATTTGGAGCACGCTGATTCTCTTCACATCCGGGAGATTAGATTTTAATCACATATCTTGAGATTATGGCTCCAGTTGATTATTGCTCTAATTGGCGCAGTATACTATTTTAAATTTCTGATTTTCTTTATTGAAATTCTCTTATAAAATATTAATTTATATTTAAATTTGAACATTCTTTGCTTTTTACACATTCAGAATAAATGAAGCAAAGCTTTCTTAAATAAAATGTGCAAACATAATCCATATAAAACAGAATATTTTTACAAAAAAGTTGGGCTTTTGAGTCCTCCCCCCCCCCCCCCTTTTCTTGACTTGAGCCTGAAGTTTAAGCCTCATTTGTTTTAGCAATTCGCCACTGCAGATCAATCAGTTTCAGAAGCAAAGCAACTAAACTCCGTCGGGACATTCAATTTTTCTTTTGATGGACAAACTTATCTTGAAAATGTAAGAACTGAAATAAAAGACTTGTAATAAGACTTGTCTTAACAAAGAAATTTATATTACTTCTTCAATTGATTTATATGGTTTAATTATTGTGTTTCATACTATCAACTAACATAGTGGGTGTTTCAAATACTAATTTTCAGCAGTTTTGTGCAAGTGTGTTACATATAAAAAAAAAGCTGAAGTTAAAATTAAATTAAATTAAATTAAACTCATTCTCCCCATATCTGCAGAGTTTTAAATCAGCGTCGAACAATCCAGCAACCGTTTCAGATGGTACTCTGCGAGGCAATTGGCGAAAATAAAATTCTTGACAAACTTTTTAATTTTCTTCATAAAAAAAAAAAAAAAAAATCTGAACACGACTGGACAAAACACGACTTTCTCTACAGATTTCAATTTATTTTCTCTTTTAACATTTTTATTCAATATTGAAGTGATATAGAATCCATAGCACAAAATACTATTCAAAAGTGCCACACTTATGCTTCCGATTTTTCGTGACATCAATAGGACGTCATCAGGACTTAATAAAAAATTTATAAAGAAGAAAATCTCAATAAAGAAGAGATCTTCCTAGGGCCCTCTATACCCTGTACATCCATCCTTCTCATAACCTAGTAAAATGTCTGATCACTACAGCAGTTATCTCTCATTGTGAAGTTCTTCAACCCAGAATACTTGGTCATTAATGCCTTTCTTTGTAGCGAACTATCCTTACTGCCTATATGAGTCAGGACTTATTTGTCTTCCACTTCAAGGGCTATCGTTCTTCAAGTTTTATTCCATTGCTTGGCTCAATCCACGTGTCTGAAACCTTGTACGATTTCCACTTCCTGAAAGAATAAGTAAGACGAAACATACAAAAATAGCACAAATTAGAAGAATTTACTTTACAATTTTCATGCATTTAATTTTGTGCACGAGATTTGTTTTGGGGTGTGAGTGTGTGTGTGTGTATGGCGGGGGGGGGGGGGGATACTGAATTCAAGTGCTGCATCTAAGTTCGGTGGAAAATATTTTCAATTTCCTGCAATGGAAAAAAAAAAGTGAAATGTAGTTGGCAAAATTTTGGGCAGAAAAAGTTTGAAAATTTCTCCCGGACTAAACATACAGCCTAACTTTATCAAAATTCTAAATTTATTAAGTTTAAATTTGACTGTACACTGCAAAAGTTTATTTTGTGTCAGATTAAAAAAACTATAAAAATTTTTATTTGCACAATTAAGGGTGTAAAAATATACATAGATAAAAAGGCTTTAGGCGAAAACGTCCTTAAAAAGGTCTTAGCGTCAAAAGCCCTTCATCAGAAGCATCAAGTGTAGGACAAGTACATTGGAAATTTATATGCAGCCAAATACGAACTAAATTTGCATACTACAGTTAGCCAAAAATAAATTCAATAACAGTTGTATTAATGCGTACATAAAAATTAAAAGCACAGAAAAGACGAAATATAAATCTCTCTACATTAAAAGAAAGTAGCTGACGCCGCTGCTTGACAACGTTCCTTGAGTTTCTCTGTCACGCACCCCAAAAACTATAGCATACAAAATCATGAAATTTGGTACATTTGTAAAAAAATATTAGGGGAACACACTGATATAAATCGTTTTCCGATTTATTATTTAGTTTAGGAAATATTTAATGTCAAAGTCAAAGGAAGAGTATTTGAGCTGCGAGTTCACGTCCAGGGCAAACTAGCAATAGCAAGACCTTGAATTTTTGTTGGCATGTGTCTACAGAGTTGAATTTTCGCAGGACGGATCCCTTTTTTTTAATTTCTCTTTAGTTACTGAGTTGTTCAACTTTTTATGCATGTCTAAAGTGATTTTTTTTTCTCCGCGAGCGAAGATTTAATGAATCGAGCCGATTGTCAGCTTCTCTCTGATTAGTTTCTGGCAGAAACGTTACAAAACGGCCGAGAACTGAGTTATTGAAGCATTAATTCTAAACATGACTAGAGAGTCAGTGACTTGGGACAAAGTAAAATGTTGACAAATATATGCCTTATCCTTTATTCTTACAAACAAACAAAGCGTATTTTTTTTATCCAAGAGAGAGACATGTCTTTATTTTATCAGGTCGCTAGGAGACAAGCGGACCCCGCTATTGCAAGAGCATTTCTACCAATTAAAGCCACTCCCCACGTGGCGGGGGTAATCGTGCTCTTTTTCGGAACCATTGTACTTATTGAAGCTAATCCCCACGCACAGGAGACTTTTCGTGCGTTTTAAACCTCTCCGATGTTCTTCACACTAATTGAAGTCCGGAGGTCCGGACCGCTTTAAGGTGCAACTGCGCATACTCTTAAAGCCTGTATTCATTCCTGTGCAATACTTGTTGATGTTTAATGGGATTTCATATCATGCACTTTGCTTTTTTCTTCGCGTTTTCATGAGAGGTCAAAAATAATTTCGGTGATTATATTATTTAATAGTGGACGCTTATTTAGAACCCGGGCAGCGCAAGGTAATTCGTTCTAGTTATCTACAGAAACGTTTTAAGGGCTTAATTCCTGTGAATTGCGGACCAACTAAAGGGTTTTACGTAAATTTAGAACAGCATATTCAGATACTAAAAAAGGTTTGAAAGGTAAAAACGTTATACTTGTGAAATCTTTCTCCTTCTTCTAACGTATCTGGAATCTTCCGATTCAGGGTCTCGGGCAGCAGCAGGAGCAAGAACCCACTCAGAACGGAAAGAGCTCCCGGGACGGCCAAGGGCACAACAGGATGCGTTACATCAGCCTAAGATAAGAAAGTGTATCTCAGATGTAAATCGAGCAGACTCTATACTTCAGACATTCAAGACAACACAAATCAGAGCAAACGACTATTAGCTAAGAAATTCTAGACTACACATTTTTGAAGATGCTGCATGTACTGATATTTTATTATAAATATATTCTAATTTACTTAATATTCATTACATTGTCATACATTGCGTCTCATGTAAGTGGGTGGCAATACCCACCCATTGCTTGCAAGCTGGAATCCGCGTTATCTGTAAAGACTAAAAACAAACTGCTAAAATTCTCTACAAAATTATAAGAAATATTTTATTTTTTAAATTATTTATTTAAATTATTGTTATTCTAATATATAACCAATTGGTGTACAATTATTAGTTGTGCACAAGCTCCATCATCACTCGTAAATATCCAACGTCCATTTTATATGCAACATTAATTAGCGCGCCGCTGCGTAATGCCAGGGATGGACCACGTGGTTGGACGACATTATACAATCTTATAATTTTGAATATAATTTAATTAATTATAACTTTCCTCGCCAAATGGAAGTACAGTGCCTGATGTTCAAATATTCCAGCGGTTACTCCAACTATTTTCGCTGCCGGGTCTGCTCCGCGTTTCTGCCTATCCGTCCTTCTCACCACGCGGTGCACTACTCTAATACAAGCTCAAGTCTATACTGGACCGAATTTTTCAAGTTGCTATCTCCAGCGAATACTGACTGGCTAGATATTTCCTAATCTTTCCTAGATCGTTTTGACCATATGTTGGTGGGTGTTTTTCTGCTGTCAACCCGCTGGTGCAGCCATTATCATCCAACTATTACTGCATCCAACTATTGGTAATGTTGCAAACATTCTTGCAAATCGTTCCATTAGATTTCTCACCCCCACCAAAGAAAATATTTTCAACTTCTGGTGTTACACTGCATAACTCTCAAGAGCCTTTGGAACCCGGTGGATTCTATCATATTGCGAAATTGTGGACAATGCTGATAGACACAAAGATCATCAGCTGATAGACATCAGCTGATAAACACAAAGAAAAGCACCCAAATCCTCAAGTCTGTTTACGAGATCTTTACCACAAGAATAGACAACTTTTTTTTCATGAGGACGGTATTTAGCTTTTTCGCGAGATCTTACCTTATATATAGTATATATCATTAACACACCTATTGTTATTAACTGGTCCATCTGCCCGAAAAAGGCAGAAAATATCACCAGGTAAATTTTTAAAATGAGTCCAATATGCAGATTTACTTCTATATACAGGGTGTCCCAAAAGCATTGACCTCGGCTTTTATTCCTTAAATATTGATCTTAGAATAATAAATTGCAAAGTTGAGAAAAAAAAGGTACAGAATTTTATGAAATCGATTAAAATTTTCAAGGGAATTAAATTTTAAGAACTACAAAATTTAAATTTTTATACGGCCCCTGTAGAAAAACATTTCCAATGAGTAAAATGTGCCCCATGCACTAATAAGGTGATGTACAAAATTTCAGCATTTTATCATAAAAAGTCCTAGAGATATTAAAACACAAAAATGCTGACTTAAACCACTTTTCGATGCATCGACATGGGTTCTCAGAGGGGGAAAAACCACTTTTCGATGCATCGACATGGGTTCTCAGAGGGGGAAAATCATGTCGGCAGATCGCGTTTCAGGGGTCATACACAAATTACGAAAGAAAATAATGATTACATAAATAAATAATAATTTTGCTATTTATTGGTACAAAAGTGTCTGCACTGTGTGGAAATAATAACTTTACACAAAGATTACATTTTGTTCAAAATGTTTTCCATCCATGCCAAAGATCCATTAAAGTTAAGAGGCAGATATTATTTGCCTAGGATGCATTTCTGCGTTGAGTCATTTGCACTCTTGCTGTAAACATTAACATTTTAATATGTGATTAATCCCTCACCAACTTTGTTTAAACATATCTCTGGGACTTTTTATGTTAAAATGCTGAAATTTTGTACATCATCTTAGTATGGAGCACATTTTACTCATTGGAAATGTTTTTGTACGGGGGCTGTATAAAAATTTAAATTTTGTATTTTTTCAAATTTAATCCCCTGAAAATTTTATCGATTTCATAAAATTCTGTACCTTTTTTGCGCAACTTTGTAATTTATTATATATGTCTAAGATGTCTAAGATAAGGAATAAAAGCCGAGATCAATGTTTTGGGACACCCTGTATATGTAATCCCACTGTTATAAGATAGATAAAAAGGAGTCCAGTATGCGGCTTAGCTATTCTTTGTATGCATATCAATGCAGGCTCCAGGGTTTGCTTCATTCTAATTGGTTGAAAAAGGCTGAAAACTGGAATTTTATTATATATATTAAATTAAATTAGAAATAATAGATCACATGATTAATGTGATAAGCTTAACAGTATTTATTGGCTTTGTTGAGGAATACACACTTCTGTTACGAGGCTATGCCAAATAATACTCATTATTGAAAGACCTGTTAAAAACTATAGACCATGTGGCTCTATTTTAAAACTCTGTGATGAAACAAATAAATTTATTTTTATTTTATTTTATTCACCACTGAACAAACCTTTATTGAAAAAAATTGTTCATTCTTAGAGGCCTACTTACAGGATCCGTCCTTTGAGAACCACTGCTATACAACACTTACCACTTGTTTGATGTAGGGTGCCACCAAGGCCCCGACTCTGGCCCATGTTGAGCAGGACCCCACGCCGACATTTCTGACCACAGTGGGGAAGATCTCGGCACTGTAAATGTACACAATGTCAAAAGAGGCTGAGTTGAAGAACTTCCCCGCCATTGAAAAGGTGATCGACAACCACACCATGTCTGGAAGGGAAAATGGGAGATTAAAGAAGTTACAGAAAGTTAAGAGATTCATGAACAAAAAGTATCCGAGTTGTGGATTCTTGAACAATTGGTCCGATTTTTCGAAAGCAGAAAGATCTGTTTTATAGCTAAATTGCGTGTCCAATATTAGCCTTGTAACGAGAGCGCGAGCCATTGAAATAGCAAAGGAAGACGGTAACTGAATGGTTTGGTTGGAATCAAAATAACGGTTGCTGCTTCGGCCTGTATATATAGGAGGCTACTTGATGAATGGGATGAAACGTCGATGCAAAACTTATATCAAAGTCAAGAGAGGTTACATCTAGGGTTTCTTTCAGGACTTTTTGGACGGGGGAGAAATTTTAGGCGGGGGGGGGGAAGCTTTCTATTTGCCCTATATAAATATATTACATGTTGCTAAGCCACTTGCCTAGAAAATGCTAGGTCAAGTCCAAAAGACCACGTTGCACAATGAGTCTATCCTCTCCTGGTCCTCTACTAGAAGACCTAAAGAGGCTCCCATGTAATATATACACTGCTGGACAATTGCTAAGGACGGATGACACTATCACCCATAGCAACAACAAAATGAAAGGAAGCAAAATGTGGAAAATTAGAACAAGTGCGGGATACGGTAAGAAGAGGTGTGCGTATGCAAATTTTTCATTTCCACGCCCGTTCGTCACGTGATATCGCTAAAGATATTTAAAGGATTTGACGCGTATGGACAGTTGTTGTTCCAAGTGAAAGTTTTATGGTAAAGATTTAACTGACGAACTTGAAATTATCGGTATGTCTTTCCGATATCACTTAGATGATTTTACGGGTGGCCGTATTATTGGAAAGATCGAAGAAGGGCGAAAAATAATAGATGTTGCCAGGGAGTTCGACATTGCCACAGCGTTGTTTCACGGTTGTGACAAGCATTTAAAACAACTGAAAAGTGCAGCAAACGTCACGGGGTAGATCGTGTTAGACGTACGACGCCTGCAGGAGACAGGTACATTGTCCTATCTGCAAAAAAGGACAGGCGCACTACAGCTCAGCAGGTGGCAAATCACTTTCTTGCTACCACAGGACAGCGGATCTCCCGAAAAACTCTAGCCAGACGTTTGGAAGAAAAGGGGGACTATACGCCCGCAGACATGTTGTGTATGTCCCGTTGTCCAGACTGCAGCGTACCGCCCGTTTGCAATGGTGTCGTGAGCATTGAAATTGGGCTGAACAGGACTGGGCTTGCGTACTATTCTCAGATGCGAGTAGATTCAGTCTGTCATCGAATTCTAGACGCCAACTAATCTGGCGTGAGAGTGGTACTGCTTATCGTCCAGAAAATATTCAAGTAAGGGACCGATATCCGACTTGTAGTATCATGGTATGGGCCGGCATCATGATCAGTGGCCGCACGTCCCTACATGTGGTTACAACTGGGACTATGACCGGCCAACGATACGTTGATGAAACTCTACTGCCTCATGTTCGCTTTTTCCTTGGTGCTGCCGGTGATAAATTTGTTTTCATCGACAACAACGTACCATGTCATCGAACACTCGCTGTTCAGGATTGTCTAGTCAGCGAGGGTATTCAATGTCTCTCCAGATCTAAACCCCATTGAAAATGTTAGGGATGCTTTAGGGAGGCGACTTGCTGGTCGAAAATATCCTCCAACAAGCAAGAATACCCTCATCCGTGCACTGACAGAGGAGTGGCAGAGCTTGCCTGAACAGCTGCTGGATAATGTTGTACAAAGCATAACACGACGTGTGGAATGTTGCATCGCACTCCACGGTGGACATATCCCGTACTGACACCTTTCTCAAAGGTGCCTGCTGTCATTCATATGCATTTTTCCATTTCCCCGTACACACCATCAAATGAACACTTTTTTTCCTTTCACATGTTTTAAAACCGTCTGTATTTTCCAGAACATTAAATAATCTTTATTCTAATGTCCGAACAATGTGATAACAATATTTTATCCTGATGGGCCTCCAACCCCGCTTAATGTTTTCTACATTGCAATTTGTGATCCGTCCTTAGCAATTGTCCAGCAGTGTATATATATAATTATATACATGCAATTTTTAGCATAATATTAATTTCATATTTATAATTATTTTTTAAATATATAATTATATATATACAATTTTTGACTACTATATTACATACAAAGAAATAACTAACACACACACACATATATATATATATATATATATAATATGAAAATACCGTGAAATATAATATTAAAATTTTATCAGAAATCACACTTAAAAGGCGCAAAGCTGCACTAAAAAGAAGATTAAAAATATTTCCAAAATAAAAGGAGAGATGGATGGATGCAATGTACCAAAAGATGGCCGGGGAGGGGGGGGGGGTTGTGACCCCCTCAAGAGTTTTAAGATGAAAACCAGACATTATACAAAAACAAATATAAGAGAGAATTGTCGAGATCCAGCCATATCAAAAATCACTAACAGTAAATGTTTGAAATATGCCCACTAGTATAAAAGAGCAAAATTACATAGCTTCTACTTTAAGAAGACTACAAATATTGACACTTTATATAACAATAATAACAATTATATATATATATATATATATATTATTGCAAATGTTTAACATTTAGCTGAGTAATATAAAAAGTTGCCAGGAGGCTGCGCCCCCCCGCCTTCCGGATGTATGCCTAAAAGTGACACTGGTTACATCTCGTATTAAGGCTTATCTGTTATAACATACAAAACTTTTTCCAATAATAAGTGAAAATAAGCACTTCGAGGGCAAAAAGATATATCCAAATACATATTTTTTAATTCTATTATTATGCTCACGGAATATATAAATTGACTACTTTCTTATGAAATTTCGAATCAATCAAAGCAGAACTATATATCCAAATATATATATATATTATTGCAAATGTTTAACATTTAGCTGAGTAATATAAAAAGTTGCCAGGAGGCTGCGCCCCCCCCCCCCCGCCTTCCGGATGTATGCCTAAAAGTGACACTGGTTACATCTCGTATTAAGGCTTATCTGTTATAACATACAAAACTTTTTCCAATAATAAGTGAAAATAAGCACTTCGAGGGCAAAAAGATATATCCAAATACATATTTTTTAATTCTATTATTATGCTCACGGAATATATAAATTGACTACTTTCTTATGAAATTTCGAATCAATCAAAGCAGAACTATATATCCAAATATATATATATATTATTGCAAATGTTTAACATTTAGCTGAGTAATATAAAAAGTTGCCAGGAGGCTGCGCCCCCCCCGCCTTCCGGATGTATGCCTAAAAGTGACACTGGTTACATCTCGTATTAAGGCTTATCTGTTATAACATACAAAACTTTTTCCAATAATAAGTGAAAATAAGCACTTCGAGGGCAAAAAGATATATCCAAATACATATTTTTTAATTCTATTATTATGCTCACGGAATATATAAATTGACTACTTTCTTATGAAATTTCGAATCAATCAAAGCAGAACTATATATCCAAATATATATATATATTATTGCAAATGTTTAACATTTAGCTGAGTAATATAAAAAGTTGCCAGGAGGCTGCGCCCCCCCGCCTTCCGGATGTATGCCTAAAAGTGACACTGGTTACATCTCGTATTAAGGCTTATCTGTTATAACATACAAAACTTTTTCCAATAATAAGTGAAAATAAGCACTTCGAGGGCAAAAAGATATATCCAAATACATATTTTTTAATTCTATTATTATGCTCACGGAATATATAAATTGACTACTTTCTTATGAAATTTCGAATCAATCAAAGCAGAACTATATATCCAAATATATATATATATTATTGCAAATGTTTAACATTTAGCTGAGTAATATAAAAAGTTGCCAGGAGGCTGCGCCCCCCGCCTTCCGGATGTATGCCTAAAAGTGACACTGGTTACATCTCGTATTAAGGCTTATCTGTTATAACATACAAAACTTTTTCCAATAATAAGTGAAAATAAGCACTTCGAGGGCAAAAAGATATATCCAAATACATATTTTTTAATTCTATTATTATGCTCACGGAATATATAAATTGACTACTTTCTTATGAAATTTCGAATCAATCAAAGCAGAACTATATATCCAAATATATATATATATTATTGCAAATGTTTAACATTTAGCTGAGTAATATAAAAAGTTGCCAGGAGGCTGCGCCCCCCCGCCTTCCGGATGTATGCCTAAAAGTGACACTGGTTACATCTCGTATTAAGGCTTATCTGTTATAACATACAAAACTTTTTCCAATAATAAGTGAAAATAAGCACTTCGAGGGCAAAAAGATATATCCAAATACATATTTTTTAATTCTATTATTATGCTCACGGAATATATAAATTGACTACTTTCTTATGAAATTTCGAATCAATCAAAGCAGAACTATATATCCAAATATATATATATATTATTGCAAATGTTTAACATTTAGCTGAGTAATATAAAAAGTTGCCAGGAGGCTGCGCCCCCCCGCCTTCCGGATGTATGCCTAAAAGTGACACTGGTTACATCTCGTATTAAGGCTTATCTGTTATAACATACAAAACTTTTTCCAATAATAAGTGAAAATAAGCACTTCGAGGGCAAAAAGATATATCCAAATACATATTTTTTAATTCTATTATTATGCTCACGGAATATATAAATTGACTACTTTCTTATGAAATTTCGAATCAATCAAAGCAGAACTATATATCCAAATATATATATATATTATTGCAAATGTTTAACATTTAGCTGAGTAATATAAAAAGTTGCCAGGAGGCTGCGCCCCCCCGCCTTCCGGATGTATGCCTAAAAGTGACACTGGTTACATCTCGTATTAAGGCTTATCTGTTATAACATACAAAACTTTTTCCAATAATAAGTGAAAATAAGCACTTCGAGGGCAAAAAGATATATCCAAATACATATTTTTTAATTCTATTATTATGCTCACGGAATATATAAATTGACTACTTTCTTATGAAATTTCGAATCAATCAAAGCAGAACTATATATCCAAATATATATATATATTATTGCAAATGTTTAACATTTAGCTGAGTAATATAAAAAGTTGCCAGGAGGCTGCGCCCCCCCGCCTTCCGGATGTATGCCTAAAAGTGACACTGGTTACATCTCGTATTAAGGCTTATCTGTTATAACATACAAAACTTTTTCCAATAATAAGTGAAAATAAGCACTTCGAGGGCAAAAAGATATATCCAAATACATATTTTTTAATTCTATTATTATGCTCACGGAATATATAAATTGACTACTTTCTTATGAAATTTCGAATCAATCAAAGCAGAACTATATATCCAAATATATATATATATTATTGCAAATGTTTAACATTTAGCTGAGTAATATAAAAAGTTGCCAGGAGGCTGCGCCCCCCCGCCTTCCGGATGTATGCCTAAAAGTGACACTGGTTACATCTCGTATTAAGGCTTATCTGTTATAACATACAAAACTTTTTCCAATAATAAGTGAAAATAAGCACTTCGAGGGCAAAAAGATATATCCAAATACATATTTTTTAATTCTATTATTATGCTCACGGAATATATAAATTGACTACTTTCTTATGAAATTTCGAATCAATCAAAGCAGAACTATATATCCAAATATATATATATATTATTGCAAATGTTTAACATTTAGCTGAGTAATATAAAAAGTTGCCAGGAGGCTGCGCCCCCCCCGCCTTCCGGATGTATGCCTAAAAGTGACACTGGTTACATCTCGTATTAAGGCTTATCTGTTATAACATACAAAACTTTTTCCAATAATAAGTGAAAATAAGCACTTCGAGGGCAAAAAGATATATCCAAATACATATTTTTTAATTCTATTATTATGCTCACGGAATATATAAATTGACTACTTTCTTATGAAATTTCGAATCAATCAAAGCAGAACTATATATCCAAATATATATATATATTATTGCAAATGTTTAACATTTAGCTGAGTAATATAAAAAGTTGCCAGGAGGCTGCGCCCCCCCGCCTTCCGGATGTATGCCTAAAAGTGACACTGGTTACATCTCGTATTAAGGCTTATCTGTTATAACATACAAAACTTTTTCCAATAATAAGTGAAAATAAGCACTTCGAGGGCAAAAAGATATATCCAAATACATATTTTTTAATTCTATTATTATGCTCACGGAATATATAAATTGACTACTTTCTTATGAAATTTCGAATCAATCAAAGCAGAACTATATATCCAAATATATATATATATTATTGCAAATGTTTAACATTTAGCTGAGTAATATAAAAAGTTGCCAGGAGGCTGCGCCCCCCCGCCTTCCGGATGTATGCCTAAAAGTGACACTGGTTACATCTCGTATTAAGGCTTATCTGTTATAACATACAAAACTTTTTCCAATAATAAGTGAAAATAAGCACTTCGAGGGCAAAAAGATATATCCAAATACATATTTTTTAATTCTATTATTATGCTCACGGAATATATAAATTGACTACTTTCTTATGAAATTTCGAATCAATCAAAGCAGAACTATATATCCAAATATATATATATATTATTGCAAATGTTTAACATTTAGCTGAGTAATATAAAAAGTTGCCAGGAGGCTGCGCCCCCCCGCCTTCCGGATGTATGCCTAAAAGTGACACTGGTTACATCTCGTATTAAGGCTTATCTGTTATAACATACAAAACTTTTTCCAATAATAAGTGAAAATAAGCACTTCGAGGGCAAAAAGATATATCCAAATACATATTTTTTAATTCTATTATTATGCTCACGGAATATATAAATTGACTACTTTCTTATGAAATTTCGAATCAATCAAAGCAGAACTATATATCCAAATATATATATATATTATTGCAAATGTTTAACATTTAGCTGAGTAATATAAAAAGTTGCCAGGAGGCTGCGCCCCCCCGCCTTCCGGATGTATGCCTAAAAGTGACACTGGTTACATCTCGTATTAAGGCTTATCTGTTATAACATACAAAACTTTTTCCAATAATAAGTGAAAATAAGCACTTCGAGGGCAAAAAGATATATCCAAATACATATTTTTTAATTCTATTATTATGCTCACGGAATATATAAATTGACTACTTTCTTATGAAATTTCGAATCAATCAAAGCAGAACTATATATCCAAATATATATATATATTATTGCAAATGTTTAACATTTAGCTGAGTAATATAAAAAGTTGCCAGGAGGCTGCGCCCCCCCGCCTTCCGGATGTATGCCTAAAAGTGACACTGGTTACATCTCGTATTAAGGCTTATCTGTTATAACATACAAAACTTTTTCCAATAATAAGTGAAAATAAGCACTTCGAGGGCAAAAAGATATATCCAAATACATATTTTTTAATTCTATTATTATGCTCACGGAATATATAAATTGACTACTTTCTTATGAAATTTCGAATCAATCAAAGCAGAACTATATATCCAAATATATATATATATTATTGCAAATGTTTAACATTTAGCTGAGTAGTATAAAAAGTTGCCAGGAGGCTGCGCCCCCCCCGCCTTCCGGATGTATGCCTAAAAGTGACACTGGTTACATCTCGTATTAAGGCTTATCTGTTATAACATACAAAACTTTTTCCAATAATAAGTGAAAATAAGCACTTCGAGGGCAAAAAGATATATCCAAATACATATTTTTTAATTCTATTATTATGCTCACGGAATATATAAATTGACTACTTTCTTATGAAATTTCGAATCAATCAAAGCAGAACTATATATCCAAATATATATATATATTATTGCAAATGTTTAACATTTAGCTGAGTAATATAAAAAGTTGCCAGGAGGCTGCGCCCCCCCCCCGCCTTCCGGATGTATGCCTAAAAGTGACACTGGTTACATCTCGTATTAAGGCTTATCTGTTATAACATACAAAACTTTTTCCAATAATAAGTGAAAATAAGCACTTCGAGGGCAAAAAGATATATCCAAATACATATTTTTTAATTCTATTATTATGCTCACGGAATATATAAATTGACTACTTTCTTATGAAATTTCGAATCAATCAAAGCAGAACTATATATCCAAATATATATATATATTATTGCAAATGTTTAACATTTAGCTGAGTAATATAAAAAGTTGCCAGGAGGCTGCGCCCCCCCCCCCGCCTTCCGGATGTATGCCTAAAAGTGACACTGGTTACATCTCGTATTAAGGCTTATCTGTTATAACATACAAAACTTTTTCCAATAATAAGTGAAAATAAGCACTTCGAGGGCAAAAAGATATATCCAAATACATATTTTTTAATTCTATTATTATGCTCACGGAATATATAAATTGACTACTTTCTTATGAAATTTCGAATCAATCAAAGCAGAACTATATATCCAAATATATATATATATTATTGCAAATGTTTAACATTTAGCTGAGTAATATAAAAAGTTGCCAGGAGGCTGCGCCCCCCCGCCTTCCGGATGTATGCCTAAAAGTGACACTGGTTACATCTCGTATTAAGGCTTATCTGTTATAACATACAAAACTTTTTCCAATAATAAGTGAAAATAAGCACTTCGAGGGCAAAAAGATATATCCAAATACATATTTTTTAATTCTATTATTATGCTCACGGAATATATAAATTGACTACTTTCTTATGAAATTTCGAATCAATCAAAGCAGAACTATATATCCAAATATATATATATATTATTGCAAATGTTTAACATTTAGCTGAGTAATATAAAAAGTTGCCAGGAGGCTGCGCCCCCCGCCTTCCGGATGTATGCCTAAAAGTGACACTGGTTACATCTCGTATTAAGGCTTATCTGTTATAACATACAAAACTTTTTCCAATAATAAGTGAAAATAAGCACTTCGAGGGCAAAAAGATATATCCAAATACATATTTTTTAATTCTATTATTATGCTCACGGAATATATAAATTGACTACTTTCTTATGAAATTTCGAATCAATCAAAGCAGAACTATATATCCAAATATATATATATATTATTGCAAATGTTTAACATTTAGCTGAGTAATATAAAAAGTTGCCAGGAGGCTGCGCCCCCCCGCCTTCCGGATGTATGCCTAAAAGTGACACTGGTTACATCTCGTATTAAGGCTTATCTGTTATAACATACAAAACTTTTTCCAATAATAAGTGAAAATAAGCACTTCGAGGGCAAAAAGATATATCCAAATACATATTTTTTAATTCTATTATTATGCTCACGGAATATATAAATTGACTACTTTCTTATGAAATTTCGAATCAATCAAAGCCGAACTATATATCCAAATATATATATATATATTATTGCAAATGTTTAACATTTAGCTGAGTAATATAAAAAGTTGCCAGGAGGCTGCGCCCCCCCGCCTTCCGGATGTATGCCTAAAAGTGACACTGGTTACATCTCGTATTAAGGCTTATCTGTTATAACATACAAAACTTTTTCCAATAATAAGTGAAAATAAGCACTTCGAGGGCAAAAAGATATATCCAAATACATATTTTTTAATTCTATTATTATGCTCACGGAATATATAAATTGACTACTTTCTTATGAAATTTCGAATCAATCAAAGCAGAACTATATATCCAAATATATATATATATTATTGCAAATGTTTAACATTTAGCTGAGTAATATAAAAAGTTGCCAGGAGGCTGCGCCCCCCCGCCTTCCGGATGTATGCCTAAAAGTGACACTGGTTACATCTCGTATTAAGGCTTATCTGTTATAACATACAAAACTTTTTCCAATAATAAGTGAAAATAAGCACTTCGAGGGCAAAAAGATATATCCAAATACATATTTTTTAATTCTATTATTATGCTCACGGAATATATAAATTGACTACTTTCTTATGAAATTTCGAATCAATCAAAGCAGAACTATATATCCAAATATATATATATATTATTGCAAATGTTTAACATTTAGCTGAGTAATATAAAAAGTTGCCAGGAGGCTGCGCCCCCCCGCCTTCCGGATGTATGCCTAAAAGTGACACTGGTTACATCTCGTATTAAGGCTTATCTGTTATAACATACAAAACTTTTTCCAATAATAAGTGAAAATAAGCACTTCGAGGGCAAAAAGATATATCCAAATACATATTTTTTAATTCTATTATTATGCTCACGGAATATATAAATTGACTACTTTCTTATGAAATTTCGAATCAATCAAAGCAGAACTATATATCCAAATATATATATATATTATTGCAAATGTTTAACATTTAGCTGAGTAATATAAAAAGTTGCCAGGAGGCTGCGCCCCCCCCCCGCCTTCCGGATGTATGCCTAAAAGTGACACTGGTTACATCTCGTATTAAGGCTTATCTGTTATAACATACAAAACTTTTTCCAATAATAAGTGAAAATAAGCACTTCGAGGGCAAAAAGATATATCCAAATACATATTTTTTAATTCTATTATTATGCTCACGGAATATATAAATTGACTACTTTCTTATGAAATTTCGAATCAATCAAAGCAGAACTATATATCCAAATATATATATATATTATTGCAAATGTTTAACATTTAGCTGAGTAATATAAAAAGTTGCCAGGAGGCTGCGCCCCCCCGCCTTCCGGATGTATGCCTAAAAGTGACACTGGTTACATCTCGTATTAAGGCTTATCTGTTATAACATACAAAACTTTTTCCAATAATAAGTGAAAATAAGCACTTCGAGGGCAAAAAGATATATCCAAATACATATTTTTTAATTCTATTATTATGCTCACGGAATATATAAATTGACTACTTTCTTATGAAATTTCGAATCAATCAAAGCAGAACTTCATGAGTTATATCGGATTTAATACAGCGTGCTTAACCTTTGAAAGACAAGTGTAATTTTGTTGCTAAAACTATTACAAAACTACAACGGTCCAAAAATAGCACACTAACAATAAACCTAAACCATGCTTACCTTCTGGAACTGGAATCATGAGCAAGAGGCACAATCCAGCCACAATGTTCGCGATCAGTAGTGCGATGCGGTGCCCTATCATCTTGCTGATATACAAGAAGATTAAGGTAGCTGGCAGTTCCACAGCACCGCTGATGAAGAAGTTCACATACGGATTCCCGCCAAGATCGTTAGTATTCCAGGAGAGGGCATAGTAGATGTAGGAAATGATGAACCTTTGGAATGGAATTCAAATTCAGTCAATTTAAAATCGTTTAAAATCATACATTTTTTTAAATATTTTGTTTCTAATGCTTTAAACTATATATAGGCATGATATATTCTTGATATGTACATAAGCACGATATATTTTTTATACATACAGATATGGTATAGCTATATACACTCATGATATATATGACTTTAGCCATATCACACGATTAATAAGCATAACCAAACAGTTACGAAATATTACAAAAGAACATAAAGGAATAAAAGTAGCATGTGTAGATATAAACAGGTAAAAATAGTAAAACTGTGAACATCATGAAGCCTGAAAATTTCGTGCTCTCCAATAATGATCAGCCAGGGTGTTTACCGACAGAGCAAGTCAGTTCGCAAGGTGCCTTCATGACACTGTTCATTGTTCAGAGATAGAAGATGGGATTATTTGCGATGTTTTATGGCCTGTGCTATAGAAGGTGAGAGGTAAAACAAGTATGACCCGTTGTCAACCTAAAGATAGCATTAGTATCTTTGTCGTTTCAACAGTCTCTTCGTCCTAAAAGAGAACAACAGCCTCTTAGTCCTAGAAGAGGAATACAGCCTCTTCGTCATAGAAGAAAACAACCGCCTCTTTGTACTAGAAGATAACCTCTTCGTCATAGAAGAGAGTGAGCCTCTGCAGCCTAATCAGAACTAAGAATACTCAAAGCTGGCTTGAAAACATCAGTGTAGTTAGAAGATTGACGAAATCATCACATTTTTACATATACACTACAAATGCTGCAAAATAGCAGTATAGCAGACATACAAAAAATATTAACTTTTTACTTTCCCCATATACATACCCCCATAATGTATAAGGAAAGTTGTTATAGGGTCAAAAATTCGAATTCGAGTTTTCGTGGAAGAGCATATTTAAAACATCCCTGAACTCGAATCGCCCTTTTTGAGGTGATGTCTCTTGTATAAAGACGATATCTCACGAACGAATGGAACATTTAGAACGAAATTTGGAAAAAGAATTACAAACAGTGAATACTGAACCAACGGCCCTATCGTGCTGAAAACACCGGCTCTCGTTAGATTACCGAAGTCAAGCAGCATCGGGCGCGGTTAGTACTTGGGTGGGTGACCACATGGGAACACCGCGTGCTGGTGGCACATTTCGGACGCGGTAGCCCGGTGGTTTGCACGTTGGTTTTGCACGCTGCCACAACTGCCCCCGTATTCATGCGGAGTACGATCACGTTAAACATGTGGGTCCGAAAGTCCTTCCGAGAGGTTGGTGATAGGGGAAGGAGGGTACGGCCTCTGTGGATGCCTCTCCCACTGGGTTTCGGTCTAAATTGGGTGGCACTTCCTGGCCGTCCAAATGGTTACCTTACACCTTTCTGGTAGGTCGGACGGTCTGGGTCTCAAACAAACAAACAAACAAACAGTGATTACTGTGTTGAGTTATTTTTGCTATTTAGTGAATTTTAGGAATTTTGTTTTTAATCTAAACGTGTTCAGGGGTCTTATTTACATAGTTATCCTCTTTTTAAGGTCTTATTTACATAGTTATCCCTTTTCAAGGTCTTATTTACATAGTTATTATCTTTTTTAATTTAGTTTTCCATTTTGTTTAGGTTTTTGATATCCTTCTGCTCCAAATGGCTTATATTCCATAGTTATTGTGTTCCAAATGGCGAAAGTTCGTTCTTTTTAGGTTTCAGTAATTTAAATTGGCTAATTTGTGGTTCCATTAATTCCCCTTTTTATTCCCTTTGATTTGATTCTAATTTTGTTATTCTCGATTAAGAATTCGTTGATTTATCGCGATTTTTCATTTTTATTCTATTTTCAGCTTTTTAAAATTTTCAGAATCGTCCATTTTTAAATAATTGCCGAATTCGTATATTCCAAACCGTTTCACTTCATTTCTTTTTAATTTTCGTCTGCTTTAAAATTTCTATTCTCTTCTTTAAAATTTTGAGTTTTTAATTATTGGTTGACCGTAATATTAAAATCTTCTGTCATTAATTTTTTTTATCGTTCATCGATAGTTTTGTTTACGATGCATGGCAGCGATTTCTGTCAGTATATAAATAGATTCGCTCTATTTTCCCTTCTCTTCTGTCTCTCTCTCTTCTTTTGATTAGAACTTAAGGATGTAAACTATTAAGCTGTCCTGTGCCGTTAGGCACGCGTTCTGTGAAACGTTTTTATTTCGCGGCCTTTTAACTTTGTTCGCTTTTATTTACGATGTATTGCTAACGATTCATGTTTCCTGCTATGACCTAAGTGGGTACTTTTAACTCTGCATAAAAAAAAAATATATTTATTCCGGCTAATTAAACGTCTGATCTGTTATGAAGTTGTAGCGTCTTCAATCTGTTTTTCCCGCCGTGGAGGCGATGTTTAGTCTAAACACTTAAGAGCCTCTGAAATTGTTGTATCTTCAGTGACCGATTGGAGATGTTTGGAATACTTGTCTTCCATTTCCTATCATCTAAATATTGATCCAAGATGTGTCCGCGATTTATGCGATGTCGGCCGAGGAAGTTTCCCCGGCAATTTGTTTGTTTACCCAGGTTGTGCAGCCCTTTACGTGAAGAATGGAATTATCATTTCCGCAGCCCAATAGACGGACATGTTTTGAATTCCGTTCTGATGCCAAAAGTCCGCTGCTATAATTTCGTCATTTCTGGACATCTCACTGGTATGGACAATCCCACTCGGAGTTGGATTTCGTGGTGCGGGTGTTTTTCCATTTTTTCCATAAATATGATCCCGTGCCGTGGTTTTCCTCTTCAAGTGTTCTTTGGATCTGCTTCACGTTTGGTGACTCTTCTGGTGATACTGCCTACCGCCGACCTCTGCTGCTCTTCTTGGACCCTTGGTGATATATTTAAATGTTAATTCTGTCAGTTATTTATGTTGTTTCTGTCAGTTTTACATTATTTTAAAGTTAAATTAAATTGGTATGAATAAGACCCCTTGACTTATATATTTTAAGTCTCCCCCCCCCCCAACAGTGAATACTATTAATTTTAAACGCAATTGAATGTTCAAAAGACACGCAAATCTCCGAATAAAAATTTTGAAAACAACATCAGATACTTAGAGTTTTCAATAATGTTACGTAAAAATTCTTTTCTTGCGAAATTTTTCATTAGAAAACGATTGAGACAAATTTTAGAACGCTAACATGAACTATTCTCGAGATATTTGACTTTTCAAATATTTGTCAAAAAATAACATACAATTAAAAAAGTATTAACTATTGTGAAACAGGTTCACTTTTCTTATGTAACATTATGCCATAAATTTGTTAGTATTATTCTCGTGGATCCAGATCGTTTCATTTACGAGAGAAGATACTTTGCGTAATAGTTTTGTATCTTGATGCCTAACGGTCCTCCAACAGTCATTTATATACAAGGTGGGATCAAAAAGTTCGGAGACTGTGCAGATATCTCCAACCCTGATTGGAGGAGAGGGGAACTATTTTACCGTGGAGTAAAGACACATGTGGCGCGAGATGTGAAAAGGAGGAACATTGCACCTGCTGCAGCAGGTGCAATGTTTCTGTCGGTGATTTCCCCAAACGCTAGCAGAATTTGATATTCGCACGTTGTTCTTTAAACGCCATTTCCGTTTTTGACGAACACGAACGACTACAGCTCACTGACACGCATTATCTGAAAAAACCCTGCGTGCGTACCTGCTTCTTCCTTTTCACATCTCAGGTCACATGTGTCTCTACACCACGGTAAAATAGTTTCCATCTCCTCCAATTAGGGTTGGAGATATCAGCACAGTCTCCGAACTTTTTGATCTTACCTTGTATAAGAGATGATCTTCTCTCTATTTGTCTGTAACACTTGGCGATCAATTTGGTGAATTTGGGGACTCATTTAGTGAAATATCGCCAACTTGGCGATATTTCGCCCTAGATTGATGAAAATATCGTTAAAATTTCAAAAAACAAAAAGACGACAGGTAAATGAAGTGACGCCAAATTCATGAATATTTTGATATCTAGACTCATTGCATATTGCAGAGGCTATCCATATTGATAATTGTCAATTTTGAGTTACTTGAAATACACATCAGTTGTGTACTTCCAAATAGTTTTACATCTTGTCATCCGGAAAAGCTCCCAATTTACAATTCAACTTTAAAAACATTCTACGGTACTGCGAAAGAAGTAAATTTACTGCATTATATAGGGAAAGTCATGTGCTGCCCATATCAGAAATTTTATATACACATGAAAGTGCAAGCTATAGCACTGTTATCATGCAATCAAAGTATTTTCATCCTATTACGATCATAATTGTATATTTTTATGTACATATATATGTCAGGCCTTATACTATGCTATAGTGTAACAAAAATTGAAACAAAAATACTGTTTTACGTACCAACAAAAATACATGTTGATGGTATTTCTTCTGAGAGCCGGCATCAGCAGCAAGTCGAAAACGGTTTCTTTACTTTTGTTTTCTGTCTTCAGCAGAATGACGCCACACCAACAGAAGTTATACAAGATATAAAATATTATATAAGAAACAAAGAAATATTCAATCACTGCATCAATCGGACTGACAAGAACAGCCGTTTCAAGAGACATGAAAGTATATTCTGAAAATAACTAGGATAAATAAGACTTGAAACAATTTTTACCCGAGACGAGGCGAAGGGAGGTAGTTCAGTGAGTTTCGGTTGGTGAAATGTCGGCTAGACATTGGACAGGACAATCTCTGTGGTGTCATGCCATAGAGCTGGATCCAAATTTCAAAAAATTGTATTCTGGTTGTAGTACGAAGCTCCAATAGAACCAATTTCAATTTCACATAAGACGCATATTTATAAGATATTGCTATTTGCAATAATAGTATGATTCTTAACTTTAGGAAACGTCCGCTTCAAGCGAGCTCTGTTAGGAGAAACACAGCCACATTCAGGGCCCCATTTTGATTTCGTGAGCATGGCCCAAGAAATTCTCCATGCATCACTCATCAGTGCTCAAAAAATTCTATTACTGCATTTTCCTGGTCAACTAACAGTTCTCATCAACAAACTGATTTTTTTAAATAGGTTGCCTGTACCAAGAATCCTTAATCCCAGTCTATTTTATCATTGAATCACGGGTGATCCGTGTTTATTTTTGCAATGACTCCTAACTTCAATAGTAACTGCCATGATACTTCTTTTCCGTTAACAGTTTAATATTTAAATGTAAAAAAGAAATACGGACAATACGCATTTGAGACAACCAAAGTATTCCTTTGTTTGCCTGTACGGGCAAGATACTATTTGACAAATAACTTACATTTTAAAAAAATGTGTAAATCGGGTATGCAATTTGGGGGCCTCTTTGAATCTTATGAAGGGAAAGATGTGCTTACCGTGGCTTTTCGGTAATCAATCCCTAGCTCTGTGATTCTGAATTTAGTTATTGCAGCCTAGTATAGACTGAACCAAAGCCACACATGAGACTCCCCCCTAAAAAGATGTATGACGCCCCCTATCCCTCCATATTTGACTTTCATCTCTTTGAAATCTTTTCATGTCTACTCCTCCCCTAAAAAAATATTGGGGATCCGGAGCCTCTCTGGAACCACCCGAGTAGTCCATCTCTATATAGACAGCCCCGACTGCATTCAATCTTTTTGAAATTAATAGCCTGCTTTGTGGTATGACCGACTTTACGATCCCCAGAGAGGTTCGCAAAATTGAAGCACATAGCAGGTCTTCACGATGACGTTGTATCGGCTATGCTATGCTGTGTTGGAGAACGGTCATTTGGTCAACGAATACTAGTATCTGCAAGGATCCCCGAACTGACCAGCCGACGCTCTACCGTTGAGCTGCTGGGATGAAATGGCAAGCTCTAATCGTCGAAGTGGACTCTGCATTCTCCGCCCTCTAATGTCAGATTGGCGGGCAACTGACAATCTGACTGACCATCTCCTGCTATTTTTACCTCAGGTTACCTCCTGCTACTATTTACCCAGGATAGTATTCTGCGTGGTAGTTATCCTCTCACTTTGAAATCGGCGCTCCATCTTCCAGAGTCCATTGAATCCGTACGAGTCTTACTAGGGTCACGTTCAGACCTCCGACATCTTTGCATTAACCTACAGGGTTGATGTGTTCGGGCGCCATTGTAAAGAACCTTGCTACTCCAACCGGAAATCGAACCCTGGCCCGAACTGGCCAGCCAATGCTCTACCGTTGAGCGATTGGGACGAAATTGCAAGCTCTTATCGCCGAAGTGAACTCTGCAAGCTACAATGGGATGTAATGGCGCATAATGGTTTCGTTGACACATCTATCATTCCCGCCAGAAGACTGATGGTGTGTTGGTTACCTTCGACTGCTGCCGAATGAAATGTGCAATTTCAGCTTTGGCTACTTTCATGTCCTTCTTGTTCTTCTCCGCTGCCTTCAGGAGGATGGCTTCAGCCTCGGTGAACTTGCCGTGCGTCAGGAGCCAACGCGGAGTTTCTGGAATGACCCTGCAATGATAGAAATGATTATTAACCCTTTAAATTATCACAATTTTATTTTCTTATACTATTGAATTAAGTATAGAGAAAATATCTTTTTCACGAAAATTTCCGATTTCGAGATTTTGATGCCAATATATGTTTTAGGACCTCCTGAACAAACTTTGAATATCTTTTGGAGCGATGTTAGTCTGTCTGCATGCATGTCGTCAATTTCTTGTGTGCACGGTAGCGGTCACAAATATTAATAGATTTTCGTAAAACGTTATTATTTGGCTTTGTTATTGAAAAATGTAGAACTAAATAGAACTTTGTTAAACTCGAGCGAAAACTTCGAAATTTGTTCGGAATTGTATATATTTTTAACATGGCAGCCTAGAACAAAATCTGACATAATCATGCTTAAAAGTGGTTATATATGACTCAATGATCAGAAGACTTCATAGTTTCAATCATTGTTATGAGAAATAGCCTTGATACAATTTTCATGTTCGTGGTGTTATTAGTCCCTGTTAGGCGGCAAGTTGCGCCCACGGGGAGTAGATTGTCAAATATGGTATTAATCGAAATATGTTTTCAAGCCCTTTAAAGTGAAAGGCAATACGCTGTAATTGTAATCATTTGGACCCACAATACCGATTTTTCAAAAATTTTCTTGTAAATTGTGAAAAAAGAAAATCCCAAGCTGTTTAAAAATGGATTGTGATATGAGAAAGTCAAGTTAATCCACACTCCAGCTAATTATGCTTTCTTTTCCAAGCCACTCTGGATTTGTATCTGCCTTGTAATCTATCTTTGATTATTATAACAGCAGATCCAAGGGGTACATCGTGTTGACAGCTTTGGAGAATGCGTGAAACACCATTAAAGAAAAAGTAATCTTTCGAGTGGTCACTTTGTTAATCTTCGGCTATTCTCTCATTTAATATTCTATTTTGGAGAATGATTGCTGGAAAAATAAGTACCTCTAAATATAGAAATCATTTAACTTGAAAAAATCATTCGTATTGCTATAGTTTGTTTCTGGCAATAGAGCTCTGAGTTGATTTCTTAGACAATGATTTTAACATATTATTACGAAACATATCCTCTAGAATCGTGGGTGTATACGCAGGATACAAGAACGAGTTCAAGTTTCTGGATAACCTACGTTTATTCACATGCACAAAGTAAACGGGAACAGTATACAATCAAACAGCACTTAAATGCTCCAATCGTTTCATAGAATAAGCGATATTATTCTCAAAATACTGACGAAAATAATTGTACAAAACAGCCGCTACTATTCTCAAAACATTAACAAAAATCACAGTCCAATGTAGCTCGTGTCACGTCCATTCGTCAACTCCCTGCACCGGAGGGGCAAGTCCTTTTTATAGTCTCTCCACAGAAACTTCTGGAAATCTCTGTATCTCAAAGAATAATCGTTCTATCGAGAAATTTCTGGAACATGCGGGAAATCGTCAAATATCGCCAAATTGGCGATAAATAGCCAAATCTGGAAACCTTCTTCTGACTTGAAATTCAAGCAACCATAGAGTGACGTCAGGGAAAGAATGTTTGTACCGCTGTCTTCTGGAAAAAACACTCCGATGGCACCGTTTGGATAGAGACGGAAGACAAGACGGGGGACGCCAGTGAGAGATTATTACACGTTGGCAACAATATTACCATTTTTACTTCCAAAGCGTTGTAGTTCCGTAAGTTGGGGATCTTTAGCTTACACATATATACATGGTATGTATTATAAATAATGCCTGCTGCAACCAGGTGACCAACTCACCAGAAGACGCAGAGGAGCGATAGCCACGGGATCGTAATGGTGAACTGGAGCCAGAACCAGGAGGGGATGAACCAGGCTATGGCCGGGAGTATCATGTAGGCGAACACCCAGCCCAGCTTGAAGCTGAAGCAATACGAGGAACGGTATTCGGCGCTGATCACTTCCGTCACTGTGAAGGAAAAAAGGGGAAGTTGTCTATAGGTACATAGAAAATCATAGAAACAAAACATTCAACGAAAAAATTGGCATTTTCATTCAATAGCGATTGCAACAACTGGTGATCAGTTTGACGCAATTTGCTTTACATTAAAACCACAAAAATATTTGGATAATTTGACTGTTTTGCACAAAATACGCATGTGCACTGTGATATAAATGCTGAACAGCTAGACAATTTATACCAGAGGTCGGCAACTGCGGCCCTCATCGGAGTTTTATGCGGCCCGCGATGCTGCGGTCAAGAGATTATTTGTATTTTGTCTGACTTTAAAACTTGAAATTTGAAATTTAAAATGAATTTTTATGATAAAATTTGAAATTTTTATTTTAAAATTTGGAAATTACATTTTATGGTGTCGTTAAATAGCAATTCTCTACACTACTTTCTTTTTTTAAATTGAGAATAGCACCCATTAAAATATACGAAGCACTGTTGAGAAAAAGTTGACCGTTATTGTCCCAGAATTTAATGCTGAATATTGGATTCATTGCTGTCTATTTTGTAAGTCGAAGTAAATAGCACTGATATTGTAAAAATTAAATGTTCATAATTTTAAATTATAAAATTGCTCGTTTCTTAATGATTAGAAACGAAAGCATACATATAATAAGAATTTGAAAAAGAAAACTTATTTGCGTCGGAGGGCTATCGAATTCCAGATTTCTAATATTTTTCCTAACATACAGTATGGGGTAAGTATAAAATCTCTGAATTTTCTCAATTATTCTGACAACTAAGTCATCATATGCAGCTATCTGTAATAACGTTTTCCTCATCTGTTACTTGATGATGTCTTCTCCCATTTCATTTGAGCACAGCAACTTTCTTTCTTCTTCTTAATTGCGGCCATTTTATAAAATTCAAAAGCTGAATACGGCCCTCCAGTGCAAAAAATTTCGCTGACGCTTGATGTATACTACCTACAGTAATAAAAGAATATGCCTATCCGTATACTGGCAATATAACAGACAATCTAAAGTATGCACAGTCACTAAATTTGACACGGAGATACATGAGGTCAGGCGAAATCATAGAGTTTCCATCTTAACATCATACAAAAGATGGAAAAACGCTCTTTCCAACCCGATTTAAACGGAATCCGTAGAAAATTTATTCATATTTTAAAAAAAATTTAAAAAAAAATCCTGAAAAGCCTCACAAAATATGTTTTCGCAGCCATTTAAAATAAATGATTTTTAACTTCGTCCATCGACGAATTGAAGATTCACCCGGTTCTGATATTTAGGAATTCTGATATTTGGAAGGATATATTCCCATTTGAATAAAAAACATTATTTAAATGAAACTGTTTGGAAATTTTTTAATTCATTTTCCAGTGGAACATTCTATATTTCCTGGCATAAGTTCTGGACGAAAAAGCAAATCATTCACCCGCACACCTTCCTGCGCATGCGTGGTGGGTTGTTATAGAAATCTCCAGTCCAACAGAATGGGACTTACAGCCGGGCATTTCTATTTCAATATATACATTAAATAAGGAGAGAGCGACTTTTAATTTTTGTACTAAGCGGGAGTATTGTTAAAGAAGTGAATGGGAGTTTATTTTGTTGCAAAACGCCTTATTTATGCGTTAATTATGCTAAAACCTAGCTTTGCAGACTATAATTTTCAGCCTCACGCAACAGACGTGGCAGCTACATAACGCAGTAGAAGCTTATTACTTTCCCTATATATAAAGTATATATAATGTATAGGGAAAATATAGTGACGGAATCAAAAAATCGAATTCTAGTTTTCAACCGAAGAGCACGTTTTAAGCATCTTTGAACTCGAATTCAACGTTTTTGTGAAGGGCGAGGTAGCCCATTGGTTAGCGCGCTGGAGTTGCACTCGGTAGGCCCGGGTTCGATTCCAGCCACTGCCAAAACTGCCGCCGTGTTCATGCGGAGTACGATCACGTTAAACATGTGGGTCCGAAAGTCCTTCCGAGAGGTTGGTGGTAGGGGAAGGAGGGTACGGTCCCTGTGGATGCCTCCCCCACTGGGTTCCGGTCTAAATTGGGTGGCACTTTCCGACCGTCCAAACAGTTACCTTACACCTTTCTGGTAGGTCGGACGGTCTGGGTTTCATCATCAACGTTTTTGTGAAGTGATGTCTGTGTGTGTGTATGCACTAGCTGATTCAGGAGCACTAGGTGGCTTAAGCACCCAGGATCTGCTGTGTGTATGTGTGTGTGTTATACATTTTTTGTGTGTGTGTTGTGCATCTTTATGTGTATATATGTTATGCTTCTTTATGTGTGTGTGTTATGTATATTAATGTATGTGTGTAATGCATCTTTGCATGTGTATGTGTTATGCATCTTTGCATATGTGTGTGTTATGCCTCTTTGCATGTGTGTGTGTTATGCACCTTTGTGTGTGTGCGTTATGCATCTTAGTGTGTGAGTGTGTTATGCATCTTAGTGTGTATGTGTTATGCATCTTAGTGTGTGCGTGTGTTATGCATCTTTGCATGTGTGTGTTATGCATCTTTGTGTGTGTGTGTTATGCATCTTAGTGTGTGTGTGTTATGCATCTTAGTGTGTGTGCGTTATGCATCTTAGTGCGTGTGTGTGTTATGCATCTTAGTGCGTGTTATGCATCTTAGTGTGTATGTTATGCATCTTAGTGTGTGTGTGTGTGTGTCAATGAATACTGGAACCCCTTTTGGTCTTTAATACGATAGACTGTTTGAAAGAATACCCCCCTTCCCAATTTTCGAAAGAATTTTTGAAGATATTCAAGAATTTTATAATGATAAATATATAATCACTTCAGACAACGAATGACACACATTTTAGAACGCTATCACGAACCGTTCTCGAGATACTGCTTAATTTTTGAATGGATTTTTGAAAAACAAAAATCATTATTAAAACAAGACCGTCTTTAACCTGTTTAATAAATAATCGTTTTCAAAGTCTTCCATCTAACAATATGATAAGTAATGAAATATCGGTAATACTGAAATACCGACATTTAATATAATTAACGGTATATTAAAATGCTGATAAAATGTAACCGGAAAATCAGTTTTCGAGATGACCAGTGTTGGATGTCGAACGCAAAAAGTTCCTTCTTTTCACCGGATAACTAATTGTTCTTGTTTGCCCCAAATCTGTACGAAACTATGTTGAAGCGTAGAAAACATTTCCAGGAGAATCTTTAGAAAGCGAATATACTCACGTATGACGTAAGAGACGGTGAAGACTGTCGTGAGTCCTATAGCCACGAAGAAGCGCAGGACAATGAACATGAGGAAGTTGGTGGAGAAGAGGGTGAGCAAGCCGGCAATGAGGAATATACACAGGCAAGCAATCACAGTGGGACGGCGGCCGAACCTAATCAAGAAGATCAACTCATCTCATACATCTAATAAAAGCAATCAAAGAAAATAAAAACAATCACCGAAATTGTGTTTCTTTTATCATTTCTTCGCCTACCTGCCTTATGAAGAGTTTAATGGCTGTTACGTATCACTATATAGGTTGATGAAAATTAATTAAACAATTAAATAAAGACATTTATTAAACTTAAATGTACATAACATATATGTTAATCGTACATATTTTATCTTTATACCGTAGAAGCTGTTCTTAACGTAGAGAGAGTATAACGTACTGAAAACAAATCGTAACTTTTTCTAAAAAAATTCTAACATTACTCTCTACTGTTGCCACAACAGATAAATTTGATCACAGTAAAAGTTAACTAGAAATTATACAGTGAGCAGGATAAGCAGGAATTAAATTTAGAATTGCATTAATGCAATAATAAAATACATGTAATTATCATATTAATATTATTGCTATAGCATATAATATGCATGATGATCGTAAATACTTTCAACAAAAAGGAGCATACCACTTCACATCAGTGTTTGCAATGGAATCTAGGGCTGCATTCCACTCATAGTGCCATAAAAGTGTGACGTTACATATCCCCGTTGATCTTTCAACAGTAAAAAAAAGGACTAAACTAATTTAGGAGTTTCACATTTCCATTTGCACCAGACAAAGACTCAAAATAGCTTCTGAAAGTGGCGTCCGAGGGCACCGTTGCACAGCCGACACAGGCGAATGAAAGATTGTCACACCCTCTCGCAGACTCCTGATGTGGTGTTGATATTGTCCGCAGTAACAACGATTTTCGTGACGAAATCTTAATCTTGACATGTACAATTATCACCCCTCTTTTTTTGTTGAAGGAGTTCATAATCCCCCTGTAGAAAAAGTGGTTTTTTTTTAAATTTTCGATTTCGAGAGTTTGCTGCCAATATATGTTTTAGGACCTCCTGAACACTAGTTTTTGAGTGATGTTCGTCTTCGTTTATCTGTGGTCGCTTCCTTCTGTACACAATAGCTACCACAAATATTAACGGATTTTCGTAAAACTTTATATCCGGCTTTATTAACATGAAATCTAAAGATGGGTAGAATCTTTTGAAATGCAAGCGAAAACTTCGAAATTTATTCGAATTTTTATATTGTTTTTAACATGTCAGCACAGTACTGAATGTGACATAATTATGCATAAAGTGGGTTATTTATGGTCCAATTATCGCGAAACTTAAAAATAGCCGCGATACAATTTTTGCGTTCGTGTTTGTGAGAAAAAAAAATCTGATGTGGGCAACACATGACTTTCCTTATATAATGTAATGAGTTTACTACTTTTACAGTAAAAAAAATAGGTTTTTTTATAGTAGATACTAATATTCTTTCCAAGATATTGAATTTTCGACAATGGGTCGTCATTTTCATTGATTTAGCATCATTTTTATCCATTTGGCGAGATTTTAGTTAATTTGGCAACATTTCAAAAAGTCGCTATGTTGGCGACATTCCGCCAATTTCGTCGCCAAAATCTCGCCAAGCGTTATGGACGAAGAAATAAGTTATTCTTACAGCAGCTAAATGACTATTGGCGTTCAAATACAAAAGTATTACTCAAAGTATCTTTTTTCATGAATGGAACGAGCTAGGTCCACGATAATGATGTCACCCAATTTATCGCATGGTATTACATGTGAAAAGTAAACATGTTTCTCAATTGGAAATATTTTTTTTATTTTATATCTCTTTTTGATAATTTTTTTGAAAAATGTGCAATATCTCGAGAACGGTTCATGTTAACATTCTAAAATTTATGTTAATCGTTTTCTAATGAAAAATTACATAAGAAATGTCTATTTGCGTAACTTTATTAGTGATTTTGATTTTTTGACGATTTTTTCAAAATTTTATTCGAAAATTTAGGGGGGTTCTGAACATTTGATTGCGTATAAAAACAATAGGCTTCCAGTGTTTGCGAATTGTGATTTTTGCACCAAATTTGGCTCGAATCGGTCCATTCGTTCGTCAGTTATCGTCTCCACAGACTCACTGACACACACACACACACACACACACACACACACACACACACTTTCACACACACACAGACATCACTTCAAAAATGTTTGATTCGTGATCAGGGATGCTTGAAACGTGCTCTCCCGTCGAAAACTCGAATTCGAATTTTCGACCCCGTCACAATACTTTCCTTATACATTATATATATAAGGAAAGTAAAAATCAGTTATTTAAAATGAATTCTGGTATGAGAAAGTCGAGTTGAGTAGATTACAGTTATTTTTTTATTATTATTTTTTTTAAATAAACATTTTTTGTCAAAGTAGCACAATCATGATATACACCATAACGAACTCCTACACAAATTCTAAGAAAAATCAAGCTATCATAAATAAGTTCAGAAGAACAAATGCATTGGGTACGAAATCTGAAAAATACACATCTTTTACTTTCCTTATATACATAATGTATAAGTATTGTGACGGGATCGAAAATTCGAATTCGACTTTTCGACGGAGGAGCACCTTTCAAGCATCCCTGATCACGAATCAAAAAATTTTGAGGTGATGTCTGTGTGTGTGTGTCAGTTAGCCTGTGGAGACGATAACTGACGAACGAATGGACCGATTCGAACGAAATTTGGTACAAAAATCACAATCCGTAAGCACTGGAAACCTATTGTTTTTATACGCAATCGAATTTTCAGAACCCCCCTAAATTTTCGTGTGAAATTTTGAAAAAAATCGTTAAAAAATCAAAACCGCTAATAAAGTTACGCAAATAGACATTTCTTATGTAATTTTTCATTAGAAAACGATTGATATAAATTTTAGAACGCTAACATGAACCGTTCTCGAGATATTGCACATTTTTCAAAAAAATTATCAAAACGTTATATAAATAAAAAAAGAAAGAATTCCTATTAAGAAACATGTTCACTTTCATATGTAATACCATGCGATAAATTGGGTGACATCATTCTCGTGGATCTAGCTCGTTTCATTCATGAAAAAAAGATACTTTGAGTAATACTTTTGTATTTGAACGCCAATAGTCATTTATCTGCTGTAAGAATAACTTATTTCTCCATCCATAACGCTTGGCGAAATTTTGGCGAAATGCCGCCAACTTAGTGACATTTTTAATTATTGCCAAATTAACAAAAATCTCGCCAAATTGATAAAAATAACGCTAAATCAATGAAAATTACGACTAATTGAAGAAAATTCAATATCTTGGAAAGAATATAAGTATCTACTATAAGAATAACATTTTTTTAACTGTAAAAGTAGTAAATTCATTGCATTATATAAGGAAAGTCATGTGTTGCGCACATCAGATTTTTTTTTTCATTCTGATAATGGTTGCAATTTAAGTAGAACTAACTTTTTTTTGTTTAGAAAGAAAATACGCTTGAGGTAAAAATTTTTGATGAATAAGTCGAAAAAGAGACAGAGGACACGTTTATCGAGATTTTAAATGTTTTCTTTATATATCCAATTTCAACAGTTTGGAAATTTTTAACGGATAAAGAACTTGACTATCGGTAAAGGAGTTCTTGAAATGTATTATCTCCTTTTAAGAAGCACTAAGCCTCATTGCGACATCAACTTTTGGTGTCACAACGCTGCTTGCGACACCAACTTTTGGTGTCACAAGCAGAATTTTTTTTTTCTTTTTTAAGAAAAATAAATATTATGACGTTTGTATCCGCAAACAAAAATCAGGATAACGCTATAATAAGACAAAACATCTATAATAAGACATCCATAATATACATCTATAATAAGACAAAAATATTATGTTTTACAGTTCAGTTTACAAACACATAATATGTGATAGTTTAAAAAATGAAACACTTCAAAATAAAAGTATCTATTTCATCACATTAAAAGACGTTTAAAACACGCATTAAAAGTCCAAGCTCTTTCGGACTCAAAACGTCCCTCATTAGGGGTATATATTAAGGGGAAAGGTACATTGACTTTTCATACCCAGTCTTTCCCTTGTGTAATCTAGCAATAATTGGTGTGCAAATTTTACTCGCGAGCTGTATGATATATTGAGGCAGTACTTGCTGGTAGAATGTAAACAAACATCGCGATTCACCATTCCCCTGTTCATAAACTCAATTTTACTTTTGAACCACTTACTTAGTTTTCGTGAGTGACTGACTCATGGCGTTCTTTCAGCAGAAGTCTTCATTCAAATTCAATATCCGACGCGTATATAAACTAAATTACATAATTTGGGTTGGACCCCGGACAACGTTGTATTCCGGTAGGTACCCATCCCAGTATTCATAAGAGGTTCATTGTGGAAACATCATAGAGAAGAAGAAGTTTATCTTCTTATTATGTTCTTAGATCTGATCCTATCTGATCTGATGGTCTTCTGATATAATGTCTTGGTATTAGACGATTACGATGATGAGGGTTAAAAAGTTCTTGTTCAGATGAGTTAGTCTGTGGGTGACGGTTTTTGTCACTAGTAGAATTTTTATACACCGGTGATTAATAATGCTTTTAATCTTAAGCAAAGACGACCGATCCTAGTCAAACGATTCAACTATAATGTATCAGCAAAAGTTTTATGTTCCAGGTATGCCACCTGCATGAGGTGAAAACTAAACGACATATCAAAGGTAACTAAATTTTACAGTTAGTGATGTTTCCAGAGCGAACTTGTGCAATTTACTGGTGGAAATCAACTTGTATAGTTCAGGTTGCATATGCTTATCGCAGCAAGTCATCGTAATTTGGCAAGATTCTGCAATTCAAATAAAAGCAGACTTAGCATTTTCAATTGAAAATTGACTCTTGTATTTCTTCCTTTGCCGCTGCAGAACCCTGCTTACAACTTATGAAAGTTTGGTATTTTTCGACAACAGTACCGATGTCTTATTTGTACTTTTATGCGTTGCTCAACTTTTCCTTATCCTGTGTACAAAGTGTATTTCATTTAAGGTACTCTACTGCCACATTGTATTCATTTAATATTATCTAAGAATTATTTTGATGATATCTTTTAACTTTCATATGAGAATGTGCAGAGTCCCCTTCGATGATAAGAGCTTGCAACAACTCCGTCCAAGTAGTTCAACGGTAGGGCGTCGGCTGGCCAGTACGAAGATTCGTGGTTCAATTGGGGAAGCAGGATACTTTACACATGTTCGAAAACTTAATGATCTTCCCCAGGGTCAAAAAGCAACAGGCCTCTTAAGTTCACCAAATGATGAGCTTTATATTTTGTAAATGTAGCGCTTCCAATGTGGGAAGAGGTTTTTGGAAATGGATAAATGGTAATTAAGCCGTCTGTGACATGCATCCTTACCCTGTGTACAAAGTGTAAAAAATACATGTATATAGGAGGAGGAGCAAACATACTTTTCAAGTACATCCTATTGGATATATTCTATAAAACGCACCCCGATCCATCGTAAAGGCTTAAAATTTATTATAGAAGTCAACAGTCCGTCATAATTATCCGGGTAAGTTATAGATATATATTTTAGAGAAGCTTCAGCTCAACATATTCAAATAGAGGAAAGAATGTAAAAGAACCCATTTCCTTGAACTACAGATTTGAAAATTGGCACAATGGTAGAACTATGATAAAACAACAGTTTCCAAATATTAATTATTTTAAAGCAAACGTTAGAAAAAATTTCGAATTCTTAACTGACTAGAAAAGTGATGTTTCCAAGTAATATGAAAACTTTAAATTTAATAAACGAAAAAGTCCTCTGATAGAAAAATGAATGTTTTCAATTTTATTCACTTGGAGGGGGGATTCTGTAGATTAAAATGTTCGGATTCTAAAATAAATTCTAGAAACTCCCTCTCTCTCATCTCTCTCCTTTCTCTCTCTTTTCTTTCTCCCTCTCTCTCCTTTCACTCTCCCTTTTCTTTCTGCTCTTTCTCCATCTCCTCCCTCTCTCCTTATTCCCCTCTACTCCTCTCCCCCTTTCTCCTCTCACCCCCTCTCTCTCCTCTCACCCTCCTCTCTCCCTTCCTTTCACTCGCTTGCGCGCTATTACGAAGGTAACTATTCCCAAAGTGTAAGCAATAAATGAAAGCAAAGCCCACCACAAACTGGTAAGAATGGTCGGTGATTAATGAAACTTTGCTAGGTGCCACTTACCTGTCTGAGATCTGTCCGCACATGGTGACGGAGACCAAGAAGCCGACCATATAGACTGTTTTGGCGACAGACACCAGCATCTCGCGGTCGCACACAAGATCCCACTGCAACCGGAAAACAATGTAAGAAGAAAATAAATCAGGAATATTTTGAAGGATCTTAACTAGACTATTTAAAAGTGTATGTATATATGCATAAAGCATGTATATATCTATGTCCAGCTTTTTTCTGAGATAATTCGCTCTCTAAAAATTGTGGTTGTGTCAGTCAATTAAAGCTTATATATATATATATATATATATATATATATATATATATATATATATATATATATATATATATATATATATATATATATATATAATATGAAAATACCGTAAAATATAATATTATAAATTTATCAGAAATCACACTTAAAAGGCGCAAAGCTGCACTAAAAAGAGGATTAAAAATATTTTCAAAATGGAAAGAGGTATGAAAGAGATATGAAAAGAGATGGAAGCAATGTACCAAAAGATGGCCGGGGGGGGGGGGGGTTGTGACCCCCTCACCCCGGTTAAGCATACTTTGCGTCGCGACAACACTCCCGGAGAGCCGGTACATTGCAAAATAGAATACGAATGTATCAAGTTTTAAGATGAAGACCAGACATTATACACATTGTGTATAATGTCATATTTTTTCATATTATATATATATATATATATTCAAAATGAAAAGAGGTATGGATGGATGCATTGTACCAAAAGATGGCCGGGGGGAGTTGTGACCCCCTCACCCCGGTTAAGCATGCTTTGTGTCGCGACAACACTCCCGGAGAGCCGGTACATTGCAAAATAGAATACGAAAGTATCAAGTTTTAAGATGAAAACCAGACATTATACACAAACAAATATAAGAGAGAATTGTCGAGATCCAGCCATATCAAAAATCACTAACAGTAAATGTTTGAAATATGTTCACTAGTATAAATGAGCAAAATTACATAGCTTCTGCTTTAAGAAGACTTTAAATATTGACACTTAATATAACAATAATAAGAAAGTCTATCTCTAAAACCATTTACCTCAATGACAGTTAATTCATTGAGATAATATATATGAGGTCATATATATATATATATTTATATATATATATATATATATATACAGTCGAACCTCGATATGTCGAATTTGAAGGGAGTAGAAAAAATATTCGAGATATCAAAAATTGAGATTTTAAGGAATTCATAAAAGAATATATACTTACTAGTCCTATACTTTACACATTTTTAAAAAAATCACTTACTTTATCTCGCAGAGAATTGGGTATTACCCAAGAAAGTGCTGACAACAAATTAAGCGAAGCTTGAAATGATTGGATACACATTTAATGTAATACTATGTACGCACATACATTATTAAAATTTAATCTTGCATTTCTTTTCTTTGCAAAATAGTCATCTATGACAGTTTGGTTACAGGTATTGAATCCTTCAATATCTATCACAATGAGCTAGGCGGATCCAAATGAGTTTAATTTTGTGGCGATAGTTTAGTCCAAAGGCTGCAACTTAGAAGTTGTGTTTGGTAGCATGAAATAAACTTTCTTGGATTTTAATTTCGGCACGCTATTATGCGCTGTACAGTTGTCCAAGAAGAGAACAATATCGCGATTTTCACGGGACATTTTTCTGTCTAGTTCCTTCAATCAATTAGTGAAAATTTCGGCAGTTGTCCAATTTTTTTTGTTCGCAAAATAAGTCATTGGAAAAGATTTCATTCCTGAAAAACATCGGGGTTTAGCAGATTTACCTATCATAAGAGATTTGAGCCTTTCTGAACCATCCATATTAGTGCAAAATAGCGCAGTTAATCTTTCTTTGCTCATTTTCCCGCCATGACATACGCTTCACCTTTAATGGTCATAGTTTTATCAGGCATACATTTAAAAAATAGTCCTGTTTCATTTCATCTGCATTAAACACATTTTTTGGATAGTATTTTTCCAAATGAAAAGATGAAAATGGAAAATGATCCAAGTGGTAGGATGAAAAAATTCGAGATATCGAGAGTTTGATTAGAAAAATTTCGAGTTAAAGAGTTTGTTTTACATTAGTTTTATACCGTGCGTGAAGGGAGATGAAAATATTTCGAGATATCGAAAATTTCGAGATACCGAGGTTCGACATATCGAGGTTCACCTGTATATATATATATATATATATATATATATATATATATATATATATATATATATATATATATATATATGTATATATATATATATGTATATATATATATATGTATATATATATATATATATATATATCGCCTCATAGTTCATGGTGATACCTTAATTTCTTAAAAGTTTTTCAAATTTTCCTCTATTAATGCTTGCAGTCTGTGCTACGGTATTTACAGTAACTTACTATTGTCATATCTGAAACAAGCATGGGTTAATTAAGGTTAGATGCTCAGACCTGATAAAAAATTTACTTTAATTAATCTCCAGATTATTAATCCAGTGCTGTTCATTTCATTTTTCGGAATGATAGCTCTGATCTAACTGCTTTGGTGAATTTATTAATTTATTGTTTTAATTTTTCGTAAAACTTGGAATTGGTTATTATTCAATCTTTCTAATATATATATATATATATATTGACTTTTAAATTGTAGAATTAAGACACTTTAATGCAGGTTTTGGATTTCGTGTCTTGTGGGTTATTCCATGATTTCATGATCTGGTACACTCTTTTTACATCTTTTTACATTTTTGATACTTCGGTATTCATATCTTATGCAATATATCGGCTTCCGGGAGTGTTGTCTAGACATAAAGCTTGCTTAACCGGGGAGTGGGGGTCCGGCCAATCTTTGGTATATTGCTTCCATTTACTTGTCTACTTTTCTGGTGTGATATTTAAATCCACGTTGTAGTGCAGCTTCGCGCCTCATTCGTGTGATTTCTGGTATTTTATAACTTTCACACTAAAATTACATATTTATATATATATATATATATATATATACTCGTATATATAATATATAATATATATATATATATATATATATATATATATATATATATATATATATATATATATATATATATATATATATATATATATATATATATATATATATATATATATATATATATATATATATATATATATATATATATATATATATATATATACCAAATAGGTCAGAATAATTATTGTACACATAGATATTCCAAAATAAATAATTTTCAGTGTCATTTAAAATAATGATGTGTGTTATTTTGTGAAATTAAATTCACCCAATTTAATGAATTACTGAAGAAATAAAGAGAAAATTATTTTAAGTCTGTAGGGAAAGTCTTGTGCTGCCCACATCAGACTTTTTTTTATCACCACTGTAGTCGTGACTTGTCCATATCAGGTATATTTACCAAGACGCAGCAGCCCTATTGTCTCGTATATATATGGTCTCGCCCTATTGTCTATTGGGCCGTAGCCAGGCAGGGGCCAGAGAGGGCTAAGCTCCCCACAGAGGTATACTCAGCCCCCCCCCCCTCCGATAAAAATATTAAAGTTTTAATAGTGATAAGAAACGTCAACTAACATGTCATCCAAATTTTGTATAAAAAAATTATTTATGAAATTTTTTTATAAATCACTTTGTTTAAAAATTTTTAATTTAGCTGAATTTATGGTTTTACTGATGATCCATTTATTTACATATTTAATTTAAAAATATTTAAAAATTTTAAAAATTAAGACAATAGTGTTTGGATACTTTTATATTATTACTGGGTTCATTCTTTTACATTATTGTATCAAAATCAACTGATAGGTAGTTAAGAGTTGATATTAAGCATTAACTTGTATTAACTTTCAGATTTTATTTTCGATTAATTAGCAGCTTTGCTACTAGTTAATGCTTATATTAAAATCCACTGTAATTATTATGTATTACAATATTGATGTATAGTAACTATATGGATTTTCCTAATCAACTTTTAGTTTACAAATATAAATATTCAATTATTTGTAAATAATTTATATGGATTAAAATATATAATAGCAACTATTATGGTTAATAAATGCTAATGATTAACTGTGTTTTGGGTGAACCCCTCCTTCAAGGTTGTTGAGCTCCCTTTAAATTTCATTTCAGCCCCTTTTTAATATCGTCTACAGCTACAGCCTTACTCAGCGTAGCAAACAAATCAACAACGTACTGTTGCAATAATTCTCTCCATAAATAATGCTTTTGATCACATCTCTGATCTATTGCAAGTTAAGAGCTTTTTCAAAAAACGTTATTGAAGGTGGATAGTATGTCTGGAATCCAGGAAAAAAAACCTGTTCAATAACTCATTTGCTTCGTGGAGCCTATTAGTACGTGTAAATACGTCGCCAAAATCTCGCCAAGTGTTATGGACGAAGAAATAAGTTGTTCTTACAGCAGATAAATGACTATGGGCGTTCAAATACAAAAGTATTACTCAAAGTATCTTTTTTCATGAATGGAATGAGCTAGATCCACGAGAATGATGTCACCCAATTTATCGCATGGTATTACATATGAAAAGGGAACATGTTTCTCAATAGGAAATATTTTTTTTTCATTTTATGACTTTTTGATAATTTTTTTGAAAAATGTACAATATCTCGAAAACGGTTCATGTTAGCGTTCTAAAATTTATGTCAATCTTTTTCTAATGAAAAATTACATAAGAAACGTCTATTTTCGTAACTTTATTAGTGGTTTTGATTTTTTGACGATTTTTTCAAAATTTTATTCGAAAATTTAGGGGGGTTCTGAACATTCAATTGCGTATAAAAACAATAGGCTTCCAGTGTTTACGGATTGTGATTTTTGTACCAAATTTGGTTCGAATCGGTCCATTCGTTCGTCAGTTATCGTCACCACAGACTCACTGACACACACACACAGACATTACTTCAAAAATGTTTGATTCGTGATCAGGGATGCTTGAAACGTGCTCTCCCGTCGAAAACTCGAATTCGAATTTTCGACCCCGTCACAATACTTTCCTTATACATTATGTATATAAGGAAAGTAATAGGTTATTCTTATAGTAGGTACTTATATTTTTTCCAAGATACTGAATTTTCGTCAATGAGTCGTCATTTTCATTGATATAGCTTTATTTTTATCCATTTGGCGAGATTTTCTTTAATTTGGTAGCAATTAAAAAGTCGTGAAGTTGGCGACATTCTGCCAAATTCGTCTCCAAAATCTCGCCAAGCTGGATGAACGGAGAAATAAGTTATTCTTACAGCAGATAAATGACTATTGGCGTTCAAATACAAAAATATTACTCAAAGCATCTTTTCTCATGAATGGAATGAGCTAGATCCACGAGAATGATGTCATCAAATTTATCGGATGATATTACATATGAAAAGTGAACATGTTTCTCAACGGTTAATATACTTTTTCTATTTATGGCATTTTTTGATAAATCTATTCAAAAAATGTGCAATATTTCGAGAACGGTTCATGCTAGCGTTCTAAAGTTTATGTCAATCTTTTCTAAGGAAAAATTACATCAGAAATGTCTATTTGCGTAACTTTATTAAAGGTTTTGATTTTTGATGATTTCTTCAAATGTTCACTCGAAAATTTAGGGGGTTTCTGAACATTCGATTGCGTTTAAAAACCATGGGCTTCCAGTATTCACGGATTGTGATTTTTGTACCACATTTCATTCGAATCGCTCCATTCATTCGTGAGATATCGTCTCCACAGACTCACTGATAAACACACACACACACACACACGCACACACACACACATCACCTCAAAAATGCTTGATTCGTGATCAGGGATGCTTGAAACGTGCTTTCCAGTCAAAAACTCGAATTCGAATTTTTGACCCCGTCACAATACTTTCCTTATACATTATGTATAAGGAAAGTAATAACAAAAGCAGTGCAGCCACACATCAAAACTCAACAAGAAAAGTGTTGCTACTATAGAGTTAGAAAGAAGGAAATAAAACTCCTATGGATGAAATGTTTGAAAATGCCAAAATGTTTTGAGAATTATACCTAGGTGTCGCTCGTGTTAGTAAAGTAGCTGCTATTGTTAGTTGACACAACAGAAAGGCGTAATATTCAGTATATGTATTTTTTATTATTACTTTACTTATATACATAATGTATAAGGAAAGTATTGTAACGGGCTCAAAAATTCAAACTCGAGTTTTCGACGGTAGAGCACTTTTCAAGCATCCCTGATCACGAATCGAACATTTTTGAAGTGATGTCTGTGTGTGTGTGTGTGTGAAAGTATGTGTGTGTGTCAGTGAGTCTGTGGAGATGATATCTCACGAATGAATGGAGCGATTCGAATGAAATTTGGTACAAAAATCACAATCCTTGAATACTGGAAGCCTATTGTTTTAAAACACAATCGAATGTTCAGAATCTTCCTTAAATTTTCGAGATAAATTTTCAAAAACTCATCAAAAAATCAAAACCTTTAGTAAAGTTGCGCAAATAGACATTTCTTATGTAAGTTTTCCTTAGAAAACGATTGACATAAACTTTAGAACGCTATCATAAACCGTTCTCGAGATATTACACATTTTTCAAATAAATTTATCAAAAAATCCCATAAATTAAAAAAAAATATTAACTGTTAAGAAACATGTTCACTTTTCATATGTAATATCATGCGATATATTTGGTGACATCATTCTCGTGGATCTAACTCGTTCCATTCACGAGAGAAGATACTTTGAGTAATACTTTTGTATTTGAACGCCAATAGTCATTTATCCGCTATAACTTATTTCTCCGTCCATAGCGGTTGGCGAGATTTTGGCGAAGAATTTATCGGAATGTCGCCAACATGGCGACATTTTTAAATGCTGCCAAGTTAACGAAAATCTCGCCAAATGAATAAAAATGACGCTAAATCAATGAAAATGACGACTAATTGATGAAAATTCAATATCTTGGAAAGAATATAAGTATCTACTATAAGAATAATATTTTTTTAAACTGTAAAAGTAGTAAATTCTTTGCATTATATAAGGAAAGTCATATTCTGCCCACACATCAGATTTTTTTTTAATAGAGTTCCCTAATTATGAGTATAATTAACCAGTATTTTTTCATAGTTGAAGGGTGCAGTACAGAATATAAGGAGATAAAATAAATTGAAAAGTAAAATTATTTTGAATACTTAAGAATATTCTTTATTTTTTCAGTTCTATTTTGCATTGCGCTCATAATTTATTTTTACAAAATGGACAGTTTAAATAAATATTTTAGGCCATTCGCCATAGAAATGCATGCAATGCAGGGCTACTTATCTTATCCCAGAGCCACGTGAATGATTGTCTCAAACGATATTGGCGTTTTCTTAATAGGAAGTTTTAACTCCTTACTTTTACCTCCATGGTTGCTACGTCAATTAGAAAACAGAAATTAGAAAACATGAAAAGTAAAACCAAGGAGGATAGTAACTGATAGATTTTCGAACCAACTAGGAGATTAATAAGTAAAAAACACTTTGCGCAACTTTTTCTTCTTCTTCTTCTTCGACCCAGACCGTCCGACGTACCCGAAGGTACAATATCTGTTTGGACGGCCGGGAAGTGCCACCCAATTTAGACCAGAACCCAGTAGGTGTGCGCAACTCATTTAAGCATAAATGTAATAACAACGCAACACACAGCTGTTTCGAGGATACGCTGGATCCCCTTTGTCAGTGCAAGAGAACCAACAAATCCGAAGTCGCTCATTTCGTCCTTTTGACTTCGGGTTTATTGATTCTCTCGCATTGACGAACGGGATCCAGCATATCCTCGAAACAGCCGTGTGTTGCGTTGTTATTATATTTGTGCTTAAATTATTTGCTCAAACTGAAAGGAATGTTTATGCTTTCCCCCCTGCGTCACGTGTATAACTCCTATGTAATGCGTTTAGTCTCTGTTGCTTTACTGGTGTGGATGCACTGTTTTATCCTGAAGAAGGAGACTGTTTTTTTTTTTTTTTCACATAATAACCGCAACGCTTTAAATTCAGTTCAGATAATGTTGAGAATTACCTCACCTCCTGCACCATGGTAGACTCATAAAATAAAGTGTCGTATTCCCAAGACTTGCAAGAGACTGCTCCATCATCCAATGAGAGTCGTGAAAGGACTGTTCCGTTTGTCACAGAACTGTTGAAGAAGGTGCAACCGCTGCGCTCGAAACCACCGCCTCGGGTGGAGATCATGGGGATACTTATGTTCTTCCATGTATCTACTGATATGTTTGCAGAAATAACCTGTCACGGAAAAAAAGATTTAAGAGTGAAAATTTTGTAACATTTCATTGATTACATAAAATATGTAATTTTAATACTATATAAACAAAGTGTTTCTCTTCATCTGTTTGTAAAACTTGGAGATAAATTCGATAACATTGGAGATGAATCTGGCGACAAATTTTACGCAAATTCCGCTCATGAATAATGTTATATTCAATAGATGCGAGATCCTATCTTTGGAAATCCCCCTTCTCCTTCTTCTTCTTCGACACAGGCCATCTGACCTACCTAAAAGTGTGAAAGCCCCAGGCCGTCCGGCTCGTCCAGAGGACTTAGAGCAACAAAATGGACGACCGGGAAGGCTACCTAAAAGTGTAAAGTATCTGTTTGGACGGCACCACCCAATTTAGACCGGAAGCCAGTGGGGGAGATATCCACAGGGAACGTACCCTCCTATCCTATCACCAACCTCTCGAAAGGACTTTCGGACCCCCGTCGTTAACGTGTTCGTACTCCGCGTGAACACGGTAACAGTTTAGGCAGAGCCAAGAATAGAACTAGGGTCGTTTGAGTGCAATCCCCACCGGTTGGGGCAGCAAGATTCTTTACAATAGCGCCCGAACAAATCAACTCTGGAGGTTAGTGCAAAGATGTCGAAGGTCTGAAGACCCCAAACCGTGCGACTCACATAGTGGGTTTAGAGTAGCTAGCTGCACGGCCGGGAAAGGATACCTCCTACATTCAGGAGGCACCCAAGGTCTATCATCCCGCCAAACGAACTTCTATTTAGGTCTAAAAATATAACAATTTATGAAAAATATTGTGATTAAACAGACAGTTTTACATTATATTTAAACTTAATAAGTACGTCCATTTTACAAAAATGGGAAAATGGTTATTGCGAATATAGATAAAAAGATCATTAAAAAATAAAATTTAGAGTGAGGTATAATAACATAATGAAAAATAGATTAAAATGAAAGAAAATAATAAAATTTTAAAAGTAAAATTTAGAAAATATATAAAGTCGGAGGTCTGATAGTCACCCTAGTACGATTAGCACAGATTCAGTGCACTGTAAAATATTGAGCACCGATTTCATATCGGAAGAACAACTACCACGCAGGAAGCTCACCTGGAGGATAAAAATAGAATCAGGAGGCTAATCTAAAGCAAAAATAGCAGAAAGAGGTCAGCCAGATGGTCAGTTGTACGCCAGTCTGATATTAGAAGGTGGAGAATGTAAAGTCCGCTTCAAAGTTAAGAGCTTGAAATTCTGTCCCAGTAGCTCAACGGTAGAGCGTCGGCTGGTCAGTACGGAGATCCAGGGTTCGATTCCCGGTTGGGGCAGCAGTTACAACCGCAGTGAGAAATTATTCATCGCTGCGGATAACCAAGACTTCAGTAGAAGCAAAACGATTGTTGTTATCCAATTCATAAATAAAATGCATACAAGAAACAATAGAATTCAAAATATCCTATCATCCTTATTAAGGAAATCAAATAATCGCTCAAAAACTGCTGCAATTATAATGTAAAAAAAAAAAAAAAAAATTAAAACTCGCAAATACAGCATAAACATAAAACTGGCCTATCGGTTTTATAGGCAAATAACAGCTTTCTTCTTCAGGACCTACAAGAAATGCGACCTCACTTACTCAAGTCAGGTCGGCAACTGAAAGTAGCACACGTGGCTGAATGTAGGAGAAAATAAGCTGCCAACGTCGAGCGAAGAAATGAAAGAGGAAAAAGAAACCAAAACGACCGACAGAGAACTACGAATGGACAAAACCACAAAGGAAAGAAAGTAGAAAAAAGACAGTAAAGAGAACGGATAATAAAACGAATAGAAATAACTGAATAGAGAAAACAAACTTACTGAAAACAACAACAACATGACGAAAAAACCTCAGGTATTTTGTCGTTATTATTCATAGTAGTTTCTGTTTTTATCCGTCATGCTATCCTTTCTCTTACCGCCTATTTCCTTCTTTCTATCATTTGTGGTGTTTTTTTTCCCCTCTTTCATTTCTTCCCTCGGCGTTAGCAGTTTCTTTTTTCCTACCTTCAGTTACTTACGCTATCCCCAGTTGCCGACCTCGCTTGATGACACGCTTCTTGCGTGTCCTGAAGAACAAGTCTGTTATTTGCCTTTGTAATCGGTTAAAGCAGTTTATTTTTGTATTTACGAAGTCTTAATTTATAGTGCGTGATCCAAAAGAATAAGTAAAGCGTACCTCAGAAGGTCTGGCACACCAATGGTCGACGTTGGGCGCGAAGAACGTCATGATAAGGTTATGGAAACAGTGTGGGGAGGCGCAGAACATGCAGAAGGTGAAGATCCCCAGTTGCCATGGGCCGTGGCCTCCTATGATATCCGTGAACTCCTTGGGTCGAACGCCATTCTCTTTCTTCCCGCCTGACATCGTGGCTGGTACGGGCACTCACAGTCCTGGCTGAAATTTTCTCAAAATTATATATAATATTTAAGATTATATAAAATATCGACATCACAATTACCCTTTAAAAATAGTTTAAAATATTAAATTATTGAAATTGCAACCACTCTATTTTGAAAACTTAGAATCTGATCTGAAATTCCAAGTATATATCACAACAAATAAAATCTTCGTAAATACAGTATACATACAAAAATAAACTGATGGTAAATGACAGCACTGTCCACAAGCAGACGATAACTGACTGGACCGGCTAGAGTAAAAATGGCGGTTACGTCAGCCTGTATATTTAGGAGCCTTAGTTTCTAGATAGAAGTTTTAGTTTTCGCTCCGATTTCAAGCAGATACCCCGACCATAGATGTTATTCACATTAAAATATGCCAAAAAAAATTCTTGATAAACTCCCTGAAATAGAAACTTCGTAGCGGAAACACTTCATTGAGCTCTTCTGAAAAGCTTCAGTGACAGTCTCAGGCATAAGAATGTCAGGAAAAATATAGTTCTAAAATTCGAAACGTTCTTTTACTCTGAAAAAACACCATGTTCTTGGATTGATAAAAAAAAATCTGATGTGAGCAACAGATGACTTTTCCTACAGACTTCAATTTAATTTTTCTTTCTTTCTTTTACAATTCATTGAGTTTAATGGCGAAAAATAACACAGACAATTATTTAAAATTGCACTGAATTTGCAGTTTTATTTCAATTTTCGTTTTTATTTAGGGACAGACTATTTTTAAAAGTGGCGTGACAGAAACATGAAAAAACTAAAATATCTCTAGAAAAGTTAGCCCTAGAGTTATGGGGTTGGTCTTATACTCTTTGTAGTCAGAAATTGCGTAGTATAAAACAAACATTTAATGGATATATTTGAACATACGTAGTCTTTCACTTAATTTTGTGCGTGCCATTTTACAAAAAGAGGAAGTTTTTTTCTTTCCGAATCGCACCAAAATCTAAGCAGTTCCATAGTATCTAATAGGTGACTTATCTACTGAATTTTGTAAAAGTTGGTCTATTAGATTTTCAGCTAAAGTGGATACATACTTTTTTGCGGGCCATTTTGCAAAAAAAAGAAGTTCCTTTTTTGCCGAATCGTATCAAAATCTAATCAGCATCAGGGTCACTCACAAGGAACTTATCTTCCAAATTTTGTGAAATTTGGTTAATTAGTTTTTCAGCACACACATTGACAGACAAACAGACAGGCAGACACACACGCGCGCGCGCGTCCAAGCTAAAGGTAGTTTTTTGAGGTTCTAGAATGCTCGAAACACGCAGATCCGTCGAAAATTCGAGTTGTGATTTTCGACACCATTCCAATACAACCCTATACATTACCATGTATGAAGTAAAAAAGGTCTGTAATGATCTTCTGGACTATAAGAAACAGCAGTCGGTATTTCTAATATATTTTAGAGAATACAGTAGTGCCACCTGACTGGAAAAAAAAAACTACTATTTCAATTTCTCGGTACATTATCTATCCTAGATTTTAAAAATTGGATGTGTACAACTTTACACCTATACTATGGATTATAGGTAATGTCAACAGAAAATCTTTCAGAAGATGATGAAAGTTGTTTTAACATTTGATAATAATTTGTTACACCATGAGAGTCTCAACTTTCATGTAAATGATGGAACCTTAATTTACATCTGCTGTGTAGAAACCGTTAGAAACATTATCACCTTGTCATATCCTATTTATTTTGCCAGTCCTATTTTAAAACCCTTGCAAAATAGCATCCTTATTTTGAGGTGGAAGGCTTTCGTTCCAAAACAATTTTTAATAGTTACACATATGATATTTTGTCTTTACACAAAAGAGCATATCTTCTAATTTTTTCTTTCTCGTACGTAGTATTGAGAAAGTATACTTTTCACGAAAATTTTCTATTTTGAGAATTTAAAGCCAACGTATGTTTTAGAACTTCCTGAATAAGTTTTGACTATTTTTGGAGGGCTGTCTGTCTATCCGTCTGTGGCCGATTACTTGTGTACAAGATAGCAGCCACAAATATTAATAAATTTTTCACGAAATACTATATAGTACCACTTTATAGTACATAACTATACAATATCACTTTATATTCGACTTTGTTAGCAAAGAATCTAGAACTAGATATAATTTTTTTTATTCAAGCAAAAACTTCGAAATGGATTCGAAATTTTATATTTTCTTAACATGGCAGCATAGGACAACATTTGACATAATCCTGCATAAAAGAAGTTATTTATGGCTTAATGATCACGGAACTTAACAGTTTCACTAATTGTGGTGAAAAATAGACGAAATGCATATTTTGTGGTGACGTCATTGGCCTCATTTGGGGGTGGGACAAGTTACCCCCCCCCCTCTGCTCCCAGGAGATACATTTTGAAGTATGGTATCAATGAAACGATCTTTTCAAGTCATTTATAGCAAAGGGTAACACGCTATAATTGTAATCATTTGAGCCAATGATACCGATTTTTCAAAAAATGTTTTTGTAAAATTTGAAAAAAAAAAGAATTATGGTATGAGACAGTCGAGTTAAGCCACACTACAGTTTATTTTATTTATTAAATTATAACAATTATAAAAAAATATATGGCATTATATTTATAAAGTTATTTTTTTTTCCAGTCTTATTTGTTGGCAGTGAAAGAATATGAAATTGGGTTTCTAGTGCTTCTGAAAGACAAAGTTGTTGCAAGTTTTTTCTTTTTTAAATTCCTTGGAATTGTCCCCCCTAATTTGAATTTTCGATTTTTCCGTTGATCCTTTGAGCCGATATAGCCCAGTTGTTAAGACGTTGGGAGTGATTTTTCGAGATTTTGATGCCAATATATGTTTTAGAACTTCCCGAACACGTTGGAGTGATGTCCGTCTGTCTGTCTGTGGTCGATTTCTTGTGTACACGATAGCTGCCACAAATATTAATGGATTTTTACGAAACTTTATATCTGACCTTGCACACACACACACACACACACACACACACACACACACACAGAGAGAGAGAGAGAGAGAGACTTCTAGTTCCTTCGTATTATAGAGATCCCGAAACGTGTAGATCTGACGAAAACTCGAGTTGCGATTTTCAATACGTTTCCAATCCTTCTCCATACATTACCATGTATTGTAGGGAAAGTAAAAAAAGTGTGTACCTCCTATCAGAATACACAAAATGAGCCACCGTTCATTGAAATCGGTTTAGTAGTTAAGGCTGTATGTCTATCAACATTGAAGGGGGGGCGAAATGTCATTTTAATGTTTTTTTTCCCTCGAATGCTACCACATCAATTGCAATTTGTTTTGCTTTATCCCGTTTATCAGATTGGCGAGCAAATTGCAGAGAAAAAAGAATAACCTTTAGCTATTTTGGGAACTGAGTTACAGACCCCTGAAAATGATCACATCAAGTATAATATACAGAAGGCAGCTAAGCATTCGGACATGATGATTTGGCGGGAAGGAACGTCGACGCGTTCCAAAAATCACCGAGGTAAGAACTAAATATTGATCTTAAAACTGAATTTTCTAGTAAACATTTTTTGCTTACTATTTCTATCTATTTTTTTTTATCGAAGATATTTCGGGTAAAAGTAAGGAAAGTGTAGCGAAAATTCCCTCGGACAAAAACTTTTTGTTTCTGAGCAAACAATGCTTCAAAATATTGCAATATTGAAACTATTTTTGTATATTCATAAATGGTGCCCTGTTTCCAAAAAAACAGTATACATTAATTAGATTTTTATCTGTTAGGTCCGGATACATAAGCGTACAAAATGTTTGAACTTTTTTTGTAACTCACAGATTTCAGCACAATGCCCCGAACAAAAACGTTATTCGATTCAGAACACCGAAAATCGACGTTTTCTTTCAACGTTTCGACTTTATTCTCTGTTCTGTTTTTGTTGTCGCTATAAAATTCTGGGCGCACTTCCAAGTCAGTCATATCTATTGCATAATTCAATTCATGGATTTATTTTACTATGGCTTGAAAATAACGAACATCAATGAAGGAGCACCTCCTGAATATCAAGATGACCTTCGCTGACTCTGGCAGTAAGAGTGGAAGTCCGCACTTGGTGATTAATTGGGAAAGGGTGATATTTCGATCCCAAGTGGCGCGGCTGATTTATTGCACAAGATATCCATCTCTGGCTGTAAACATAATGTAGCTGAGCCCTGATTATGAAGCTATTCTTTTCTGAGGCTTTTGTCATCGTTGGCTAGCGAGACTTTCGTAATCGCTGGCTATCGAGGCTTTCGCCCGATAACGGGATTCTAGAGGAAATTTGAACGATGCAAAACTGCCAAGCGGGTAACATACACAGTAACGAAGCAGGATAAAATAATTTGGGAAGACATAGAATTCGGGACCAAAATTAGCAAATTAAAAAGTATTAAGCTGTATATTGCGAGAGGTGGGGAAGCCCAGTGGACGAGGGATGGGGCAACATTGTCGTTAGTGCACGGGGGTTGCAATGGGACGACCTGAGTTGGATGACCGCCTCTTCCCAAAGTGTCCCCGTGTTTACGCGAAGCCGGGTGCCCGTCATCTGGACCGTGGTTAGAGGACACTTCTATCTTCTCGAAATCAAAATATTAAGTCATCCAAGTTCCCCAGAAGAACAGCTGCAAAATGGTGAAAACAACTCTTCTACGACTTGATGGACAGAGACGTCTCCATTACAGAGGGGCTCACAGTGGGGCGCCTTGGAAAGAGGTGACCTCTTGACCGCCACTAGTCGCACGTGCTCCCGGGTGCGTGGGAGTTTTGGGCCAGCTGGTACGTATTAATTCTCGGGTGTTAACCAACCCTCCGAGATGACAGCACCCAATAACTGAGATTTAACTGTATGCCGTCCAATGAAAATATGCGTGGGCGCGGTAGCCCAGTGGTTAGCGCGCTGGAGTTGCACTCGGTAGGCCCGGGTTCGATTCCAGCCACTGCCCAAACTGCCGCCGTGTTCACGCGAAGTACGATCACGTTAAACATGTGGGTCCGTAAGTCCTTACGAGAGGTTGGTGGTAGGAGAAGGAGGGTACGGTCCCTGTGGATGCCTCCCCCACTGGGTTCCGGTCTAAATTGGGTGGCACTTCCCGGCCGTCCAAGCAGATACCTTACACCTTTCTGGTAGGTCGGACGGTCTGGGTCGAAGAAGAATGAAAATATGCAGGGGCTGCAGTGTCAGACTAATAACAACCAGGGCCGTAGTCTTTGTAGGAGGTGACAATTTTCGAATGTCGAGAGAGCGTGAGTTTTTTGAGAGTGTTGAGATGATTTGATATTTTGATTTCGAGAGGAGAAAAGTGTCCTCTAACCACGGTCCAGATGACGGGTACCCGGCTTCCTTCCGACGCGATGACGAACTACCCCACGAGATATCCCACAAGGTATGCCATGCATGTATTTTTACATACATTTTTGATGACACGATTTTCCCGCTCTCTCTCTCTCGACATTTGATGTAACCTGGCGAGTTGATGGATACTATGGCAACTGTCTCAACATTGGGCGCCAGAAAAGTCGCCAAATTCAAGACCCTGCCGGTCTTTGGGATAATGCCCTAAAAGGGCGCATTTATTTACATGTTTCCGAAATTCACTAAGAATATTTAAATAGTACTTTCATATTACATAGACCGCACTTTAAACGCTAAATTGGCGACCCGAAACTACATTGTTACCATGAAACCGCGATGAAATAAATTTTAAATAATTAAAAAATACAAAATGATGGAAATCCAGATTGAAATAAATTTAAATTATAGTAAATTCGTAATGCTTCAGAATAAAAGTCACAAAATTTGCATTTAATTGAATTTTTATTTTACATCTTTTCTTTACTTTTCAATTATGTAAACTTTATAAAGCTTGCCTATATAGAGCTTTACAAATAAAAATTTATAAATCCAAAAATGCTTGTTTTGAAATTTGAAAATGATTTGTTTATTTTAAAAAAACTCTGTATTCATGAATGCACAAGCGATATTATAACATGAAAATCACTGTGCATCAGAATTGGTGATTGAGCATCTGTTTTTGTTATTAATATATTTGGAATAATACATAAACCATATAAATATTTAATAATTTTTAAAAATTATTTAAACATATTTGAATCTAAACATGTTTGAAATAATTTAGAACATTTACATATTTAAAAAAAAAATTTAGTATTCATCCAAGAATTACTGTTGGCGAATTTTTTTAACGAATATAGCAAGGCAACTCTTTGATTTGGCTCTATTGCAGTACGTTAGCGATTTAAGAAAAACAACTACTTTGAGAGATTTTGGCTGAAGAAAAGAATAATTCAATTTTAAACGTAGCTAAGAATATAAATTTAATTTTAAGTGTAACTAACAATATAACTTTCTGAATACTTCCTTAAAGAAAGCAGGCGTATTAAAATTAGAGAACTATATTTGTTTTGAAGGCGTTTTCTAGCCCTCTTCTTCAAGCGAGAAGGCAGTGTCTCTTCTGAACAACTGAGAAGAAAGAACTATAAGATGGTATGCAGACAAACAATCAAATAGATAGATATGGAACACCCAAAGCAAGGATTGGTAGAGGGGGTAATTTTCACCTACATTAATATGAAAAACCCGACCATAAGCATATCAACACAGGCCAATAATACGGCTTAGCCTACACATTACCCCAAACGAAAAAAATTGAAACGTCGCATTAATATGCGATTTAAAATAAAACTAGGAAAAAAAATTAAAACCTTTAAATTACTAGTAAAAATAAAGTAATGGTGAGAAATAAGAGTGAGGAAGAAATTGGTAAACTCATAAAACAAACAAGAAAGATCAATCATGCTTAAAGCATTGATTATGAAACACTTTCCAACTTCAATGCAATTTTATTTAAACAAGTCTAAAATGCAATACATTCCTCGGTAATATTTTAAAACTTATCACAATATTACATTAATTTATTATATTTGAAAACTTAAACCTTCATCGAAAAAAATGAATTTCATTCAAATGACGGCATTGAAATATATATTGCCTGGTTTAAACATCTCTAAAATACGATACTTTCCTCGGTAATAATTTTAAAATTATCATAATACTACGATAATTTATTATATTTAAAAACTTCATCGAAAACAAATGGAATTTGTTCAAATGACGTCATAGAAAAAATAACACGTCTGGCTCTCTCTATAAAAGCAACATTTCATTCATAAACAATTTCCCATTTATTTCATTCATCACAATACTATAATAATTTATTTTATTTAAAAAATAAGACCACGGAGCTACAAGTAATTAAAATCTATGCTTAAAACTTCATCGAAAAAAATCGTCCTTCTCTTTGTAAAATCAATGAATATTTCATTCATATCAGCTATGCAGACTCCATGAGCTAAATAATTTTGTGTTAAAGAAATACAGCAATTCTAATACAACTCATTCTACATATTTTGCTGTTTACATTTTACATAAGTGAAAAATAGGCTTCGTTGTAGAAATAATAAAATTTGGATGAGCATTTAAACTCAAATATATTGTAATTGCGTTGTTTCAGTATGTAGATGCACAGAATTTAAGCAAAAATAAAGTGGTTTTAAGACGGATACAACACTCAATATGAATTAAAAAGAACTTAAAAAATCACGATTTTTAAACAAGATGGATGCCATATATCATGAAGTGGGTCATGTGATCTTTTCATATCATGGTCACGTGATTGCTTCATATAAGAGGTGTAATTATTATTTTAATTTTTATTTAAAAAACTACTGAATATATTTCGCTGAATTTTTTTTTATATATTTTATGGAACAATTTGAATATTAACTAAAATTTTCGAAGCAATTTGTGAATTTTAAATCCGCTTGAAAAATGTTTGAAAAATTAGGTCCCATAGGGCTCAATGTATTTCATTTTTTCAACCCGGGTTTAATCCAAAACTAATTGGGTGATATTATTCATTTATATTCCCATAGGTCCAACAGACCGTGTGAACAACATACTAAAATTTCATTTTGATTAAGTCATTTTTACGGCAGTTATCGTGCTAACGGACAGACAGACAGACAGAATGAACAAAGTCATAAACACTTTTTAACTTTGTTGTAAAGTGTTAAAAAACGTAGATATTCGGTATCTCTGAACTAGGGATGGCCCTGTAAAATGTCCCTGGTGTCGGGAATACTTCTATTTTTATTTTATTTTTATTCTTAGTCACAAATTCATTTGGGTGCCGATAAAAGTTTAACTCCATTTGTTGATTTTCCTGCTTAATGTAAATATGCTATTTATCCTTTCTTGCACCTTCACCACATACGTTAATACATGGAACAAAGGGGTTAGTTCCTGTATTACCTGTCAGAATTTTCGTTTGATTTTAATATCATTCCAAGTAGGTGCAGTTACAGGCTTAAATACTTTTGTAGATATATCTGCTTGATTTATTACAGATAATTTCTCTCTCTCTTGAACTTATCTTATATGTAGAACCGGGAACGAGGTGTTTAGTACCTCTCTTATGTATAACCGGATTATTCTAATGCATTTCATTGGTTAACACTAACTCGCATGTACTCTACATGCACCATCATTTAATAGTGGATAAGTCACACGTATTAAACTATTTTTCAAGCAATTCAATATATGTATATATACGTGTGTGTGTGTGACCTTAAGTGACTAGAGAATAATAGCGGAAGGGCTAATTTGGGTTAGGCCTAACTGCACGTTTACGGAGAATCTTTGGTGAACGTACGAAACTTTTACTCTGGTTTAAGATTTCATTAATCAGCCAAAAATTATAACATAAGACTAAAATACTATGTATAAAGTGTTATTACTGCAAAAAGGTATTTAAGAGACAAAAAAAGTAAAAGTAACAATGTAAATAAACCTAAATTGCCAAATATGTGCATATGCTTGTTGCCATTCGGAAAACGATGAAAACGTACTTAAATTAATCACTCGAAATTATGTTATTCGGTTGAAGTGAAACTGAATATAGGACTCTTTTTTAACTATCTTAGAACAACAGTTATTCATATCATTATTATAAACAAACTGTCACCCAACTAAAACATCTTGAAGTCCTTATTTCTTTTTGATATTACTAAAGTTGAGTTCTATTTTACAAAATGTTATTCATGCATGTTGTGACACGTCACAACACTTTATTTTATTATTCTAAATTAACATTTTTTTTTATAAATCATTAAATATTTTATTTTACTTAATTTATTATTCCAAATTATTCTATTCAAAATTGCTTTTATTTTATATTTTCATTAATAGACCAATTGTTTCTTTTATTAATTTTAATTATAGTGTGCTGCAGTATTCATATTCTCATGTATGGTGTATGACATCCACTTTCATACTGCGGTAGAATGACACCCGTTTTCGACAATTGGTAAATCCGGTTTCAGGTGAGACATGGATCCTTTTAATCTCCCTGGTTGAACATGAGTTTTTCTTTTCTTGGCATGGCAACGGTGTGTGTGGCTTCAGCCAATCACAGCGTGCCAAGTTAGGCGGGAAATTCTTCCTCGGTGCAATAAGTGCTGAGTCTTTCTCTTCTCTCAAAAAAATACTGCGTGTAAAGGTGATATAGGTGAGGTCTCCCTTTTAAGGGGGGTGCCTCGTGCACTCACCATTTTGTTTTTATATTAGTTTTAAGTGCAAGTGCTAAAAATGAAATTAATTTACTTACGGATAAAAAAATCAACATATTTGTCTTGTGTTTTTCTGTTTGTGAATCATCTTTTGAATTTCTTGGATTTATTGATTGTGGAATGAATATTTTTACAAAGTGTAGATACAGGAGTCTGTAATAGCAAAAATGAATTTTGTACAAGTACCTCATATAGATTACTCTTTCATAAAAAAATAAATTGAGTCAAGTTAAAGAATATTTATTTATTTCCCAGTTTGACAGCAGCATTTTGCCTCTATGGACAATTACTGTGGATTACATCTATTTGCCAATTACTATGCAATTCTGGTCTTACGCAAGGAACGTTATGTATGTTACTGTGCATTTATGGTTTTAGAAACCTTTATTGGGATTGTTATGTCGCACATTAATTTGACATAATTATAATTAATATCCTGCACATGCTTTTAGTCAATTATTCTAAAAGTCTAGTCCTCAACAATATGAAAATAAGTTAACAAGTCATCATGATGATTGAAATATTAGTCATTTCTTTATTTATATGCAGTGAAACTTATTATACAACAAAAAATGCATATTGGTATTTCTTTGTGCTGTGTTACACTTTGCATTTGGAATTGTGATCAGCTATTATTTCGTCGGTTCTGGTGATCAGCTATTACTTGTCGGTTCAGTCCTCAATCCAATCTCATGAGATATTGAAGTTGAGTATAGTGAAAAAGGACTTTAGATTGTGGTCATTACCATGATGAATATGTGTGATTTTATTCATCCGCTTGCTGAAGTGTTTTCAGCATTAATTATGTGACACCTTACACTATTCATTAATTACAAGTAAGTAATTTTAAGGCGCTCACATACAAGTATGGTTAAAATTTTAATTACACAACGCATTGCTTTATATTCTAAAATTTATTCCCCACTATACGGTCCCATTACATTAAATATTAATAATTAATTTCCCTTTTAATTGTATGTGAGTGTCCGACCCAATCAGGTGTTGGGATATGATCGTTCAATTGATTTTATTATTCTTTAATTAAGTCTTTTGAATGGTTGTATCACAACAATGCAAAACCACTTCGGTTCCATCGGACTGGAGCCATTGTCTATTTCTTCATGAAGTGTCTTTAGAAGAACTAGTCATGCAGTTGAGTAATTTCAAACAATTTCTACGCGACGACCTTGGCGAAATACCACCTGAATAGATAGCAGTCTTGTTAATCTGTGAATTTTCAGAAATTTATTTTATTGCGCAATTTCTAAAATCCTAAGCATTTGTTTTGTACCTCAGGTGAAAGAGGCTAAACGCAGACGGAACAGAAGCCGTTCCAAAAGAGGCAAATCAACCGGCGGACGAAGGAAGCGTTCCTCCAGCAAAAAGAGGGGGCGTTCTGGACGCACGGAGGGCTCATCCGTCACCCCCGATAGAAGTCCGTCACCCTGCTTTCGGAGGTAACGGGTCATCCAGAAAGAGACTCTCAGGCTCCAAACGTCACTCGAAGGCCGCCGCTGAAGAGATGTGAACCCTGTTCTACCAGAGATCACGCAAAATTGAAACAATAGAAGATTTCTTGTACACATTGATTTAACAGACCATTAAAATCGTTGCTTTTGTTTCAGAATTGTATTGAATATTTTCAATTATAGATAAGGCGAACTTCACAAAAGTGTGACATGACATAATAGAAGATTTCCAGTACACACTGATCTAATAGAGCATTAAAATCATTGCTTTTGTTTCAAAATTTTGTGGAACACTTTCCGTTGTAGATAAGGCAAATTTCACAAAAGTAAGAAAACAGGGCTACTTTTCTGTTTGAGCAAGCTGAACTAAGTATATATGAGATTCCTGATAGCAGGTAACTTTATGTGACTGTAAGAAACGTTTATCTTTCAAATATTTCATTTAATTAAATATGTCTTATGGAATTCACCATGTTCCTTTGTGTCTACATTGATAGGTACATTTGTAAAGAAAGCTCTATCTCATGAACAGTAAATCCCAAAGAGATGATATCTTTGGCAAAGTTTTAGAACTTTTATATAATGTTTTTTGTATATTGACATCTCGTTGTCAAACCAATCCTTATTGAATTGAACGCCCTCTGATTAAAATTTGCAGAACTTGTCAGTATTGTACTTCAAAGGCTCACTGAATTTCTATTGTAGATGTATATTTTGTTCTTTGACATCGACATTTTCCAAGAAACCCCTAATCTGTTTAATGCATTCTAGCAATATATCTTCATATTGACGAAGCTACTTCCATCATCCCTATTGTACGTACTGTGTGTACATCCTAGGAAGTTATAGTCTTCGATCCAATACTACAGTGCTCAAAGTTACAAAGATGTTCATCAACGATGTTAATGTTTGAAGCGTTACTTACCCCTCTGATTTCAGCGCCATTTGGCGGGCAATATGTTTGATTTTCTATAAGATATACACAAATGGTTCATCCACTTCCCGGCCGTCTAAACAGTTACCTTACACCTTTCCGGTTGGTCGGACGGTCTGGGTCTCAACAACAACAAATGGTCCATCCCACAACATTTATGTCTTTTATAGAGATATTTATGATTCTAAACTTCTCTGGCACCCACTCCCTAAATGCTGCTTATAGTGAGTTTCACGATATATATTTGACAAATACCCTTTTAAAGCTTTCCTTCTAAACTGCGCAATCAATTGAAACTAAACTTGAGTCAAAAACTAATTATTACATACGTAAGAAATTATATGTAATCTAAAACACTAAAAGAGCTGTCTTTAAACAAGATGCAAGAATGTGTAGCTTTTGTGTAGCAAGATTGTGTGGCTTTTTAATAATTGAATTTTGGATCCAGAACTATTTCTTTGGGGAAAAAAAAATTAAAAATGTATCTGTCCGAAAGAGGTTTTTTTTTTTTCATTTTTAACACTTTCCAACATAGTTGAAAAGTGTTTATGACTTTGGTCATTCTGTCTGTCTGTTTGTCTGTCCATCCGCTAGCACGATAACTTCCATTAAATGCCATTTCGATAAAATCATTTTTCTAAATGACTATCGAAATGGCATTTTAGTATGTTGTTGAGACGGTCTATGAGATGTTTGGGAATGCAAATAAATAATATCACTCAATTAGTTTCGGATTGAACCCGGGTTGAAAAAATGAAATACGTTGAACCCTGTGGATCTTAATTTTTCAAATCGTTTTTTAAACGGAAGTAAAATTCACAAATTGCTTCGAAAATTTTAGAAAAAATTCAAATTATCACATAAAATGTGTAAAAAAAATTCAGCAAAATATGCTGGATTGTTTTTTAAATAAAAATTGAAATAATAATGATACTCATATTATATGAGCCGATATATGAAGCGATCACGTGACTCATTGCAAAATAAAATATGACTTCCATTTTTTCTTCCGCTGCGTATACCGTAGATGTTTAAAAATCCCTTGAATTTATCGGTTGCATTCGTCATAAAACCGCATTATATTTAAGTATTTTCGGTGTATCTAAACTCCGTGCCAAAGGAACTATAATATTTTTTTATTTTAAATGATCATTAAACTTTATTTATTCCTACAACGAAGCCTGATTTTAACGCTAAACTATAGCATACAGAATGTAAACAAATCATGTGATTATAAGGTGAGTTTTATAAGAATTGCTGAAATTTTTTCGCGCACAATTATTTAGCTCTGGAGTCTGGAATATAAGTGATATGAATGAAATATTCACTGATTTTACATAAAGAGACAGAAGATTTATAAAATGGAATGATTTGTCATAGTTACATCAATTTCAAGGAATTAATTTAGCATGAGATGTACCAAACGATGTAGTTTCTATAATAACGAAATATTATAATTATGTAATATTAACTGCAAAAGCATCGTAAACATTTCGCAAATTATACTTTCAAGGACGTCATTTGAGTAAAGTTCATTTTGTGTAACTAGCTTCGTCTCTTTTGATGAAGTTTTAACATTAATTCTGTCGATGATTAATTTCTGAAGCAGCTTAAAATGTAAATAAAGTTGCATTTCAGTTGAAAAGTGTTTAATAATCAATGTTTTAAACATGATTGATCTTTCTTGTTTATACCTTCACTCGAAATATCTTTGAAACTATAAAAGTTAGATATAAATATTAAGCGGCAAAAATATGTATGAAGAAATATAGTTTATATATATATATATATATATATATATATATATATATATATATATATTGATGAAGTCTTTTGATGAAGTTTTAACATTAATTCTGTCGATGATTAATTTCTGAAGCAGCTTAAAATGTAAATAAAGTTGCATTTCAGTTGAAAATTGTTTAATAATCAATGTTTAAAACATGATTGATCTTTCTTGTTTATACTTTCACTCGAAATATCTTTGAAACTATAAAAGTTAGAAATAAATATTAAGCGGCAAAAATATGTATGAAGAAATTTAGTTTCTATATATATATATATTTTTTTTTAAATATATATTATAATAAAAATTAAATAATATATTATAATAATATATAAAATATATATACTATAATAATGCATATTTAAAATAAAAATCTCTTATAGTTTTTGAGTAATTGTCTTATCAAGTTGAAGAAGTATGAAAATTTTACTTCTCCAAGTTTGTAATGCCTATATCTTAAAAACTAAAAGTGATAGCTATAAACAATAAGCAAGAATTTGTAGCTCTTCGTATAAGATGTATATAATCAGATTTTGGATAGAGTTTGTTTTCCGATACTACGAAAATTGTGTTTTATTTTACAAAATGTTCACGTATGTATACATCTCAGAAATGCAATGTGGGTGACCTGCATTGAAGTTAGTTCTGGATTCAGTTAAGTCACATTTATACAAAATCACATATTTTTATATTAGATACAGAGTAAAATTGAAAAAATTTCGACTGGATTTATCAATCAAAATAATTACTTACATCCAATTCAAAATCTTCAAAGTCCAATCAGATAAACAGTAACCGGCATACACGCAATACCAAGCGATGGAGTCCTGCTGTAAATGCAAGTGAGCAAGCACTTAAGAAAATAATTTTCCTTACTTCCTATCTTTTCTCTTCCACTCCGCGCAGGAAGAATATTTTTCCCTATGACCTCTCTCACAATATGATGTCTGTGAGAGCAAGTCCAATTCTCTTTCTTTCCGACAGGAATCTTTTTTCTAGTCATTTGCCGACACTGAATCTGATTCCTAAACATGGTGTAAAAAAAAAAAAAAATTGCCCTACTAATACAGTTGAAGCCGAAAACTGATAGATAGATCTTCTGATCTAAAAAATCCAAAGAATTTGTTACTTTTTTTTTAAATTATATGTAATTTTTAAAATTCGAATTACGCTTTAAATTCTGAAAATGATTCCGTATTTATCAATTTATTTTAATTTTTAAAATTCCATTTATTTCTCTGAATCGGGAGAATCTTTTACTTTTTAATATCATTTTACTTTGTAAAAATCTATACATTTTACTTTTTATCAATTTGAATATTTTCACTTTCGCTACATGCGTAGCATAATGCATAAAGAAAGTATCTGGGTCGAAACTTTGAATTTGAATTTTTGACGGAAAACACTTTTCAAGCATCCTTGAACTCGAATCGAACGTTCTTAAGGTGATGTATGTGTGTATGTATGATTGTTAGAGTGTATGTTTATTAGATGTCAGTATTTGTATGTATGTATGTATGTACGTTTATATGCCAGTGTGTGTATTAGATGTATGTATATATTCATATACATACATCTAATACACACATATATTACATGCCGTAAGCCCAAGGGTTGGCTGTGTGGTCTGGGCCTTCAACACATGTATTATATATATTATATTATACGTAGTAGGATTCAAAAGTTCCCGGACTGAGTCTATAACTTAAAAAATATTTGTTGTAGAGCGACTACGATAACGTTTCTGTGGTACTACGTTCTCTCCCTCTTCTAAAAGTGGTTTGACCCAAATCACGTGGTCGGTGGCTGGCCACGACGTCGTATTTTGTAGAAGGGTGCGCTTAGTAACCGGCGATGGAAAGAAATGGCGCTTATTGAGCAGAGAATTAATATCAAATCTTGTGTTCGCTTGGGAAAGAGTGCTACAGAGGTTTACGAAATGTTGAAGCATGTGTACGGCAGTGATACATTATCGCGAACGCAAGCTTTTGAGTGGCATTGACGTTTCAGAGAAGGCAGGGAAAGTGCCGATGACGACGAACGCTTTGGCCGTCCGCAGACTTCCCGCACCGCTGAAAACAGGTTTCTGCGACGGTACGTGGGACCAGTCAGCAAACAATAGCGGAAATAGCAGATCAGTTGGGATATCCGAGGTCACATGTCAACGGATACTGACTAGGGATCATGCATAGGGTGTGTCAACACATCGTTCCCCGCATGTTAACCGAAGACCAAAAGGGATCAGATCATGAGTGTTTCTGCAGGACAACGCTCCTGCACACCGATCCCTCCTCGTCGCTGACTTTCTTGCGAAAACGCAAACAACTGTTTTGTTACATCCTCTTTACTCCCCTGATCCGGGGCCGGCGGGATTAGTTCTGCTCCTTATCGGGCCTATGCCTGCGGCGCTGCTGTAGCTCGTGACGTCATAAAGTACATCCCACAATTTGCAACTTACAGCATGTGTTTGAAAGTATGATCGTGTAAATATTGACAAAGATACAGATGTATCCTAATAAGATTAGCTATATCGTTAATATCTTTATTATCTAGGTAATAATAATAATGCATGGTGTTAATTTCTAATATTTAAGGGAAAATGTAATCAATTTATCCACTTTTTTCAAGATACTTAAAGTGATGCACATGCAGTATAGGTCTAACGAACGTATCACCAAAAGGGTTCTTTTAAGTGTATTTTTAAAATCTAGAACATGATTAGAAGTGATCTAGAACTAGATTCATGGATGTCAAGATTTTAGGTAGTGTAATTTTTTCAAATCCAACGTCAAATTCGTCCGTTGAACGAGTATTTTTGCTACGTAAGAAGCTGATGGAAATCGCTGAACAATGAATATAAATTCAGAGAAACAATTTCAGAATACAAAAGCTGTAAATTTGGAAATACAAAATGAAGTAGAAAATGAAAATTTTATCATTTTTAACTTTTCAAAGGTATAAATAAACATACCTTAATGGAATAAGTAGAATGCAAATACATGTTTTTTTATTTATGCATTAGCATAATGAAATTTTTCTTAGTAAGGTTTGTTGTTGTCAATATAAACAATTGTTCGATTTATATATGTAAAGTGTAGAGTTAGACATTTTTGCGGATTGTTGTTGCACCCCTCTAAAATTTTTGGTACCCCCCCCCCCCCCCAAATTCATGGATTATAACACCCTCAAATATTTTGGTGTAAGTAATTAAAAAAGTAAATGTGCAGAAAATTTCATGTACGTGTTTTGATTTTTTATTAGTGAGTCAAAAAGGAATCATTGACCTGCAATTTGTAAATGGTCTATGGGCAATTGTCATATTGTCGTAGCAAAAGGCAAGATTAAAATTAAGAATGTTATTGCTACAGTACTATCAATTAATGAATAATGTAACTTTATTCTTTCAATCACCTGACCTCCAAAGAGACTGGAAACCAATGGTTTTATTTATTTTATGCACAAGTGTATTAAATATAAAAATGTGAAATACACAAATCATTGTTTTTTTTTTTTACATTCCTTTTTTAATTACAAAAAAAATCTGAATTTCATAATTTTTTCTTGGAAAAACTGAAATTCATATTGGCTCCGAAAACTTTTCGTGGATTATTTAGCTTATTATTGTTTCATTAAAATGCAGATGACAACACTCAGCAACCTTAAAGTGTTAAAAGTAGAATTTTCAAAACTTCACATCACAGGTGAAAATCGTCTGTCAATAAGTAACGTCTAAAATTATTTTCGTTGAAAAAAAAACAGGTAAGATTTAAGCTATTAAAATAAGTTTGGTAAAATAGTTTGTCATTGTAATACAGTATTATATTTGATAATTAATCGATTTATTCAAATTTATTAAGTTATTTCTGTTGTAAAAAAGCGTATAACTCGAAAGCGATTTTTTAGTTTTTTTAAAATTATTACCATTTGAGACTACTGTCTTTTCCTGTCATTCACGCTAATCTCTACATTTCATTTAACCAAAACAGGGATTTCAATTTAATCTGAAAGTGCACAATAACAAAAAAATAAATATTTTTATATCACAACCCTGCTGTCAATTACAAATATAACTTCCGGAATAGTCATTCATAATAGGCGTGATCACTTATTGACGGTTAAAATATAAATTTAATGTCTGTATTATTATGTATGTATATTATTATTAAGTATGTATGCATATTATTATTATGTATGCATATTATTATTAAGTATATATATACGATATCGTATTATTAATACTCGTATTATTAAGCATGTATGTATATTACTATTAAGTATGTATTATTATTAATTATATATATATATTATTAAGCAGGGGCGGCATTTCAGCATTCCATTTGGGGGTGCGAGATTTGTATGTATGAAAATCCATAATATTGAATAAATAAAAGTCTGTTAACAGTGGGGGGGGGGGGGGGATCACAAAATTGAATTGATGTTGAGAAAAATAATGTTGTTAACATAATTTTTGTAGATAATTATGTTACCATAATTGTTGTTAACATAATTTTTCTAAATACAAATATCTATATTTATTTACTTTTTATCGAAGTTTTAAACACCGGTTCTTAGAATCTGGAAGAAGAGAAAATTTTGTTACAATATCATCATAATCCAGTCGCATATCTTGTTCTATAGCTAAAGCAGCTAAATATGAAAGTCTTTCGTGTCGCATTGTACTGCGAAAATAATTTTTCAGCCTCCTAAGACACTAAAAAGACCTTTCACAACTGGCTGAGCTGATTGACACAGTCAAAAACAATTTAATTAATAATGTTATGAGAGGAAACGCATTTTTTAAAATTCTGCTCTTTAAAATAATTCAGGCGACTTTTAAAATTGGGATGGTCTATGTTTTCATTCTTCACCATTGAATAAAACAGGCGCAATTCACACAACAGTCCCTCTTTCTGGAAGTCTTATATTTTGCATATGGTTGAAACATTTTGTTTTTCTTTTTCGACATCTGACCCGGATAATACTGAACTAAGGGCAAACAAAACAGATATATTGTTCTCATTAAATCTTGTCTCAATTTCATTAGATACTGAATCTACAATTTCATATTGAATATTGATTCTGTGATATGATTTAACATGATCATGGGGATTTTTTTCATCGCCTCCGAATTCGCTTGAATTTTTTTTACGCCTTTTCAGTTTTGGTCCAGAATAAGAATTTTTTTCGCAAAGTTATGTCACAAAACTCCACACTAGATTGAAATATGTATCAGTACGAAAAGAACTAACCGTTTCAATATTAGCTTTAGCCATAGCTTGCACAATCTGAAAATTAAGATCAGATGACTGAAAATGCTTTGAGAGAGTATTGCATTGATTAAAAACACTGTTCAATACAAACGAAATGAACAAAAATTCGAACGATGTCATGCATGTTAAAAGGGCTTCGGCTCTTCCACCATGGAGAGAATCGTTTTCAGATAATTCTTCCAGTGTTAAAATCACGACTTCAAAATTATCAAGTAGTGCCTTTATGGCTTTAACTTTGGAAGACCACCTCGTATCACTTAGTGATTGTAGAGTTGAAGAGCCTTCAGAAAAAGTATTTGTTGATGAGCGAATCTTTTCGAAAATAGCGTGTCTTTTATAGGATGCTTCTATGAAAGAATATAATGCATTGAGCTGCTGAAATGCATTTCTAGCGGTAGGAAGGAATGAGCATGCGCTAACTATACATACATTTAATCGGACACTTGAAATTTTTAAGTGAAAAGGATAACATCACCCAAATTTTTTTAGGTTGAAAAGAATTCGTTCCAGCCGGAAGTGGGAACTTCACTGTGAAGGTTGGATCTTTTGAAGCTCCATAGCGTGATAAAACTGACCAGTGGACAGTCGATAAAAAAAGGGAGAAGCCGATAGACGATGAGGAAAAATTTGGGGGCACGATCGCGCCCCCTATTTGCCGCCCCTGTTATTAAGTATGTATGTATATTACTATTAAATAAGTATTAATATTATATTAATTAATAGTATTAAATAATTATTAATAGTATATTAATTATTAAGTATTATTACTATTAAGTATGTATGTATATTAGGATATATGTTATGTAAATCTGACAGTTAAAACTTTTGAAAGACCTTATTACAAAAATGTTTTAGGAGAACTATGTAATTAGAAATTTAATTAACTCTGCCCAAAAGCATTATTATATATATATAAGAGGTCATAATGTGTTTCTGTGCATTAGGTTATTTAAGAACAAAAACCAGATTTCTCAAGTAAATGAATTTTATGAAAAAATAAAATTCAAAAGGTTAAAACCTGGCATTGAATCTTTTAGAAGAAAGGAAAAAAAACCTCGTAACTACGGAAATATTCAGTATTTTTTTACTTTACAATCTTATTTATATTCCTTCTTTATATATATAATTTGTTTTCGTTATATTTATTCAATTAAATCATTTTTACTTAAGAACTGGAGCAAAGTGTAAACGCCGTGAATGGGATGTAAGTTGTGACGTCACGAAACCTGCATCTAGGCCCGATAAGAAGAAATCCCGCCGGCCCCGCCTGATCTCGCCCCCTGAACTGGCAAGTCGCTTGCAGGGGCGTCGATTTCAATCCGCAAATGAAGTTAAAAGTGCATCGCCGGCTGAGTTAAAGGACATGGTGAAAAATGGATCCCAGAAATGTTTCGATGACCTTTACAAGCGATGTGTTGTTGCGCAAGGGTCTTATTTCGAAGGAGGATGTGTTTCAGCATTTTAATTGATAATATTTTTTTAGACTCAGTCCGGGAACTTTTGAATCCTACCTCGTATTATATATCTAATATACATATATTATATGTCAGTGTATGTGTATGTATGTATATGTATGTATATATATCACTGTGTGTATATATGTTTGGGTGTGTATGTATATATATGTATTTGTATATATGTGTGTACTTTATATGCCAGTGTGTCGATGTCGAAGGCCCAGACCACACAGCCAACCCTAGGGCTTACGGCAGTTTAATGTGTGGCCGGGAGAGGAGGTTAGCCGAAACCGTCCTCCAGTCAGTCACCAAGTTTCAGTCTGCAATTATTTAAAATTCAATAAAGTGGTTACATGGTAAATATATATACAGACAGTTTTAGAGTTTTACATAAAATACAGTGGGAAGGGAGGCAAAGAAACGTAGATTTTAACAAATTTTGAATTTTGAGGTAAAAATTAAATTATTTTCTTAAAATGAAATTAAATTTATGTAAAACGTATGGCCAAAAGAATCCGAGCAACCGCGGGAAAAGGGACAATACAGTAAAAACCAACAAAAGAAAGCAAAAAGAACATAGCTGAATAAAGGTTACAATCAGTTGAGGTAACCGGAAAAAGTTAAGTGCAATACAGCACTGCATGTGCATGGTAAGACTTTCAAATATATGAACAGCCGAGGAACACAGGGAAAACAGATATATACAACAGAGAAATATAGACAGGAAACAAAATATACAAAAGACGGACACCAAAAAGTGTAAGTACAGGAACAATAAGAGACAAACGCCTGGAACAGGGAGGACAACATTGACCGAAGAAAATTGAAAGCAGTTGGCACCAAGCTTGCTAAGGAACCTGATGGGAGATTTCTCTCGCAATTAAAACACAGTTTTTCAACCTATTTAAAAGAATTTTATTGGTTCTGACACCAGAGAACCAAGTCGCACGAAGATTATCTGGAGGACGGGTTAAGTGAAATTTTGAGGTATGGGGGCAATTAAAGACGTAATGATCTACGTCACCATATGAATTACAAAGACAATTTGAAGAACGTTTATGTTTGAAAAAATGAAGATAGTCAAGAAAAGGACCATGACCCGTTAAAAAATAGATTAAGAATTTGTTATAAATTTGAAAATTGGGGTTGACTTTGGGTAAATAGCTTAGAATTCTGGCAGGGTCATGAGTCCGGGGGGAAATATAATCATTAAGAAGAGATTGCCAATTTTTAAGAAGGAAAGATTTACAATTATTAATCAAAAAGGAGTAGGGAAAAGGTATAAGGAGTGGGGTGCCGGAGATCGTAGCTTGTTTGGCCAGTTCATCGGCGACTTCGTTGCCCTGAATATTAGAATGGGCCTTGACCCAGGATAAGTTAATTAATGATTTGTAGGGGTGAGCATTAGTTTTAATTTTAGATAGAAATTTCGTTTTATTCTTGATAGATTTAAAAGCCGAAATAGATGACTGACTGTCCGAAAAGATGTTGATTTTTAAATTGTTTTTGCCGGCCCAGAGGATGGCCTGGTTGATGGCCTCAAGTTCGGCTTGAAAAACTGTGTTTCCAGTTCTAAGTTTAAAGGATAATGATTCGATCAGTCGATCATTTTCGAAAATGCATATTGATAAACCTACATTATTATCCAGTTTTGACCCATCTGTGAATACATTAAACCTAGAAAACGAGGAAGGGTTCGAGGAAGAAAAATTTAAAACACGAAGGGGAGGAGGAAGGCTAGAAAGAGAACAAAGGGAATCAAATTGATCAGGGGAGGGAATGGAGGGGTCCGAAAATAAGTTAAGTTTATGTTTCCAAAAGTTATATTTAATAAAAAGAGTTTTAATGACTAAATGGACAGGGGGAATACCGGTAATTGAAAAAAGAGAAATGTTCGAAGTTGTCCGAAAACCAGGGCAGATTTTTAATAAAAAGATTCTTTGTAATGAAGTAAGTTTTGAAATTTGATCCCGTGTGAGATTACCCCCCCAAACCCCAGATCCGTAAATAATAACCTTTTCAATTACAGTCAAGTACCATATTTTTAAAAGAGCTTTATTAACCCCCCAGTTATTCCCAGAAATTTTTCCAAATGTTGAGGACAACTTGAAACATTTTTCTTTTAAGTAGAATATGTGAGCGCTCCATTTTAAGTTATTGTCAATTATAATACCTAGGTAGTTAAGAGTTTTAGAAATTTTGATGGGTTTATTCTGAAGTCTAATACATCGATTATATTTTCTTTTGGATCTGTATTTGTTGATAATAATGCATTTTGATTTTTCGTGGGAAATTGAAAGTTTCAAGGAAGTGAGGGAATCCGAGATGAGACCAAGAATTTGATTTGTATTTTGGGTGGTAAATTTAATATCGGAACCAGACGTGACCACGGCCAGATCATCCGCAAAGGCCTGCAGGTAGAAGAGGTCGTTGTTAAGGGTTAAGATACTATTGAAATAGATATTCCACAGGATCGGAGAAATTACCGAACCCTGTGGAGCACCCATAGAAAGTAATTTAGAGAGGGACAAATTGTTACCGGTAAAAGTGATAGAACGGGAGGACAAATATGAATAAATAAAAGCACGAAAAGGGAGAGGGAGGTTAATTTTTTCAAAAGTAGAGGGAAGAACATTCCAATTTAAGCTGTCAAAGGCCCCGCAGATGTCTACCGTGGTAAGGGAGACATGATGGACTGATCGAAGGGATTCAATATGTTTAACAAGCTTGAGTGCAGCATCTTCACAGCTGTGAAGCTCCCGAAACCCAAATTGGAGGGGATGGAGAGCACCTTCTGAATTCAACCAGAAATTTAATTTATTGATAAAAAATTTTTCAATGACTTTGCCAAATGTAGGGAGTAAACAAATGGGGCGGTATGAAGTACAGAGAGCGGGGTCTTTACCAGGTTTATTCAGGAAAATAATTTTTGAGATTTTTAAGGAGCTAGGAAAATGACCAAGATAAAAAATTTTGTTGATAATTTTGGAGACAAGTGAGGGAAAGGATTTGAAAACATTTTTCCAGATGTTGAAATCTAAGTTATCAACGCCAGGGGCTTTACCATTGGGGAGATGGTTGAAGACGAGAAGGAGCTCAACATCCGAAACCGAGCCCAACCCGCCAGGAGGAAGTGAAAGCGAGGGAAATGAAGAGAATTCAGGATCGTTTTTGAAGCAGTGGTCCATCAAGCGCTCAACTTTTTCACCGTAACTGAGGTTAATATTATCTGAAAATTGAAGGTTTATATCGTTAAAGTGTTTATTTTTTTTAAACGTATACTTGAAAATGGATCCAAATTTGGAAGAGCAGCTTGAGCAATGGTTTTTCCAGGCAGCGGATTTGGCTCTGTAAATCATAATTTTATATTTTGCTCTGTTAAGTTTATATTTTACCAAAGCTTCTGAGATTATTTCAGAAGAAGCGGAGGCCCTCTCAAGAGACTTTACTCTTTTATAAAGAGCATTGACGAAGTTTCTGAATTTAGAGAGTTCTGGACTCCACCAACTGAAATTAAAATTTTTTGTCGATTTTTTCTTTCTAATAAATTTGAAAGCACATTCCTGTGTTTTTTTGATAAAAGATTCAATGAAGGTGTCCAGAGAGGGAGTATCATTTATAGAGTCAATCTGAGAGGTAAAAGTTTTAACGTGAGATTTAAAATTATAAAGGAATTTGCCTAAACTGTAATTTGTTTTCAAGAAAAAGGAATCATTAAAAGAAAGGTCGACATTAATTGCAAATCTAATATATTTATGATCACTAAGAGAGTCATCTGAGAGGACCTCCCAATTTTGAATACTGTCAAATATGCCAAAAGTAGCCAGAGTCAAATCCGGGAAGCCCTTGCCTGAGTGTGAGACAAATGTAGGACCCCGCTTCGGATCATTTACGACAGTTAAGTTATTTTCTAAACAAAAATCGATCAAGCTGTAACCCCGTCGGTCAATGAAGTCATAGCCCCACATCTGGGCCCTGGAATTGAAGTCACCAAGAATTATATACTCAGATGATAAAATTTGAAGATCTGAAAATTCCGAGAGGAGCTCATTAATATTGTCGCGCGGGGGAAAATAGGTAGAGACTAAATTAAGAGATGTGTTATTGGGAAGTGTGATTTCTAGTAAAACAAATGAAAGGGATTGTAGTTTTAAGTGAACAGTTAAATTTGGGTTGAAAATGACAATCGCTGCTTTTTTGGAAGAAGAGTGGTATTGTTGAAGGCCAAAAGGAGGTTTGAGAACATTCTCTTTGTTTAGGTATGGTTCTTGTAAGCAGGCAATATCGATTTTATTTTCTAGGGCAAATTGAAAAAGGTTGTTATGCGCTGCTAAGGAGTGGTTTAGATTAATTTGAATAATATTAAGAACCATACCAGGAAGAACAGTTCCAGGACACAGAGTGAGGCAAACATATGATCAGAACAAAAACAAGACAAACATAAGAACTCAAACAATAACAAGAGATAAAAGACACAAAAGAAATAAAACAAACACAGTGGTGAGATACCAACCAAAAGACAAAGGGCAAGAGTTTCATCTCTGTTCTTTTTGAAGTTTTTTGATATGCTCAATTGCTCTTTTGTAAGCGCTGCACGAGGCGTGGTCCCGGGCGCTGTGGTTAAAGTTCCAATTCAAACCGGGATTGGCATCGATAGCGGTACAACAGTTTACACACCTAGGAGTTCGTGCTCTACAGTTACGATGTGTATGGTCGCTAGCAGTGCAACGACTGCAGTTGCCAGTGGGAAATGAGCAGTAGTTAGCTGTATGCCCATAATCTTGGCATTTATAACAAATTTTTAAAGATATGTATTTTTTGACAAGAAAGTAAGTAAAATTGTGGAAGAGTTTCTTTGCATCTAACAAGAGGCTAGCTTGTGGAAGTTCCATCAAGAGAACCCAGTTGGCATTCCCCCTCCGGTTCCGAAAGTTTCGAATGAAGCTGATATCTGCAGGTCTGATTGAAGGGATGTTGTTGCAGATGAGAGATCTGACATTGTCTTCTGTGAAAGCAGGCGGAACATTGAACACAATGAGGGGTTGCTTTTTCGGAGGTTCCGGTTTGATGTTGAACTTGTTGCTGAGGGCAGAATTCAAAAAGGTTGGAAGGAGGTTATCGCCGAGGTTATTTTCACAAGTGATTTTAAGGGTACCATTTGGGAGGGCGGCGATGTTTTTAACATTGACGTCCTTCGGGCAAGGAAAGGAGAAAAGATCTTCACGGAGTTGGGCGTTATTCTTCAGTCTATCCTTGCCCTGTAGGAGAACAGAAGAGTAACTAGGTTTAGAGGTTTCAGGAGTGGAAGAAGGAGCAAGCGTTCTTGGTAGAAAAGTTGGTAAAGACTCAGCAAGTTGCTCTTTAACTGTATTGTTGATCAAACCAGGGAGGTTATCGTTGAGATTATTAGTAAATGTCTGTAAACTCTGAGATATTGAATGTTTCATTATTTGGAGATCTTCAGTAAGAGAGTTTTTGAGGTCTGTAATGGAGGCCTCAGAGGAAGAGATGGTAGGCAGAGTTGAACACTTATACTGGTTTTCGAACAGAACCGAGGCAGCCTTTAAGTCAGAAAATTTTTGGTCCAAGTAATAGGAATGGGTTTGATTGAGTCTTACGTATCGATGTAAATAGTTTTGGATTTGGTCAACTCTCTTGAGAACTTTAGAAAGATATTGGTTACAAAAATCTGAAGTATCGTCAATGGTTTCTACTGTGTTTGTCGCTGAAAGCGTTTCTTCAGAGTCTGCGGCAGAATGCGTTGGAGAGGAGATTGAAGACGTTTTTTGGAAGGAAGTAGTCGGGATGACAGGAACAGGATTGGTACTGGACACTTTGTGAAGAGGAGTGGTCAGATTAGCAGTATTAGGTGTATGTATATATGTCAGTGTATGTGTATGTAGGTATATATGCCAGTGTGTGTATTATGTTATTGTGTATGTATATATGTCAGTATGTGTATGTACGTTAGGGTCATTCCACGTGAAAACACCCATTTTAAGAAAAACTTGTTGCTCCATAGTCACGGATTTTTTTTAAATTTTTACCATAAATACACATGGTAATAAAACCCCCAAATCTGAATTTATAATGAATATATCGCAATAATTGCCAAGATACAGGCATTTGAAAAATGGCCATTTTTGCCGAATGGCAGCCATCTTGGATTTTGCACCAATGTTTATAAATGTAATAGCTTGAGAACTAATGGTTCAAATTAAATAATTCTGGTACTAATTTGAAGCTATTAATATCAGGAATATAAGTGCTATATCAAAAAATAAAAAAATATATATTTTAATAGTGTTATTGCATGAAAATTGCAAAAATCACCTTCGGATGGATAGTCAAGTTTAATGGGCTATAAAAAAAATGGCCCCTAATATTTTTTTCTGAAACTTGGTACAAATATTAACTAATATGTGCGTTTTAAGTACAAAAAAAATTAGAAAGGTAATATTTCTTATTACAGAGAAAAATAGCTATAAAACATATATACATTTTACATGTGATGCTTTAATCATTTAAAAATATATATTTTTTAAAAATAAATAATGATCAAAAACAAAACATAGAAATTTTTCTACACACTAACTAGTATGTGTGCTTTAAGCACAAAAAAAAATTAGGATGGTAATATTTAATTTAATGACTAAAGAAATACTGTTATATGTATAGGAAATCAATGTAAAATTTCTGGGATGCTGAAACATTCTAATAAAAATCTTCCTAAAAACCATACAGTTATCCATTTTATATTTTATTTTCTTATTTCAAATTATGAAAAGATATTTTCTATATTCAGTAGAGCTGAAGATACCCAGTTTTTCTTAGTGGCCACTGGCTCCTAAACCAATTTCATCTAATAGCAAGTATCATAATCTTTGGCACACATCTAAAGGTCTTGGCCATATATATAATGCATTTGGGCCATAAAAATACATAAACATAACATATACAAATAAAACACACACTAATTTCTAATTCATTGGGATGCATTGGTAATCTAAGAATTTCTGGAGATGGGCAGTTATCACACCAGCTCACCATACTTTTCTGATTCAGTGCAATAAACTTGTTTCTTTTAACAATGATGTAATATATTCACTGATATGGATGACATGGAGCATGAGTTTAATATTTTGATGGTATATACAAACACGTGCAGAATGAATAACTTTGTTTCCAACAGTTACATATTCTGTTAGATGTAGTGTGCAAAATTTACATAGTATTTTTATTTCATTATGATTTTCTTTAAATGCAGCATATAATTCTTTTAAATTATGCAAAAGTAATCTCTTTTGTTTTAATATTTTCCCATTTTCACTTGGTATAGATATGCAATATTTTCTTCCTGGACACATATGACTGTTATAGTAAAAACTAGTAACTTTTGTATAGTATCAAATTTAATTTAACACTTATATCTCACTAGGCATTGATAACATCCCTTCTGTTTCTTTTAATTTTTCTTGTTTTTTTTTTAACTAAATTCTTTGTAGTAATATAACATGTCTTTGTTTGTTGGACTATCCATGAATCTTGGACTAATTTTAAATCTGCACGTTTTCTTTAAATGATGCATCTAAAGAAAACTTATTCAATAATTTTCCATCATAAACGTGCAATTTGGCAAATAATGTCTTGAATTTTGTAGCTTATTAATACTTTCAATACCCAATACTGTAGCAGTTTTAGTAGCAACGTGGCTACTTAATTTCTTAACTTGCATATAACTAAGTTTCCTCTTAGAGCTAAATCCATTGAACTTTATTAGTGATAAATCCAAAAGTTCACAGCTTTTATTCAATTGTTCCATTACTATTGTGACTTCACTATAATCTGCATCATTGGTCATTTTCATGCCAGCAGTAGAAACCTCTGACTCACTAATTGATGAATGCGAGGAAGAATAACAAGATATGCGAAAATCCCAGACCACACGGCAGACCCGAGGGTTTACTGCAGCGAAATGTGTGGCCGATATAACAAGACATGCAGAATTTTTTTCCCCTGGAGTGAGTAATTCTTGATTTATCATTGACAGTCTGAGAGAAATTGGTTTTAGGGACTTAGTTCTGATTTTGGTGGTTTATTAAATAGATCACAAGTTTTCTGTCTTAAACTGCACCATTTCAGATATTCATCCTTGTGAACCTTGCATATAGTACTACTCAGAACACAAGTACAGGAATAAACAGGAAGGCTTAATTACACATTGATTTTCTTGCATACAAAACATTCAATTTTTATAGCAAGACAAGAACTAATCATGGAACATAAATAAAAGAAATAATCATTGAAGCACAATTCACTGATTTATTTGTTGAACATACTCAGCTCTGAAAACTTGAGCAAAAATGAGCTCTGAAAGGAATAAGTCACCCAGAAATGTAATATTGTATCTTACTTTAAATTCAACCTAAGAGAAAACAGATGATGCAGTACAAGTAATCATTTCTGGAACTGACAACTGGTATATGTTAATTGCTATTACTTATATAACAGAACTATGAGTATTAGAGTTGAAACTTTGGAGGCTATAGGCAGCTGATGTCTTATGTACACAAAGACCAGAAACAGGTGTTTTTAAATGTTCCAGAAATAATATTGGTGCTGTAGGATGATTTTCTTCTCCAATAGCTTGTTTGTTTATGTTTAGTTTGTTGCTCTTGTTTCAACTGGATAGGGAATATTGCCTAGTGTTTCCTTTGGAGTTGGCAGAAGGCTAAAGATATGTTTTGGTGATCAACATGCTGTAGTTCTGTTTAATTTTTTTTTTTTTAATTTTAATGCTTTTCATGAAAATGAGTGTTTTATATTATCTAATTACATATTATTTTTTGTGGAATTAACTATATGTATGCTGTAAAGCTTCAGCATTAAGTGATAGTTGTCATTTATAACCAATATGCCAAAGATTATTGTACTTACTGCCTCTAAAGTGAAATTGGTTTAGAAGCTAGTGGCCACTAGGAAAAAATGTGCACCTTTAGCTCTACTGAATATAGAAAATACCTTCTTAAAATTTGAAATAAGAAAATTAAATACAAGAGAGATAACTGTGTGGTTTCTAGGAAGATTATTAGAATTTTTCAGCACTCCAGAAATTTTACACTGATTTCCCATACATATAACAGTATTTTTTTAGTCATTATTTAAATAAAATATTACCATTCTATTTTTTTTTACTTAAAGCACACGTACTAGTTAGTGTGTAAAAAATGCCTATGTTTTATTTTTGCTCATTATTTGTTTTTAAAAAATATTTTTTTAAAAATGATTAAAGCTTTGCATGTCAAATGTTAACTAAATGTATATATGTTTTAAAGCTATTTTCTCTGCAATAAGAAATATTACCTTTCTAATTTTTTTTTTACTTAAAGCCCACATATTAGTTAGTATTTGTACCAAGTTTCAGAAAAAAATATTAGGGGCCATTTTTTTTATAGCCCATTTAAGTTGTCCATCAATCCGAAGGTGATTTTTGCAATTTTCATGTAATAACGATATTAAAATATATTTTTTTAATTGTTTTGATATGGCACTTATATTCCTGATACTAATGACCTTAAATTGGTACCAGAATTATTTCATTTGAGCCATTAGTTCTCACGCTATTACATTTTTAAACATTAGTGCAAAATCCAAGATGGCCGCCATTTGGCAAAAATGACCATTTTTCAAATGCCTGTATCTGGGTCATTATTGGGATATATACATTACAAATTCAGATTTGGGGGTTTTATTACCATGTGTATCCATGGTAAAAATTTAAAAAAAATCTGTGACTACAGAGCAACACTCATCGGGTGTCCCCATATGGAATGACCCGTTAGTGTGTATGTGTGTGCATGTATGTTAGTACGTATATATGTCAGTGTATGTATGTTTGTGTGTGTATGTATATGTATGTGTGTGTATGTATATGTATGTGTGTGTATGTATGTTAGTGTGTATGTGGAAGCGATGTCTCGCGAACGAATGGAGCATTTCGAGTGAATTTTTGAAAAATCATTAAAAAATCAGGACGGCCAATAATGTTAAATAAATAATCACTGCATACATAATTTTGTATTACCAAACGAATAACAAACATTTTAAAACGCTAGTATAACCAGAGAAGAAAGACATGCATTGATTAAAATTCAAATTATCGCTTAATACTATATAAAAGAAGTCCTTCCTCCTCGCTCGCTTGCCTTATATATAACGCTTGGCGTCACATTTAGCGATGTTGGCAATAAACTTGATTAAAGAGCGCCAGTTTGGCGATTTTTGAAAATGTCGCCAAATTAACAAACGAAAACTGGACGTTTAATTAATCCCAAATTGATGAAAATTTAATATCATGGAGAATGTAATTTAATTTCTGTGATAATCGCTTTGAGGGAATTCTTTAAGTAAGAAAACAAACGTGCTACTGGCATCAGATTTTTGCCTATTAAAACCGAAACATTTTAGATTTTAGAAATCTGAAACGTTTTATAGTTGTTACATTCAATTTTGTCAATAGCAAAACTAGTGCATAGAAAGTGAAAATAGCTATATAGTTTGTTCTTGAAAGAGCTGAGTTGTTACAATCAGCTCTTTCAAGAACAAACTAAAAGTGACAATCGCTCTTTAATGTTGTTACATTCAGTTCTGTTAAGAACACAAACCAGTGTCCAAAAAGGGGTTGAGAGGGTTATAAGAGTTATCTCAGTTATTCTCAGTTTTACGTAGTTTTGAGAAAGTATTGTTTTCACGAAAATTTTCGATTTCGAGATTTTGATGCCAATATATGAATTTTTTTTTACGAAATTTTCACGAATATTTTCGAGTTCGAGATTTTGATGCCGATATATGTTTTAGAACCTCCTGAATACATTTTTACAATCTTTGGAGTGATGTCCGTCTGTCTGTTCGTCTGCGATCAATTCCACAAATATTAATGGATTTTCACGAAACTTTATACCCATCTGGCTTTGTCAACGTAAAATCTAGAATTAGATACTATTTTTTTAATTTCAAGTGAAAACTCCGAAATACATTCGAAATTTTATATTTTCCTAACATGGCAGCATAGGACATAATTTGATATAATCATGCATGAAGGGGTTATTTATGGCTCAATGATCACAAAACTTAACAGTTTCAATTATTGTAGTGAAAACAGCCGTGATACAATATTTGCGTTCGTCACGTGATTAGCCCCCTCGTGTGTGTGTGGGGGGGGGGAGAGCAAGTAACCACGAAATTTGGTAGAGTAACAGGATAGATGCACCTCAGAGTTATTTTTTCAAATTTCGAATTATTTTTTTTAATTTTATGTTGTAGCCCGGATTATAACGATTGTGGGCAATATTCACACATATCGGTTTTTTAGCAACCAAAAATATCATCACAGAGTTTCTATCCTGACACCATTGTAAAAAAATAAAAACGAAAAAATTTCTTTCAAACAAACTTTGAACGGAATCTATTCTCTTAATAGACGAATTTTCGTGAATTTTTTGAAAACATATACTCTTCGTGCGTTTTATTGCGATTTAAAAAAAAATGCATGCAATCCAAAGTTGCATGCAATCCAAAGTGCATGCAATCCATTTAACAGTAGCTCTTAAATATATCACAAACTACTCCAGAATAAAAAAAATAATAATAATTTCTTAAACACATCCTTGGATTAATTATATTTTTTTAACCAAGAGAACTCTTAACAATTTCGATGGAGTGCTTAGATCTTATGTATCATCTTTTTCTTAAATTAAAATAATAATTACACCTTTTATATGAAGAGATCACGTGACCATTATATGAAGAGATCCCGTGACCATTATATGAAGAAATCTCGTGATCCACTTCAAAATAAAATATGGCATCCATCTTGTCTCAAAATCGTTATTCTTAAAGTTCTTTTTAATTCATTTTTAGCGTTGTATCCGTCCTAAAACCGCTTTATTTTTGCTTAAATTCTGTGCATCTACATATTGAAACAACGCAATTACAATATATTTGAGTTTAAATGATAATCAAACTTTGATTATTCCTACAACGAAGCCTAATTTTCACCTATGGAGAATGTAAATACCAAAAGATGCAGAATGAGTTGTATGAGAATTGTTGCATTTATTTAACACAAAATTATTTAGCTCATGGATCTACAATATAGCTGATATGAATGAAATTTTCATTGATTTTACACAGAGAAGCAGACCTTTTTCCGATGAAGTTTTAAGCATAGAGTGTTAAATTACTTGCACCTCCATGGTCTTAAGTTTTAAATAAAATAAATTATTATAGTATTGTGAGGAATGAAATGAATGGAAAAAAGTTTGTATATGAAATGCTGCTTTTATAGAGAGAGCCAGGCGTGTTATATTTCGATGACGTCATTTGAATAAATTTCATTTATTTTCAAATATAATAAATTAATGTAGTATTGTGATAATTTTTAAAATATTACCAAAGAATGAATGTATCGCATTTTAGAGATGTTTAAACCAAGCAATTTATATTTCAATGCCGTCATTTGAATGAAGTTCATTTTTTTCGATGAAGGTATAAGTTTTCAAGTATAATAAATTAATGTAGTATTGTGATAATTTTAAAAATATTACCGAGGAATGTATCGCATTTTAGAGATGTTTAAATAAATTTGCATTGAGTTGGAAAGTTTCATAATCAATGCTTTATGCAGGATTGATCTTTCTTGTTTTATATAATTTGGCGATGGAATCTTTGCACCAGTTGTCACGGACTTTAAACTTTAATTTTATATAATTTGGGGATAGAACGTTGCACCGGTTGTCACAGTTTGTATGCGAAGGACTGTATGCTTTTATTTAAAAAGATTATTTTGTTTTACTATTTAGATAAATAAATTCAATTTATCCCTAACGTTTAATGCCTGGAACATTTTCTAGTTATTTAGGAAACGAAACAAATGAAACTGAAAATAACGAATAAACTTATTTAACTTTATTGGAATATTATTTTACAAGACGTTATGTACGCAAAACTATTTCAGGCTCCATCAAGCTGGAGACATCGCTCGGTTTTGTTTTCCTCCCGAAGTCAGCTGATTGCCATTCAAATTTTAACCCTTCTGAACATTGAATCTTTAACCCCGAAGAAAAGAGAGCATGAATTTTTCTGTTTATTTACTCCGTTATTGGTGAGAGAGATAGACGCTCTCCCACGACCTACTTCAGATAAATTTGACAAGAAATGAAATCATCTCCAGTTATTGAGAACGCGAGCGATGAAAATTAATAAACGTCAATATACAATATGCAGAGCGTTCCAGTTTTCACGCCCCATATACTGATATTTACATGCAAAGCATCTTTCTAGAACCAAACTTTTAAAGTTAAGGATCCTTTAGAAATTAAACAAGAACGCAAGAACGATCAATCATGTATAAATCATTGATTTTCTGAAACACTTTCCAACTGAAATGCAATTTTATTTAAACACCTCTAAAATGCAATACATGCAGCGGTGATATTTTTACTTTCCTTATATACATAATGTATAAGGAAAGTATTGTGACGGGGTCGAAAATTCGAAATCGAGTTTTCGACGGGAGAGCACGTCTCAAGCATCCCTGATCACGAATCAAACATTTTTGAAGTGATGTCTGTGTGTGCGTGTGTGTGTGTGTGTGTGTGTGAAAGTGTGTGTGTGTGTGTCAGTGAGTCTGTGGAGACGATAACTGACGAACAAATGGACCGATTCGAACCAAATTTGGTACAAAAATTACAATCCGTAAACACTGGAAGCCTATTGTTTTTATACGCAATGTTAAGAACACCCCTAAATTTTCGAATGAAATTTTGAAAAAATAGTCAAAAAATCAAAACTACTAATAAAGTTACGCAAATAGACATTTCTTACGTAATTTTTCATTAGAAAACGATTGACATAAATTTTAGAACGCTAACATGAACCGTTCTCGAGATATTGCACATTTTTCAAAAAAATTATCAGAAAGTCATGTAAAATAAAAAAAAAAATATTTCCTCTTGAGAGACATGTTCATTTTTCAGTAATACCATGCGATAAATTGGATGACATCATTCTCGTGGATCTAGCTCGTTCCATTCATGAAAAAAGATACTTTTTGTAATACTTTTGTATTTGAACGCCAATAGTCATTTATCTGCTGTAAGAATAACTTATTTCTTTGTCCATTATACTTGGCGAGATTTTGGCGGAATGTCGCCAACTTGGCGACTTTTTAAATGTTGCCAAATTAACGAAAATCTCGCCAAATAGATAAAAATGACGCTAAATCAATGAAATGACGACTAATTGTCGAAAATTCAATATCTTGGAAAGAATATTAGTATCTACTATAAGAAAAACCTATTTATTTTACTGTAAAAGTGGTAAATTCATTACATTATATAAGGAAAGTCATGTGTTGCCCACATCAGATTTTTTTAATTACCACAGAATTACGATAATGTATTTTACTTGAAAACTTCAAACTTCATCGAAGAAAAACTGAACTTTATTCAAATGACGTCATCGAAATATAAATCGTCTGGCCCTCTATGTAAAAGCAATGAATATTTTATTCATACATTTTTATTACAGACTCCTCAGTTCAATAATTTTGCGTGAAAGAAATTCAGCCGCCGTGTTCACGCGGAGTACGATCACGTTAAATATGTAGGTTCGTAAATCCTTCCGTTTGGTTGGTGGTAGGGGAAGGAGGGTACGGTCCTTGTGGATGATGCCTCCTCCACTGGGTTCCGGTCTAAATTGAGTGGCAGTTCCCGGCCGTCCAAACAGATACCTTATACCTTTATGGTAGGTCGAACGGTCTGGGTCGAAGAAGAAGCAATTCTTATACAACTCATCTTAAAATCACTGTTTACATTCTGCATCTATTAAAATTAGGCTTCGTTGTAGAAATAATCAAAGTTTGATGATCATTTAAACTCAAAAATATTGTAATTGCGTTGGCGCAGAATACTACAGATGCACAAAAAATACACAAAAATAAAGCGGTTTTAGGACGGATGGAACACTAAACATAAATTTAAAGAACTTTAAAAATCACGATTTTTACTTTGGGTAAAAAAGATAGATGCCCTACTTTATTTTGAAGTGGGTCACGTGATCTCTTCATATTATATGAGTATCATTATTATTTTAATTTTTATTTAAAAAACTACCGAACATATTTTGCTGAAATTTTTTTTATAAATTTTATGAGAAAATTTGAATATTTCCTAAAATTTTCGAAGCAGTTTGTGAATTTTAAATTCGCTTAAAATATGTTTGAAAAATTAGGTCCCATACGATTCCATGTATTTCACTTTTTCAACCCGGGTTCAATCCAAAACTAATTGGGTGATATTATTCATTTATATTCCCATAAGTCCCACAGACCGTCTCAACAATATACTTAAATTTCATTTTGATGAAGTCATTCTTACGGCAGTTATCGTGCGAACGGACAGACAGACAGACTGAATAAAGTCATAAACACTTTTCAACTATGTTGTAAAGTGTTAAAACATATCTGATACAGGCTGACTTTCCTTACTTAATACATAATGCAATGAATTTACTTCTTTCACAGAGGGAAAATGATGGACAATTCCACGACATAATGGTCGAACTCCTAGAGGACAACATGTAAAACTATTTTGAAGTACTCTATTAACTTACATTTCGGGCAAATCTATCTTGGCAGTTCTCAATATTGATAGCATCCGCAATAAGCAATAGAGTCCATAAATTTAAAGAATTTAATTTATTCATAAATTTGGCGTTATTTTCGCTAATTTAGCGTTATTTTTTGCAAATTTGGCGATATTTGGTGATATTGCAAATTTGGCGCCTATTTGGCACCATTCAAAAGATCGCCAAGCTGTGCTATTTTCCTTAGCATTTTGAAATTCGAAATTTTGGCGGATAAATACGCGTTTTGAAACCACTTGAACTCATTTCGAACACTTTTGAAAAGTTGTTCATTTCTGTGTGTGTGTGTGTGTGTTTGTGTGTATGAGTTGAAAGAGCGATGAAGCAAAAAATAATGACGGTACCATAATTAAATATTATATATAGACTAGGAGGGTCTACTACGCATGCGCGGTAGCCCACTGGCCAGCGCGCGGGAATTGCACTCTGTAGACTCGGGTTTGATTCCCTCCGCTGCGAAAAAAAAAAAAAAAATACTGCCGTCGTGTTCACGCGGAGTACGATCACGTTAAACATGTGGGTCCGTAAGAACCTCAGGGGTGCGGAACTAAACCTGTAAACCGAGAGGTAGGCCAGGTCCGCACTGCTGTCTCTTAGCTGTCTCTAAAGCCCCTATCACACTCAACAACTTTTGGAACAACCAACTATTTCGGACAACTTTTCCCCCAATTTTTCCGCGAAAAAGTTGGCGATAGGGTTATTGACAGTTTGAAGAAGTTGTGCTAAATGACAAAACTATGGCGGTATGTTTATCGCCTTTTGGCGACAACTATACATTTGTACATGTACTTTTCGGCAGGCAGCGCGTTCTCGCTTCGACTTCGGCAGTAAAACAAGACTTTTACTTAGTACTTCCTTTTGTAACCTTTATTACTTTGTAATTATGACTAAATTGCTATCAGCTGTAGGGAAAAATCAAATATGCCTTGGCATAATTACGCTAGGATTATTCTTGCTTAAGAAGAAGAAACAAAGTAAACCGAGAAGGATGTGGACAAAATGTATTGTAAATTTTTGATTTGCTCTTTTTTATAAGGATTACTTCAGATATCATAAGCTTAAACTGATGAATGAACATTAAAAAATATTTGGATTTGTCACACATCCGTATAAAAAGGCAAATAAATATTTTTTGAAAAATATTCACTCTATTTTAAGATACAAAATTAGTTTAAAAAGCGATATTGCCGATATTGACTGAAATGAAACAAAGAAAACGTAAAAAGTATTTAAATTCAAGAATGCCGTTATTAAAATATCATGTCTTAAACAAATTTAAGTTCATTACCATTTTATACTTGATTTTAAAGTTTTTCAAATACGTATCTATATTAAATATCCGAAGATGTTCTTTGCTCATTTGTAACGTTTAAAATATTTCTCATTAAAATAAATTTTTAAAAATTATGTTATCTACATTTATATTTATTGAGTAATTATGTTTTAAAATAGATTTAAATATACATTCCATCTATAGCTGGTATAAAGTATACTTCAAGATGTTTTTCAAAGTAATTTCGAAATAAATTTTTATAAGCATTCAAATTTAAAAGAGTAAACTTTTCATATTTACATACAAAGTTATTTTTTTTATTAAAAGTAAATGATTTTCAAATGTATTGTAAATTTCTAATTGTTTATGTGCGTTTAAAATAATAAAAAAATTCTTCAAATGTTAGCATTAAATTATTAAAATTTCAAAGTAGTTTGATTTTTGTTTTTATTCTAATCTAAAATGTTCAAAATTACATGTCGAAAGATAACTATTACTCGTATAAGGATGTCCGATGATTTCTGTCTAATTTTACATGCACATTTTATATTTGCTAATTTTACAAGCACTTTCTCACTTAAGAATATATTCCATCTATACCTGGTATAAAGTATACTTCAAGATATTTTTCAAAGTAACTTCGAAATAAATTTTTATAAACATTCAAATTTAAAAATAATTTACTGATATAAGGTTATTTTGTATATAGAACGTAAAGTAATTTAAAACAAAAAAATTCTGCAGATTATTAAAGAAAAACTATATTTGAATATTTTAGCAACAGATGGCAGCACTTGTAAAATTTAAAATTCGCTTGGATTCGAACCAGAGCCCAGTTGTTTGCTGAGCTGATTCTCTACCACCCAAGCCAAAACTTCACATTTGAAATGCACTAACAAATTATATCATGCAATGCATTTAGTGTTATTTTAGAGTACTATTTTGAAGAGTAAACAGAATAAGTTTTCCTATTGTTTTAGTATTGCAATAGAAAGATAAAAAAAAGTCTATGGAGAACATACATGAAAATTCATTTTCTAAATTCTGTCTGATGTTTTTTTTAACGATTCGAGAAAGAGAACATAATTGTATTCGTTAAAATGAGGAAATTGCCATAGTGCAGTAAATATTCTAAAACAATTTAAATTAGGATCCTTTGTGTTTTGTGATGGAATCACTTTAGTTAGCTTATTTTAGAAAACTGATGAAATATGTATATATCGCCAAAGCAAACTCGCGTACGCTCTTGTTTAAATTCACAGAAAGGCGGATTTTCTGAAACGCGACAATACTGTAAACTAGCAAGCCTCTGGTAAATATAAATTTGAATCAGAAGAGACCAAAGATATTATATTAGTAATAATATCTTAATTTTTATTATATAATATTTCATGTAAATAAAATCGCTTTGGAAGAGATGGTTCGTAAAGATGATATTTTTTCGTACCCATGTTTCTTAAAATTCTTTTTTAAATACAGTGGATCTTTTAAATTCCACAAAAATGATTTTTCACGTATTGATTCAATAACTCCATTTCCATCTCGCATGACTACTTTTTTTCGACTTCGAGACGACTTCCATTGACATCCACCTTTATGACACAGAAATATTATAAATACTTAACAAAATTCTAAATCTAAACTAAAATAATACTTCGCGCTGCCTGGTTATTATATCAATATAATCTATCTGTTATTATATTCCATCTGTTTGCGCTCCACAGATTCAAACTTGCGCGAGGATTTCACGCCAAACCAGAATCTGCGCCAACATTTCTACACACGTGATTCCTTCGTTACTCATCTGTGATTGGCTGGTTGGTAAAAAATTGTCCCAAATGAACAACTTTTTCTATACCGGTCAGATAAAGTTGTCCCAATTTTTTGACCTTATTTCACACGAGTTTTCCCCCAACTCGGCGTAAAAATTGTTCGAAAAGTTGGTTGTCCGAAAAATTGCCGGAAAAGTTGTTGAATGTGATAGGGACTTTAGGGGGTCTACTGCCCTCTGCCGTTCGTTAACCTCCGCCGAAAATGCAGCTTTACTCGGTCCCCGGCATTTTAATGTAAATTAAATAGTTTTATATGACAAAATGTATGGCAGCACGTGTGAACATTAAATTAAAAAAAATAACACATTATAATAAAAGTTTTCATTTGGCCACATTAATAAAGCCCCTATCACATTCAACAACTTTTCCGGCAATTTTTCGGACAACCAACTTTTCGAACAATTTTTACGCCGAGTTGGGGAAAAACTCGGGTGAAATGAGGTCAAAAAATTGGGACAACTTTATCTGACAGGTATAGAAAAAGTTGTTCATTTGGGACAATTTTTGACCAACCAGCCAATCACAGATGAGTAGCGAAGGAATCACGTGTGTAGAAAGGTTGGCGCAGATTCTACTACATTCTGGTTTGGCGTGAAATCCTCGCGCAAGTTTGAATCTGTGGAGAGCGAACAGATAGAATATAATAACAGATAGATTATATTGATATAATAACCAGGCAGCGGGAAGTATTATTTTAGTTTAGATTTAGAATTTTGTTAAGTATTTATAATATTTCTGTGTCATAAAGGTGGATGTGAATGGAAGTCGTCTCGAAGTCAAAAAAAAGTTGTCATGCGAGATGGAAATGGAGTTAATTGAATCAATACGTGAAAAATCATTTTTGTGGAATCTAAAAGATCCACTGTATTTAAAAAAGAATTTGAAGAACCGTGCGTACGAGAAAATATCTTTACGAACCATCTCTTCCAAAGCGATTTTATATACATGAAATATTATATAATAAATATTAAGATATTATTACTAATATAATCTCTTTGGTCTCTTCTGATTCAAATTTATATTTACCAGCGGCTTGCTAGTTTACAGTATAGATGCGTTTCAGAAAATCCGCCTTTCTGTGAATTTAATCAAGAGCGTACGCGAGTTTGCTTTGGCGATATATACATATTTCATCAGTTTCCTGAATGTGAAGTTTTGGCTTGGGTAGTAGAGAATCAGATCAGCAAACGACTGGTCTCTGGTTCGAATCCATGCGGATTTTAAATTTTACAAGTGCTGCCATCTGTTGCTAAAATATTCAAATACAGTTTTTCTTTAATAATCTGCAGAATTTTTTTGTTTTAAATTATTTTACGTTCTATATACAAAATAACCTTATATCAGTAAATTATTTTTAAATTTAAATGCTTATAAAAATTTATTTCGAAGTTACTTTGAAAAATATCTTGAAGTATACTTTATACCAGGTATAGATGGAATATATTCTTAAGTAAAAAAGTGCTTGTAAAATTAGCAAATATAAAATGTGCATGTAAAATTAGACAGAAATCATCGAACATCCTTATACGAGTAGTAGTTATCTTTCGACATGTAATTTTGAACATTTTAGATTAGAATAAAAACAAAAATCAAACTACTTTGAAATTTTAATAATTTAATGCTAACATTTGAAGACTTTTTTTATTATTTTAAACGCACATAGACAATTAGAAATTTACAATACATTTGAAAATCATTTACTTTTCATAAAAAAAATAAGTTTGTATATAAATATGAAATATTTCGAAGTTACTTTGAAAAACATCTTGAAGTATACTTTATACCAGCTATAGATGGAATGTACATTTAAATCTATTTTAAAATATAATTACTAAATAAATATAAATGTAGATAAAATAATTTTTAAAAGTTTACTTTAATGAGAAATATTTTAAACTTTACAAACGAGCAAAGAACATCTTCGGATATTTAAAATAGATACGTATTTGAAAACCTTTGAAATCAAGTATAAAATGGTAATGAACTTAAATTTGTTGAAGACATAATATTTTAATAACGGCATTCTTGAATTTAAATACTTTTTAAGTTTTCTTTTTCTTTGTTTCATTTCAGTCAATATCGGCAATATCGCTTTTTAAACTAATTTTGTATCTTAAAATAGAGTGAATATTTTTCACCAAATATTTATTTGCTTTTTATACGGATGTGTGACAAATCCAAATATTTTTTAATGTTCATTCAACTGTTTAAGCTTCTGATATCTGAAGTAATCCATATAAAAAAGAGCAAATCAAAAATTTACTATAGATTTTGTCCACATCCTTCTCGGTTTACTTTGTTTCTTCTTCTTAAGCAGGAATAATCCTAGCGTAATTATGCCAAGGCATATTTGATTTTTCCCTACAGCTGATAGCAATTTAGTTATAATTACAAAGTAATAAAGGTTACAAAACGAAGTACTAAGTAAAAGTCTTGTTTTACTGCCGAAGTCGAAGCGAGAAAGCGCTGCCTGCCGAAAAGTACATGTATAAATGTATAGTTGTCGCCAAAAGGCGATAAACATACCGCCGTAGTTTTGTCATTTAGCACAACTTCTTCAAACTGTCAATAACCCTATCGCCAACTTTTTCGCCGAAAAATTGGGGGAAAAGTTGTCCGAAATAGTTGGTTGTTCCAAAAGTTCTTGAGTGTGATAGGGCCTTAAGACGTTAAAATCACATTAAAAACCAGGGAGCTTTCGGGCGCCAGACGTCACATCAGTGGCTATTGCAAAAAAAGGGAGGGGTCAATAGAGACTCTAAATGTAATTGCGGGCGTGTTCAATACCTCAGTGAGACTCCTTCAGTGTTATCAAATCCTTATCGAGATTTTTTTAGACATCTAATTTAGTTATTTGGTCTTCTAATGCTGTTATTACTTTCCTTATATACATAATATATAAGGAAAGTATTGTGACGCGGTCGAAAATTCGAATTTGAGTTTTCGACGGGAGAGCACGTTTCAAGCATCCATGATCACGATAACTGACGACAGAATGGACCGACTCGAACGAAATTTAGTACAAAAATCACAATCCCTAAACACTGGAAGCCTGTTGTTTTTCTATGCAATCGAATGTTCAGAAACCCCCCTAAATTTTCGAGTGAAATTTTGAAAAAATCGTCAAAAAATCAAAACCGCTAATAAAGTTACGCAAATAGACATTTCTTATGTAATTTTTCATTAGAAAACGATTGAGATAAATTTTAGAACGCTAACATGAACCGTTCTCGAGATATTGCACATTTTTCAAAAAAATTATCAAAAAGTTATATGAAATAAAAATAAAAATATTTCCTATTGAGAAACATGTTCACTTTTCATATGTAATACCATCCTATAAATTGGGTGACTTCATTCTCGTGGATCTAGCTCGTTCCATTCATGAAAAAATATACTTTGAGTAATACTTTTGTATTTTAACGCCAATAGTTATTTATCTGCTGTAAGAATAACTTATTTATCCGTCCATAACGCTTGGCGAGATTTTGGCGACGAATTTGGCGGAATGTCGCCAACTTGGCGACATTTTTAATTGTTGCCAAATTAACAAAAATCTCGCCAAAATGATAAAAATGACGCTAAATCAATGAAAATGACGTCTAATTGAAGAAAATTCAATATCTTGGAAAGAATATAAGTATCTACTATAAAAATAACATTTTTTTTAACTGTAAAAGTAGTAAATTCATTGCATTATATAAGGAAAGTCATGTGTTTCCCACATCAGATTTTTTGTATTTTATTTCTGTGTGAATTTTATAATTACATGTTTTTTTGTTCAAATTTTTCCATGTGTAATCTGGCAATTCGTATGCAAATTGTGTTGCCTATGTATCTCCCTCCCCCTTTCCATCGCAATTACGACTGATGATGGACGTCCGATGTCCGAAAGCGCTTTGGTTTTTAATGGGATTACATAAAGAATTTTATTAAAAAGTGTTATTCTTTAAAGTTTTTAATATAAATAAAAATAAACAGAGATTTATTGTAATTTCATTAAACCAAAAAAATTATTTATGAATCAAGACTTAATTGTTCAAAACAATTTGTTTAACTTAATTGTTCAACAATTACTAGTTAAAGCCATTATTTGCATCTTTTTCTTCTTTTTAACGTAGCGATAACAATTTTAACTTTTTAACCTCGATAATCTCGCTACTGTAATAGAACTCTCAAGCATCCGTTCTGAAAGAGTTGTGACTCGTGATAACCCAAGAGATAATAAAAACGCCCACCACAAAATCTTTGATTCCAATATCAACAACTGCTTTATCAAGCACTCTTCCCTGTGCTCTGTGAAGGGGTTATATCCCACGCAAGACATAAAACTTTTTTGGTGTATTTTGTTTTACCATCCCATAAAAGAGAACAAAATAAAGGATTTTGCAACAGCTGGTTGAGGTACACATTAAATATTTACGAAATTATATAAACTGGAGTGAGGCTCCACTCGACCTTATCATACCAGAATCCAATTTTAAGTAGCTTGTGGTTTTTAACACTTTACAACAAATTTGAAAAGTGTTTATGACTTTGTTCATTCTGTCTGTCTTTCTGTCTGTCCGTTAGCACGATAACTGCCGTAAAAATGACTTAATCAAAATGAAATTTTAGTATGTTGATCAGACAGTCTGTGGGACCTATGGGAATATAAATGAATAATATCACCCAATTAGTTTTGGATTGAACCCGGGCTGAAAAAATGAAATACATTGAACCCTATGGGACCTAATGTTTCAAACATTTTTTAAGCGGATTTAAAATTCACAAATTGCTTCAAAAATTTTAGGTAATATTCAAATTATTCCATAAAATATATAAAAAAAAATTCAGCAAAATATATTCAGTAGTTTTTTAAAGGATAAATATATTCAGAAGGTTTAAGTTTTCAAATATAATAAATTAATGTAGTATTGTGATAAGTTTTAAAATATTACCGAGGAATGTATTGCATTTTAGAAATGTTTAAATAAAATTGCATTGAAGTTGGAAGGTGTTTCATAATCAATACTTTAAGCATGACTGATCTTTCTTGTTTCTCTTTTTACAAAAACAATTTTGAAGAATCGGTATTGTTGGTTCAACTGAATGTAATTGGTATACACCAGGAGTGGCGACACGTCACAATTTCAAAACACTAATTATTAACAAATGACATATCTCAAACAGATCCAAAAGCGCTTTGGCTGTATTTACGTCTGTAGGATAATTGTATAATAAAATGACTTTTGGATCTCTTTGAGATTTGTCATTTGTTAATAATAATTGTTATGCTTCACTTTAAAGGGCTTGAAAAAAATCTTTCGATTGATACCATACTTGATAATGTACCCCCGGGGGCGATAACTTACCCCTCGAAGGGGGCTAAGGACGTCACAAATACAAAAATTGTATCGCTGCTATTTTTCACAACAATGGTTGAACCTATTAAGTCTCGCGATCATTAAGCTACAAATAACCCATTTTATGCGTGATTGTGTTAACTTTTGTCCTATGCTGCCATGTTTAAAAAATATAAAATTTCGAAGTTTTCGCTCGAATTAAAAAAAAAATTCTATCTAAATGTAGATCTTTTAATAGATTTTTTAATAATTTTTAAGTTGGATATAAAGTTTCGTAAAATTCTATCAATGTTTGTGGCAGCTATCGTGCATAAAAAATCGACGCAAGCACACAGACGGACATCACTCTAAAAATAATTAAAATGTGCTCAGAAGGTCCCAAAACAAATATTCTTAAATCAAAATTTCAAATTTGAAACTTCTCATGAAAACAACACTTTCTGTATACTATATTACACAGTATAAGAAAGTAACAAACAGTTGCACGAATTACATTATGTGCATCGTCCCGTGACTATATTGAAACAAACGAAAAAGAAGTTAACACAGTTACAAGATAATGTTATTCGTAGTTTGATTTGCCATTTTCTTTTATTACTTTCCTCATATACATAATGTATAAGGAAAGCATTGTGACGGGGTCCACAATTCGAATTCGAGTTTACGAAAGGAGAGCACGTTTCAAGCATCCCTGACCACGAATCGAACATTTTTGAGGCGATGTCTGTGTGTGTTTGTGTGTGTGTGCCAGTGAGTCTGCGGAGACGATATCTCAGGAACGAATAGAGCGATTCCAATGAAATTTGGTTCAAAATTCACAATCCATGAATACTGGAAGCCTATTGTTTTAAAACACAATCAAATGTTCAGAACCCCCCTAAATGTTCGAGTGAATTTTTGAAAAAATCATCAAAAAATCAAAACTTTTAATAAAGTTACACAAGTAGACATTTTTTATGTAACGTTTCCTTAGAAAACGATTGACATAAACTTCAGAGCGCTAGCATGAACCGTTCTCGAGATATTGCGCATTTTTCAAAGAAATTTTTCAAAAAATCCCATAAATTAAAAAAATATATTAACTATTAAGAAACATGTTCACTTTTCATATGTAACATCATGCGATAAATTCGGTGACATCATTCTCGTGGATCTAACTCGTTCCATTCACGAGAAAAGATACTTTGAGTAATACTTTTATATTTGAACGCCAATAGTTATTTATTCGCTGTAAGAATAACATATTTTTCCGTCCATAAGGCTTGGCGAGATTTTGGCGACAAATTTAGTGGAATGTCGCCAACTTGGCGACATTTTAAAATGTTGCCAAATTAACAAAAATCTCGCCAAATAGATAAAAATTATGCTAAATCAATGAAAATGACGACTAATTGACGAAAATTCAATATCTTGGAAAGAATATAAGTATCTACTATAAGAATAACATGTTTTTAACTGTAAAAGTAGTCAATTCATCGCATTATATAAAGAAAGTCATGTGCTGCCCACATCAGATTTTTAGTTTAAATTCGCGATTAGGCATTGAAGTGTTCAGTAGAATCTTTGGGTAAATGGTGTACCAGCTGTTCAGGATTTGCAACTTTAATTGCGCAACTCTAGAAAATTGTCTATTATTGGCATATACCGGGTGATTCAAAAGTTCGGAGCGAAATTAAAACACTATAAAAAAATATCTATGGGTCTGAGAGACATGCGGTTTGCAGATTAATTTTCCCCGTGGTGGGGCGAATTAATTTTCACCGTGGGCGATTTTGTGTGGCATGAAAAAAATTAGTTCAAACTCTCGACACTCGGGGGGCTGCAGCAGATAAAGCCATGGAGATGACTTATGCATGGAGGTGATTGCCCACATGACTGGCCTGCGAGATCCTCATATCTCACACCCGTGATTTTAGGTATCCCTACAACGAGAAATCACAGGGTGTGAGATCTGGGGATCTCGCAGGCCAGTCATGTGTGCAATCACCTCCATGCATAAGTCATCTCCATGGCTTTATCTGCTGCAGCCCCCCGAGTGTGGAGAGTTTGAACTAATTTTTTTCATGCCACAGAAAATCCCCCACCACGGTGAAAATTAATCTGCAAACCGCATGCCTCTCAGACCCATAGATATTTTTTTATAGCGTTTTACTTTTGCTCCGAACTTTTGAATCACCCGGTACATTCCTAGCTAAAATTCCCCATAAATTCATCACGTGAGTTAAATCTGGACTTTTGCGGATTTAACTGTGTAAATAAATGCGTTCTCATGTAATACCTAATTTTTATCATAAACATCTTCAGCGCTAGGAAGGAGATTAACTTCTAATAATAGCTGATACATAATAACGTTTGGATGCCCTGATAAGAAACACATATCTGATTGTCTAGTGAAGACAAAGCAGATCTATACTATTACAGACCGGCACTCTGCTCCTTTGGCTATTACACAGTTATCAATTTTCGTGACGTAAATATCAATAATATTTTAAGCCATCAGATACATCCTGACCAACTCTTTTTCGCCATTAAACAAAATCTCCAGCCATTGGTCTTTCCATGTCACGTGACTTTTAGCTCACTTCAGTCTCTCCCATCATTTGTGACAAATGTGGCAGTTTCCGAATCCATTTCAGATACAGTCGATATCTCAAACTTCGATAACTCGTATTTTTCGATATCCCGTAAAAAGTTCCTTTCCCTTTACGTTTACTATTCAAATAATGTAAAAACGATCTCGTTATACAGAATTTTTTACTTGATTAGCCTCCATAACTCGAAATGTTTGGGATACTTTTGGACATTTCGGGAAAGAAAAATGTATTTTCAAAACCCAACCCGTCCGGATTACCCAAGGGTTTGAATCTATGGATGTCACATGGTAAACCCATGATCCAATATTTCTGGGGTGCGGATCTAGATTTAACGAATTTATTTTGGGAGGTCGGCCTTTGGATGACCAGCTGCACTCGAAATCGAAAACAGGAAACGCGCTGGACCTTGTGAAGACCGCATTTTACCGAAATATGCAACTTTGTCCGAGACGAACGGGATCATAAAACGGGCGGCTTTTTTGAATTAGCGGCCGAAAGGGTATCAGTTGGTAGGGGCTTGAAAAAGGGCTTTTGGCCTTTGGGGTCTAAAAAGCCAATGATGTTGCTTTCAGGTCCAGGGGTTAGGCCCCAAAAGCCAATGAGAGGGTTTTGAGCGTCTCAGAAGCGTGTTTTAAAATCTTAGAGAGAGACAGTTTTCAAAAATTTAAAAAAGGAGCGAGGAGAAGGAACTCGAACTCGAGTTAGAAAAGAACTCTCCCCATCATGGTCCTCTGAAAGATGAGAGATGCTCGACGGCAAGTGATGTTGGTGAGTTACCCATTTAAGGGCCTGTGCCTGATATGTATCTTTCTTTCCCCTCCCTCAATCTCTCCAATTAAATATCTACTAGTTAACGTCAGGGAAATTTCATGATAGGTTACCATCTGTTCCAATTTAGTCTGTGAGACTCTATACAATATTGTATTGTTTTTTTGAAATTGGTATACAGTCCATTTTGAATATGGAAAGTAGTATCTTAAATAAATATTGTATATATATATATATATATAGTGTAAATAAATTAATGTTATTGTTTATACACACGGCCTTATTCTTTTTCGCGCTCTTACCGGGGTTGTCCCACCTCAGGACAATGGAGTTAGGAAGGAGATAAAACTCCTATGGATGAAACGCTTGAAAATGCCATAATGCTTTAAGAATTATATCTAGGTGTGGATAGTGTTAGTAAAATAGCTGTTATTGTTAGTTGGCACAACAGAAAGACATAGTATTTAGCAGTGGCGTAGCGCCCATTGAGGATCAGAAGCTGAGTCTCTCCTGTTTAAAATCTAATTTAAAGATACTTTTATTTATTATATTTTTTAACATAACTTTGAGAATGAATATATATGTAATTTTTTAGAAAACTGTTACACTTTACTTACTAATTAGATCACCGAAGTCAAGCAGCATCGGGCGCGGTTAGTACTTGGGTGGGTGGCCACTTGGGAACACCGCGTGCTGTTAGCACATTTCGAGTGCGGTAGCTCGGTGGTTTGCGCGCTGGATTTGCACGCTGCCACAACTGCCGCCGTGTTCATGCGGAGTACGATCACGTTAAACATGTGGGTCCGTATCCTTCCGAGAGATTGGTGGTAAGGGAAGGAGGGTACGTTCCCTGTGGATGCCTCCCCCACTGGGTTCCGGTCTAAATTGGGTGGCACTTCCCGGCCGTCCAAACAGTTACCTTACACCTTTCTGGTAGGTCGCACGGTCTGGGTCTCAACTTTACTTACTTAAAATGAGACGTTTCAAAGTATTTTTCCCATTAAAACACATATCTAGAAGCTAAAATCATTTAGCTTTTACGGTTCATTGAAAGAAGCATGGTATTAGCCCCACCCACCTGTTAAACTCCGCCCTCGCTGATAATCTAGAACTGTAAACTAGCTTCCAGAAAGGTGTGGCTATTTATTCCCCTTTATAAACAACGTAATGACAGACAATGATTGGATATGGAACGTGACGCTTCATGAATAAAAATTTCATGGGCAAGGCGAATGGATCCGCCATTTTAAGTCAAATATGGTTCTGTTAATTAATCTTCGTAGATAAAAGTCATATGTAATACTAAAAAATATGAGTCAATTTCCACAAATAACATCACATTCGCCTAAATTTAAACAATATCAAGACAAGGAAACACACTAATAATGACTACCATTAAACTTAAGTAGTTTGTGAAGTGGACTTAGTCACAGCAACAATATGGCGAAGCATCCGTTTGCGTATTTGGGAGTTTTAGAAAGAATAAATCCGATTTCCCTTTAAAAATCACGTTACAGGAGAATCTCAGTTAAATAAAAGCCATTGATAATTTCGTAGCGAATTTTTAGCATATTACTGTTAAGATATTTTTAAGTTTTTACTTTTAAAGTATAGTATTTGTAAATAATTTATATACAAAATTGTTTAAGTGCATTGTTGACTACAGTGTTCTCACCCATTTTCAGCGCACTCATTTGAATTGCTTTATTTCGTTAGTTCTAACTGTTTATATTTATAAAACTGATATATTTTTTCTATCACTTGCTAATAATTTTCTAATATATTTCTACTTCATACATAGGCTCTTGTAAAACTTTCTCCAGGGAAGGGGGGAAGAGGCAAACTCAAGCTCACGATGTAGTACAATACCTGATGCTCTCCTTTATTATATTAATGTCCAAGGGGAAGTGTGCCCCCCCCCCCCTCCTTTTATATCCCCTATGGGCGACCATGACTTCCTATTTAATAAAATGATTGCAAAAGTTCATTTAATTTAGAAATAAGAAAATATTTAAAATGTTATATCTTGTATTCATCTTACATAGGTAACATTTTAAAATCTCGTGCATTTCATCCACTCTTTGCATTTTTATGCAAAATTATTTTATTTTATTCACCAATGAATAAAACTTATGAAAATGCGAATTCCAATATAAATTTCACTTGTAATACCGAATTTTTTGCCAAATTTTCGGCCTCCCCAGTCAAAATTCTCAGGCTAAGCTACTGGTATTTAGTATATGTATGTCTAATTATTTTTAAATATTAAGGGTTCCCTAATGATGAGTAGAATTAATCAGTACTTTTTCATAATTGTAGGATAGAGTACAGAATATAGAGCGATAATAATAAATTGAAAGGTAAAATGATTTTGAATACGTAGGCATATTCTTCATGTTTCCTTTGCATTGCACACTTTACATTGCGCTAATAATTTAATTTTACAAAATGGACAGTTTCAATAAATATTTTAGGCCTTTCGTCATAGAAATGCATACAGTACAGAGCTACTTAACTTATCCCAGCGCCACCTAATGATTGTCTTCAAGGACATGGGCGTTTTCTTAATATGAAGTTCTAGCTCTTTACCTTTACCTGCATGGTTTGAAGTAACGAGATGGACGATCGGGATAAGACTCCAGACCACAGGAGGCTGGGGACTCAGCCCGGCCCGCAGAGTTATTATTTATTGAAATTTAAATAATTACACTTGAAGAAATGTATTTCCAAAATCAAACAATTGAACAGAAATAGTAATGATACATTAACAGAATTTAGAAATGTAAATTATCAAGCCAAAAGCAATTAGACAAAAAAAAAAACCATACATGTGTTGCATTCTGTTACAGACAACATATTGAGAATTTCAAAAAGGGGCACATTCAACTAAAGTTAATTAACTTAATCCAATTTCCCAAAATCTACCCCAAAAAAGAAGTTGAACTGTTCGTTCGTTACTAATTCCCCCGTGGTGAAGAAGCGCCTACGCACCACGTCCACAAGACCCCCTGGTCCCATGGCGAAGATTTGCAGATTTACTCTTATAGAGGCTTCCCGAAGGGCGGAAGTCTGACTTGGCCTCAACAAGACAACAGCCATGCCCGCTGGCGGGATTCGAACCCGCAACCCAGCAATCCAGTGATCAGAAGGAAACGCATGCCCCTGACTGCTCGACCACCGGATCGGCAGTTAAACTGTAAAATGACTTATCAAAAGCGCAAGGTAGTTCTTTTCATTTCACAGTCCACCATGTCACTCGCAGTTGCACCGCCCAGTGAGGCGTGCCCAGATATTTAAGTTAGTTAAAATTGAGGTCATCGTCTCCGAACGCTATATCAATATTTCAGGCTTTTGTGTCAGAGTGAAATACGAAGTTTTAAAGTTAAGCATCTGCATCAAGTTGAAAGAAAGCGCATTGCTAGAACAGTCCTTTTATCGCGGAGAAAATCGGAAATTTTCGCAAAATTTCGAGACTGAGGATTTACACTAGCATTTCTGAAAAATAAAGTATACCAGTTACGAAGCAGTCATACAAGTAACTATACTGCACAAAACAATAAGCACTATATTACATTTTTAACACTTTACAACAAAGTTGAAAAGTGTTTATGACTTTGTTCATTCTGTCTGTCTGTCTGTCCGTTAGCACGATAACTGCCGTGAAAATGACTTAATCAAAATGAAATTTTAGTATGTTGTTCAGACGGTCTGTAGAACCTATGGGAATATAAATGAATAATATCACCCAATTAGTTTTGGATTGAACCCGGGTCGAAAAAATGAAATACATTGAGCCCTATGGGACCTAATTTTTCAAACATTTTTTAAGCGGATTTAAAATTCACAAATTGCTTCGAAAATTTTAGGTAATATTCAAATTGTTCCATAAAATATATAAAAAAAATTCAGCGAAATATATTCAGTAGTTTTTTAAATAAAAATTAAAATAATAATTACACCTCTTATATGAAACGATCACGTGACCATGATATGAAACGATCACGTGACCCACTTCAAAATGATATATGGCATCCATCTTGTTTCAAAATCGTGATTTATTTAAATTCTTTTTAATTCATATTGAGTGCTGTATCCGTCCTAAAACTACTTTATTTTTGCTTAAATTCTGTGCATCTACATACTGAAACAACGCAATGACAATATATTTGAGTTTAAATGCTCATCTAAATTTGATTATTTCTACAACTAAGCCTATTTTTCACCTATGTAAAATGTAAACAGCAAAATATATAGAATGAGTTGTATTAGAATTCCTGTATTTTTTTAACACAAAATAATTTAGTCCATGGAGTCTGCATGGCTGATATGAATGAAATATTAATTGATTTCATAAAGAGAAGGACGATTTTTTTCGATGAAGTTTCAAGCATAGAATTTAATTTTTTGTAGCTCCATGGCCTTAAACAAAATGTTTAAATAAAATAAATTATTATAGTATTGTGATGAATGAAATGAATGGGAGAAAGTCATGAATGAAATCCTGTTTTTATAAAGAGATCCAGGCGTGTTATTTTTTCTATGACGTCATTTGAATTAATTTCAGTTGTTTTCGATGAAGTTTTTAAATATAATAAATTATCGTAGTATTATGATAATTCTAAAACTATTACCGAGGAATGTGTAACATTTTAGAGATGTTTAAACCAGGCAATTTATATTTCAATGCCGTCATTTGAATGAAGTTCATTTTTTTCGATGAAGGTTTAAGTTTTCAAATATAATAAATTAATGCCGTATTGTGATAAGTTTCAAAATATTACCGAGGCATGTATTGCATTTTAGACTTCTTTAAATAAAATTGCATTGAAGTTGGAAAGTGTTTCATAATCAATGCTTTAAGCATGATTGATCTTTATTGTTTAAACTAATACATTTATAAACCATACCATAAATAACATTTATAAAACATTTAAATTCTGACAATGTCATTAACGTTGTCACACTAGATCGGGATTTTCATTTAAGTGAACAGCGTTTTTAACACTTTACAACAAAGTTGAAAAGTGTTTATGACTTTGTTTATTCTATCTGTCTGTCCGTTAGCACGATAACTGCCGTAAAAATGACTTTACCAAAATGAAATTTTAGTACTTTGTTCAGACGATCTGTGGGACCTATGGGAATATAAATGAATAATATCCCCCAAATAGTTTTGGATTGAACCCCGGTTGAAAAAATGAAATACATTGATCCCTATTGAACCTAATTTTTCAAACATTTTTTAAGCGGATTTAAAATTCACAAATTGCTTCGAAAGTTTTAGAAAATATTTACATTATCCCATAAAATATATAAAAAAAATTTCAGCAAAATATATTCAGTAGTTTTTAAATAGAAATTAAAATAATAATTATACCTTTAATATGAAGCGATTACGTGACCATTGTATGAAGAGATCACGTGACCCACTTCAAAATAAAATATGGCATCCATCTTGTGTCAAAATCGTGATTTTTAAAGTTCTTTTTCATTCATATTCAGTGTTGTATCCGTCCTAAAACCGCTTTATTTTTACTTAAATTCTGTGCATCTATATACTGAAACAACGTAATTACAACATATTTGTGTTTAAATGATCATCCAACTTTGATTATTTCTACAATGAAGCCTAATTTTCACTTATGGAAAATGTAAGCAGCAAAATATGTAGAATGAGTTGTATAAGAATTGCTGCATTTCTTTAATACAAAATTATTTAGCTCATGGAGTTTGCAATATAGCTGATATGAATGAAATATTCATTGATATTCAGAGAGAAGGACGATTTTTGCGATGAAGTTTTAAGCATAGAGTTTAATTACTTGTACCTCCATGGTCTTAAGTTTTTAAATAAAATAAATTATTATAGTATTATGATGAATGAAATGAATGAAAAAATGTTTATGAATGAAATGCTGCTTTTATAGAGAGGCGATTTATCTTTCAATGACGTCATTTGAATAAAGTTCATTTGTTTTCGATGAAGTTTTCAAATATAATAAATTATTGTAGTATTATGATAATTTTAAAAATATTACCGAGGAATATACATTTTAGAGATGTTTAAACCAGGCAATTTATATTGCAATGCCGTTAGTTGAATGAAGTTCATTTTTTTCGATGAAGTTTTAAGTTTTCAAATATAATAAATTAATGTAGTATTATGATAATTTTAAAAATATTACCAAGGAATGTATCGCATTTTAGAGATGTTGAAATAAAATTGCATTGAAGTTGGAAAGTGTTTCATAATCAATGCTTTATGCATAATTGATCTTTCTTGTTTATACATTATATTGTGTATACACGGATTTCCTTCTTCAATGTAGGATCTATTGTCCTGTAACACATTTTTACTTTCTCATACGTAGAATATTGAGAAAGTATCGTTTTCACGAAAATTTGCAATGTCGAGATTGTGATGCTAATATTGTTTAAGAACCTTCTAAATACGTTTTGATATGTTTGGAGTGTCCGTCAATCTGTAGGTCTGTGGTCGACTGCTTGTGTACACAACAGCTTCTTGTATGTAAATATTAATGGATTTTCAGCAAACTTTATAATCGCCTTTGTTAACGAAAAATCTAGAACTAGATGGAATTTTTTTTTTTTTAAATTCGAGAGGAAACTTCGAAATGTATTCGAAATTTTATATATTTTTTTAACATGGCAGTATAAGACAAAATTGGGTATAACCATACATAAAAGAGATTATTTATGGCTCCATTATTACGAAACTTAACAGTTTCAGTCATGGTTGTGAAAAATACTTGCGATACAATTTTTGTGTATGTAACATTATGCAGTGCCCTTGTACAGTGTTTCTTTATGCCCTTGTACAGTGTTTCTTTCAGATATACACCCGGGGAAGGGGGCTTCGCCCTCTTCAGGAGACATTTTATTTTAACCTAGTTTCTATTTATGTGACAGCATTTAGATATATTTTATAGAGCAAATAGAAAACTACCCCCCCCCCTAAAGTTTTTTACGTCCTTCCCCCGGCCAAATATTCTGAAAAAAACACTGTCCTCGTGGGGGCAAGAAAAATACCCCCCCCCGAGGGGTATTCCTGGCCGTCCAAACAGCTGCTCGTGTCCTAGGACGAGTCGGGCGGTATAGGTTTTCAACCCCCCCCCCCCCCCCCGAGGGGTACATTGTCAAACTTAGTATGAATTGAAAGATATTTTCAAGTCCTTCAAAATGAAGAATAACATGCTATAATTGTGATTATTTGGACTAACAATACATATTTTTCAAGCTTTTTCAATTTTTCTTGCAAAAAAAAAAAAAAAAAAAAAAACTACAAGCTATTTAAAAATAGGTATGAGAAAGTTGAGTTAAGCCACACTCCAGCTAACTTTACCTGTCATTTCTGACACAAGTGATTAGTTACATGACTAAAAATTTGAAAATAATGTTTCTTCTGTTAGTGCATAACGTCAAGTTATACATAGTGCATACTTTGTTTCATGTTAGTTTCGTTTTCAGCGTTGAATAAAACAAACCATTATGTCATTTTTATAAAACTCATTTTTGGCACGAAAACCTAATAGGTACGCTTTGAAATTCCAATAATCGTGTTAAACAGCTCTGTCATCCCTTTGAGACATTTCCAAGAACATATTCCGAGCAAAAGTTTCTAGAAACTATAAAGTTAACAAAACATTTTATAAAAACCTGAAAATGGACAAGTGCCAGAAATTCAGTCGAATGAGAAAATTAAGTAGAAAATTTACGAGACAAATGCGTTAAGGATATTTTTTAACAATCCACTTCAAAATCCAATTCTGAAACATGTCTAGAACTTACCTCAACAATAGAAAAATCCTCAGAGTTTCATTCCCCGTTACCTCTTCGCCCTTGCAGTGTTGAAATGGACGTCTTGAGAGCAAACGGTTAGCTGTTCCCTCTTTCCAGAGCTGCTTAATTTCTGGGAAAAATGCGTTTGAAGGGTCATCTGATACCAATCGAAGTGTCCGCTCAAAGTCTTCGAAGAAGATCATTTATCTGTTGGCACACAAATAAATGTGTCCGAGCTCACCAATTTTTCCATATCGAGATCTGTCGTCGAGAGTGTATTTTGAGATAGACAGTTTATTTTATTGTCCTTATAAAAACCATGAGAGTAAATATCGTCTGCGAATGGAAAAAGAAGAGTTTAGTTAATTTAAAAAGTCGAAATATAGAATAAACTTTACAACTGGCTGCAAACATGTCGACAAAGAAGTAGAATAAAAGAAATCGTCTGCACAACTTTTTTGTTATTAAATGAGAGGGAAAATCATTTGAGACAGATACAGCAGTGATTATTATTTAATCTTTGAGGTCAGTTTGAGCTTCCTATGAATTTTGCTTCTCGAAGTTTTATTACAGAACCTAGCTGTACCCAAGCAGAGCATATGGGCTCTAGTGTCTTTTAATAGTGGGTATCCGTCGGTAACTTACTACCTAATCTCTGGAGTGGAAGTCTCTATTATGGTATTTTCAAACATTAATATTGAATAGTATTTTGTTCTGTTTGTCTCGCAATCATTATCAGAATGAAGGTCTTGCACTATTGATATCCCCAGATGCATGCGGATTCATTAGTATAATACATTAACTAAACATTAACTAACATTAGTACATTACATTAACTAACATTAGTACTAAAATAAATTAAATTAACTTTAAACCAAATAATATTTAATTTTCAGTGCAAAAACGTTACATTAAATATTACAAAATTTTGCACATAAAATACTCGTTCATATGATAAAAGATAACACTCAACCCGTGTCTTGGGTTCCGGTCTAAATTGGGTGGCACTTCCCGGCCGTCCAAACGGTTACCTTACACCTTTCTGGTAGGTCGGACGGTCTGGGTCTCAACAACAACAACTCAACCAGTGTCTGTATAGCTCATAGAGGTGAAGTGAAATAAAGGGTTTATATCTCAGGTCGAAGACTTTGCTACAACATGATACAATTCCATGGTCATGAAATTTAATACTTCAAGAAACTAAACGAAAAACTGTATTGAGCTCATGTAGTTAGAGATGAGACCATCCCTTTACCTCCATGATTCAGCTCAATAGAAAAGTTAATATTGAGAGGTCTTCCCAACTTAAAAAGTGAGAATTTGAGTATTTAAACCTTGGAGTTAGAGAGACTTAAAGATGGACGATAACCAAACTCTTACCACACATAAACATGTGTGGTAAGAATTTAGTTGCCATCTCTGCAAATATAACTTTATTTATTTTTTTTTCCAGAAATTTCTCTTATATTTTCCAATATTCATTCTTTTCATAGTACTTACGGGTGCAGTATGACCTTTTCGTTCAAAGTAACAAGTCCATTCATTGAAAAATACTATTTAGAAAGTAATGTTTTGTATACACCTCCTGAAGACTTTACAACTTCATTGCCTTCCATTCATTGTTATTCATTCTCTTTCATTAATTAGTTTAAATTCATACAGATTGTTTTATGTTTTCACTTTGCTGACATGCATTCTGTTGCATTCTGTTGTATTTTATCTGGTAATCAAATGCATTCTTTTGTTGGGTTTTGGGTGCTATACTATGTCTTATATTTCTACTTTAATTCTTATAGTTAGCTTACTAATTTCATTTTTTTTTCTGTTGCAAATAGCGCAATAAATAAATGTAGTTTTAATGTACAGTTTATTACTTATGTATTGTTAAACTGACTAATTACACCTCCTAAGTATATAATATTTAAGCTCTTCCATTATTTTATAATTCAGTTTATTTATATATATATATATATATACATACAAAAATATCTAGTAACCTCATCGAAATCAAACAACTGAAAATATACCTATAGGCGCTATGCTGCTCAACCAAGTACATTTATATAATGCAAAAGAGATTGAAGAAGGAACAACAATGCATCAAAATTTCGCCGGGGGGGTATTGTGACCCCCACTTCCCGGTTAAGCCAGCTTAATGTCATGACGACACTCTCGGAAGCGGATACAATGTCGCAAACCAAGTACATTATACTAAAACTTTAAATGTAAAAAAGTTGAAAGACCTATACTGACTATACCACAAAAACTGTATCATCAAAATTCACTACAGCAAAACAGAAACACAATAGACATTTTAAAAATCTAATATTTAACACTAATATATAACAAGACAAACAAACCTCGCATACACTTCACCATTCAAGCTTCCAAAAAGTAATTGACTCATCCCGTGTTTGAATAGAACACCTTTAAGCTGTTAAACCATGACGTCCGTAGTAGCATCGTATCTGCTGTTCAAACTGTAAGTGTACCTCTGTATAAATATAAGTTGTAACTCTCCGTTACGGTTATGTTGAAAAATTTACATATAATGTTACTTAGAAAATGCAATGAGTAACCCTTGCAATTGCCTCATTCAGCTAGCACAGATCGCTTCTATATCGATTTTCTTCACTGCTATTTAATCGTTTGCTTCTGATTAAAAAATGTAAAATAATGTTTCTGAGTACATTACGATGTAGACAAGAATTCCATTGAATTATGTAATTTATTTTAAAATTTAAGTCTTTTCTTTCATCATATAGTTTAAATCCTACCTTACCATTAGATTGTTTATATATAGTTAAGTCCAGGAAATTAATACTACCAGGAAATAATGTATGATACATGATAAGTATGAAATGCATTATGTTTCATACTTATCATGTTTCATACTTATCATGTTTCATACTTATCATGTATGATAAGTATGAAATGCAAAACCTTATTAAAAAACATATTTACAAGTGTCTGATGGAAATGGTTTTGTTTCTGTATTATACGACGGAACAGTGTTTTATAAACAGCGTTATGGCATACCAATGGGAGGGGCTTGCTCCTCTATTCTAGCAGATATCTACTTAAATAAATATGAAGAAGGAACTCATATATTAAATGAAATTGTATATATTCGTTATGTGGATGAAATTTTGTATGCTTGCCCCGATGGCCGGGATCACTTAGATTTTACTTTTTATCCATCTGACTTAACCTTGACTGAAGCAACAGGTAACATTGATCACAGTATTAATTTCCTGGACTTAACTATATATAAACAATCTAATGGTAAGGTAGGATTTAAACTATATGATAAAAGAAAAGACTTAAATTTTAAAATAAATTACATAATTCAATGGAATTCTTGTCTACATCGTAATGTACTCAGAAACATTATTTTACATTTTTTAATCAGAAGCAAACGATTAAATAGCAGTGAAGAAAATCGATATAGAAGCGATCTGTGCTAGCTGAATGAGGCAATTGCAAGGGTTACCCATTGAGTTTTCTAAGTAACATTATATGTAAATTTTTCAACATAACCGTAATGGAAAGTTACAACTTATATTTATATAGAGGTACACTTACAGTTTGAACAGCAGATACGATGCTACTACGGACGTCATGGTTTAACAGCTTAAAGATGTTCTATTCAAACACAGGATGAGTCAATTACTTTTTGGAAGCTTGAATGGTGAAGTGTATGCGAGGTTTGTTTGTCTTGTTATATATTAGATTTTTAAAATGTGTATTGTGTTTCTGTTTTGCTGTAGTGAATTTTGATGATACAGTTTTTGTGGTATAGTCAGTATAGGTCATTCAACTTTTTTATATTTAAAGTTTTAGTATAATGTACTTGGTTTGCGACATTGTATCCGCTTCCGGAGTGTCGTCATGACATTAAGCTGGCTTAACCGGGAAGTGGGGGTCACAACCCCCCCCCCCCCCGGCGAAATTTTGATACATTGTTGTTCTTTCTTCAATCTCTTTTGTATTATATATATATGTATATATATATATATATATAAAATTGTAAATCCAATGGTAGAATGTAAGTAGTAACTCATAATACACTATCTTAAAATTTGCCTACAAAATACAATGAAATAAAAGAAATTCAACCATAAAGAGGAAATTATAAAACGTAATGCAGGTCATAAAGATAAAGACAATCAACAAATTTCAAAGGTGAAGAATGAAAATAGGAAAAAAAAAAAAATGAAGCATAAAAGCGTGCACATGGAAGAGCTCTAAGCTTAAGGAGAGCTCTCTTATCAACATAAGTAATAACAAAAGATCTATGTAAATCATTAACAGAGTGTTTTATATTATCCATATTATATATAGATCTAGATAAATTAATACTACAAATGGCATTTTTAATAGATCTTAAAATAGTAAATTTCCACATATTAAATGCCTCTAAAGGCTGAGCATATTTAGAAGCTAATCCATAAATAAATTTATCAAGGTCCAGATTGATTGACTTTAAGACTTGTTTAGAATTATTGCATGAAGGTAACCTGAATTTAGTGCCAAATGACATTATAGTTCTTAAAGATTTATCTTTAACAATGGCTAAGTCGCCAGTAACTATATGCCCCAAGTGTGGATTTATAAAGTTAGCATAATTATCAACACTACAAATACATTCACCATCTACAAATGTTGAGGAATCTTTGTCGACTGATAGAGATTTTGAGATTGCATTGTAATTAAAAATGATTCTTCCAATAGGCTTGTTCTATTTAAAAGTTTTAGTAACATTCAAATCTTTTACAGGCAATAAATGATGAAGATGATTAAATAAATTCGTAAAGTTTATAGAATTATAAATAGGATGCTTAAAAGATATTACACAATAAGAATTAGAACAGTTATTATTATAAAATTGATTAAGTCTTCTTTTTAAATATTTTGATCTAGTAATGAGCAAATCATAGAAAATATGATTAAAATGTTCATTAGTAAGATTTAACTTTAAGAAAATAGCATAAACTGTATTTAATTGTTTCTTCTTAACCGCAAATACCCATGATTTTATAAATTTCCATTGAAATGTGTTGTTAAAATGTTGATGCATACTTTTAATCTCAGCTTTAAAATCATGTTGGGAGGAGCTTCCTTTACCGCGTTTAAATCTTTTGAGTTTAGCCGAATTACTATTATGTAAAAGAGGATTCAAGAAAAGGTGATTAAAAATGGAATATATATTATCTACAAAATTATTTTTTACAATATTACCATTGAGATATAATTGATTTAATCCATATGGAAAAAGAGTACATTGTGATTTAATATAGAAGTTTTCAAAGAACATTCTATTAGCAGTATTTGTTTTTATATCCAAAATATGTATAGTTCTATTTTCAAAATCATGATGAGCAAAGTGTTTATATTCAATTTTATTAGAAGTAGGAAGTATATTATTATTGAGGATATATTTTTTTACATGATCTCTGTGCATATTCATACGTAGATGAACTGGTCTGACCTATATAAGATAAATTACAAATGTTACAGGATATTTTATAGATGCAATTAAAAACTTTACAGAAAGTCTTATGACTATTTAGATTAGTAATTTGAGAGTTAGAAGCAAATGGGCAGGTTTTACAATTTTTATTCTTACATTTATTGAAGTTATAATTTTTAACTGGGCAATTATTATATCCAAAACTATCCATGGCACAATGTTGGTAAATTGATATCGGTCTAAACAATTCCCGACATAAATTGAAAATACCGGGCAATATCTATCAAATTATATAATAATAAGAATAAATATATTTGCCAGTCACTAAATCAAATAAGATGTATAATTCATAATAGTATACGTAATTTAAAGAGTATGACAATAACACATATAGATAATATAAATAGAAATAAAATAATTGCTTATATATAAGTATAAACAACTAAGTCCATGTAAAACCTAATAATAATGTAGTAAGGAGGATATTACAAGATAAAAAGAAATGATTTAACTATATAATTACAATCGATTCCAAACTAGATTAAATAAAACACGAGGTATAACAAAATATATACTGTGTAAAACTTGGATTCACATAGAATCCTATCCTAATAAGTAATAAAAAGATTGTACTAAAAAGTACAGTTTATAAAAGGTATCAATATTACACCAGTACAAATATCTCAAAAGCAGTTACCCAGTGATAAAATCACTAAACCAATAAAATAGTAAGAAGTATTAACGATAGATGGTAGCACTAGAATGAGAAACTTTTAATAATAATTTACTAATGGCTAAAGAATAATTGCAATACAATAAAATTAACAAGTAAAAATTACCAAATAATAAAACAGAAAGGAAGAGAACGTTTAATAATACTTAAAGCAAAATTATAATTAGTAACCTAAGCAAAAAAAAAAGAAAAGAATAAAATAGGAGAATGAGACACAAAAAAACTACAATTAACATTGGATGAAAGTAGATTTAAAAGCAATACGTAATAATAAATAAATTAAAATAAAATAAATTGTATTACTAAATTTAGCGCTAATGCAGCATAAATTTGAATAGATTGCAAATAGAATGTTTCTTTAATACGAAACATACAAAAAGAATTAGGATAGTTCAGAAATGAAAAGTTAGATAAACTGAACTTATTAGAATAAGAATGTGAATGACAACGCATTATACATTTAATTTATTGCGCAAATGCAGCTAATAAATAAAATGTTTTCAATAAAAATATAAAATTGTAAATCCAATGGTAGGATGTAAGTAGTAACTCATAATACACTATCTTAATATTTGCCTATAACTCAAATTACAAACCATGAAAGTCTTCTGCCTTTCTGCAAAATTTTTAATTGCATCTACCGTTTATCTTGTAACATATGCAATCTATCATATATAGGACAAACTAGTAATCCCATTCATCTACGTATGAATGTACACAGAGATCATGTCAAAAAATATATTCTAAATAATAATTTTCTTCCTACTTCCAATAAAATTGAATATAAACACTTTGCCAAACATGGTTTTGAAAATATTACTATACATATTTTAGATATAAAAACAAAATCAGCAGATAGGATTTATTTTGAAAACTACTATATTAAATCACATTGTACTCTTTTTCCATATGGAATAAATCAAATGTATCTAAATGGTAATGTTGTAAAAAATAATTTTGTAGATAATAAATATTCTATTTTTAATCACCTTTTTTTGAAACCCCATTTAAATGATAGTGAATCAATTAAACTCAAAAGATTTAAACGAGGAAAGGGACATTCCAATCTTAATGATCATAAATCTGAGATTATAACTCTACATAATCAATTTAATAGAACTTTTCAATGGAAATTCATTAGATCCTGGGTTTTTGCAGTAAAGAAAAAACATTTAAATAAGGTTTATGCCATTTTTTTTAAATTAAATCTTGCTAATGAACATTTTAATCATATTTTCTTTGATTTGCTTATTACAAGATCACAGTTTTTAAATTTAAAACTAAATCAGTTTCATTATAATAATACAACTACTAATTCTTATTGTGTTATCTCTTTCAAACATCCTATATATAATTCTATAAATTTTGGACATCTGTTTAACAAGTTTAAACATTTATTGCCTATTGGTGATTTATTTGTTTCAAAGACATTCAAATACAATAAGCCTATTGGTAGGTCTATATTTAATTATAATGAAGTTTCACAATCGCTCTCTATTGATCATTCTTCTCAGTCAATTGTAGATAGTGAATGTATTTATAAATTAAATAAATTTGCTAAATTTCTAAATCCTGACTTAGGGCACATAGTTACAGGAGATTTAGACCTTGTTAGTGACAATGTGTTAAGAACCATTATGTCATTTGGCACTAAATTTAGGATACCTTCTTGTAATAATTCTTTTAAAGTCTTAAAATCAATTAATCTTGATCTTGATAAATATATATATAAATTAGCTTGTAAATACGCTCTGCCATTAGAGGCATTTAATATGTGGAAATTTACTATATTAGAATCAATTAAAAATGCTATTAGAGATATTAAATTGTCTAGATCTTTATATAATATTGATAATATTAAACATTCCATTAATGATTTACAAAGATCCTTTGTTATCACCTATGTTGATAAAGCCTCTAATAATTATGCTATTATCTGTAAAAAATTTTATATTCAATTTCTGTTAGATTATTTAAAAAATAATAGTCTTTTTAAACCTGATTTACATTCCATCAATAGTATTAAATTGAAAATTATCAATATGTATAATGATTTAAATATTAAATATAAATATCTTAAATTTCCTTATATAGTGCTTATTCCAAAATTTCATAAAAATCCTATTAAATTTAGAACAGTTACTAGTGGCCATAATACTTACTCTACTACTGCGAGTAAATTATTACTAAATTCTTTAAATCTAATAAATAATAGTTTAAGCCAGACTAGCAATAACTACCATATTCTAAATAATAGTAAAGAATTAAAGAATAAATTAACATCTCTTAGAAAAATAATAGGATTTCAAACTTTTGATTTTAAAGATCTTTTTAATAATATTAAGATATCTGATCTATATGATGTAATTTTAGCTCTATATAATGCTTATATAACACCTCTTTCAAATCAAATTAAATTTAAAAATTTTCCTAAACTTCTTCACTTTGTTATTTTCAATAATTATATTTTTCAAGGAAATAAATTATACTTACAAGTCTCAGGAGTTCCACAGGGTGGCTGTAGTAGCAGTATGCTAGCTAATTTATACCTTTATCATTATGAAATGTCATTTACTTCAATAGATTATACTTTTTACAGATATGTTGATGATCTGATTTGCTTAGTACATACAGAAAATTATCTCATAGATATAGATTACTATCCAGACAATTTGGAATTAATACCTAATGAAGCTACTATTAATAAAAATGTTAATTTTTTGGATTTAAATCTTTTTATTGATCCTTCTAATAGAATTGTTACAAATTTATATGATAAAAAAGACTTTTATAATTTTAATATTAATAAAATCTTACCTTTTAATTCCTGTAACTCGATTCAATTGTTTAGAAATATTATACTCAATCAGCTTTTTAGAATTTATAGATTATCTGATAAAAAATTTCATGCTATGCATATCAATAATCTCAAAATTACTAGTAATTTATATAAATATCCCACTTATTTAGTAAATAGTATTGTTAAAAAATTTAAAATAGCTGGATTTTTATAATTCTTTCCATAGTATCATATAATTCTATTCATAGTATCTTATATTAGCCAGTCATCTCCATTTTTTTTTTTTTTTTTTTTTCATTCACTTCCCACTTCAGCATTACCTTTATTTGCCCCTCTTTTTAGTAGCTCTTTTTGTATATTAATACTTTTTCTTTACATTTCGCTTCACAGTTTTTCAATTCTTATGAATGGCAACAGTAAATGATTTTTTATTTTTTCTTTACGAATGGCAACACTTGTCTCTTCTATCAGTGTTCCCTCGATCCCTGTAATGAATCGTCTGTACACACGCTGTGCTTTTTCCAGGTATTCATTTTTTCTTTTTTATTCCATCTTTATGTATGTCGTCCAAGTAGAAATAGTTCATAGATTTAATCTATCTATTTCTTCAGAAACATACATTTTTGAGTTTGCTTCTACAAAAAACTTGGACATGATTAGATTTTTGTAGAGGTTAACAATTCATGATTTAGGCTTAGAGCCTCGTCTACGTGTAAGGCGTTTGTGCTTAATTTCGTTTGTTATACTTATTTCGATTCCATACCTTTGTATTATATTTTTCATTGACTTGTTGATTCGATATTAATTTTTTTATTTTTTCCATATGCTTGAGGATTAATTGATTTTTACATTTGTTTTGTACGCCAGTTAGATAGTTGAATTTAGTTTAAGTTTTTCTTTTTTTGTTTCCATACCTTTTAATTTGGTTGATTTTCTGTAACTTGATAGCTAGTGTTTTGTATTTTTAATCCATTTGATTGATGATTTGCTGTATTATATTTTATTCTGTGGGTGTTTTTAAAAAGTTAGGTTTATCGTGTAACATCTTCTTACTTTTCGTTCATTGGATTTTCAAACTTCTATTTTATATATATATATATATATATATATATATATATATATACACGAATTTTTTAAAGTTAGGATTTTTAAGTTGCAACTTCTCTCTATTCTATCATTGAATTTTCAAACTATTATTATTATTATATATAGATGTGTGTGTGTGTGTGTGCGTATTAGCGCAAATTTAGAATGAAACATTTGTTTAAATTTGTCTTATTATAGAACTAGTTATGAACAATAAAAGATTAGTAGTTAAAAATCAAAGCCAGAAATATATGGGTTAGGTAATTTGTTCAAAATCAAATTACTCATAGAATTCTAAAAAATCCTTATCAACATAATGAGGAACAAGAAAGATCAATCATGCATAAAGCATTGATTATGAAACACTTTCCAACTTCAATGCAATTTTATTTAAACATCTCTAAAATGCGATACATTCCTCGGTAATATTTTTAAAATTATCACAATACTACATTAATTTATTATATTTGAAAACTTAAAACTTCATTGAAAAAAAAAAAATGAACTTATTCAAATGATGGCATTGAAATATAAATCGCCTGGCTCTCTCTATAAAAGTAGCATTTCATTCATAAACTTATTCCTTTCATCACAATTCTAAAATAATTTATTTTTTAAAAAAACTTAAGAACATGGAGGTACAAGTAATTAAACTCTATGCTTAAAACTTCATAGAAAAAATCGTCTGCTTCGCTGTGTAAAATCAATGAATATTTCATTCATATCAGCTACATTGCAGACTCCATGAGCTAAATAATTTTGCGTTAAAGAAATGCAGCAATTCTTATACAACTCATTCTACATGTTTTGGTATTTACATTCTCCATAAGTGAAAATTAGGCTTCGTTGTAGAAATAAGCAAAGTTGGATGATCCTTTAAACTCAAATATATTGTAATTGCGTTGTTTCAGGATGTAGATGCACAGAATTTAAGCAAAAATAAAGCGGTTTTAGGACGAATACAACACTATATATGAATTAAAAAGAATAAAAATCACGATTTTGACACAAGATGGATGCCATATTTTATTTTGAAGTGGGTCACGTGATCTCTTCATATAAAAGGTGTAATTATTATTTTAATTTTTATTTAAAAGACTACAGAATATATTTTGCTGAAATTTTTTTTATACATTTTATGGGATAATTTGAATATTTCCAAAAATTTTTGAAGCAATTTGTGAATTTTAAATTCACTTAAAAAGTGTTTAAAAAATTAGGTCCCATAGGGTTCAATGTACTTAATTTTTTCAACTCGGGTTCAATCCAAAACTAACTGGGTGATATTATTCATTTATATTCCCATAGGTCCCACAGACCGTCTGAACAACATACTAAAATTTCATTTTAATAAAGTCATTTTTACGGCAGTTATCGTACTAACGGACAGACAGACAGACAGAATGAATGAAAATGAACAAAGTCATAAACCCTTTTCAACTATGTTGTAAAGTGTTAAAAATGGTGATTTTAACTTCGCTATGAAATTAAATGGTACTAAAATAGTATATATTAACAGAAATCAGCCAAATGCATTCGATTTATCGATTGAACTGTTGCCAAAACTGAGAAATTTTTTTTTTTTTTAAATTTTTAAATATTTTTAAATAACTATTAAACGAAATCTCATAAAAAGTTACATTAAAGTATCTCATAAATCTCATAAAAGTCATTTTATTCTTCTGATGCTGATTATAATGAAAATAAACCTAAATATATGAAAAAGTCGAGCGATTCAAAAATGTAACAGAATTTCAACAAGAAAGATCAATCATGCTTAAAGCATTGATTATGAAACACTTTCCAACTTCAATGCAATTTTATTTAAACATCGCTAAAATTCAATACATTCCTCGGTAATATTTTAAAACTTATCACAATACTACATTCATTTATTATATTTGAAAACTTAAAGCTTCATCGAAAAAAATGAGTTTCATTCAAATGACGGCATTGAAATATAAATTGCCTGGTATAAACATCTCTAAAATGCGATACATTCCTCGGTAATATTTTTAAAACTATCATAATACTACGATAATTTATTATATTTGAAAACTTCATCGAAAACAACTGAAATTCATTCAAATGACGTCATAGAAAAAATAACACGCCTGGATCTCTCTATAAAAACAGCATTTCATTCATAAGATTTTCCCATTCATTTCATTCATCACAATACTATAATAATTTATTTTATTTAAAAATTAAGACCATGGAGCTACAAGTAATTAAACTCTATGCGTAAAACTTCATCGAAAAAAGTCGTTCTTCTCTTTGATAAATCAATGAATATTTCATCCATATCAGCTATGCAGACTCCATGGGCTAAATAATTTTGTGTTAAATACAGTAAGCCTAATACAACTCATTCTACATATTTTGCTGTTTACATTTTACATAAGTGAAAAATAGGCTTCGTTGTAGAAATAATCAAATTTGGATGATCATTTAAACTCAAATATATTGTAATTGCGTTGTTTCAGTGTGTAGATGTACAGGATTTAAGCAAAAATAAAGTGGTTTTAGGACGGATACAACACTCAATATGAATTAAAAAGAACTTAAAAAATCACGATTTTCATATAAGATGGATGCCATATATCATTTTGAAGTGGGTCACGTGATCTTTTCATATCATGGTCACGCTGCATATAAGAGGCGTAATTATTATTTTAATTTTTATTTAAAAACTACTGAATATATTTCGCTGAATTTTTTTTAATATATTTTATGGAACGATTTGAATATTACCTAAAATTTTTGAAGCAATTTGTGAATTTTAAATCCGCTTAAAAAATGTTTGAAAAACTAGGTCCCATAGGGCTCAATGTATTTCAATTTTTCAACCCGGGTTCAATCCAAAACTAATTGGGTGATATTATTCATTTATATTCCCATAGGTCCTACAGACCGTCTGAACAACATACTAAAATTTCATTTTGATTAAGTCATTTTTACGGCAGTTATCGTGCTGACGGACAGACAGACAGACAGACAGAACAAAGTCATAAATACTTTTCAACTTTGTAAAGTGTTAAAAAATACTCCAGATATTTGTAAATGGTTGCTCTCTAGTCGTAATCAAAGGTACAAATTAAAACATATAAACTAATTAATACTAAGAAACTTACTTCTAATTTCACTTGACGTTTTTTTTTTTCTAAAACAGACGATTTCATAATATACAATCCTAACTATAACCGAATCATCGTCCTCTTTGGAATTGAACAAAGCAAAAAGAATTCTTCCCAAGGGAAGTCGAAAAGAAAAGTGTCACATCTAACCCGATCTCCCAAACGTGACAGCTTCAGTGAGTGAGCCAAAACTAACAATGGATTAGGTTGTCGTGAAACTTACTAACTGGCCTTGCTGACGGTTCCTTAAATAGTTACGAACTCTGAGTTCGGTAACATGTATCGTGTGCAGGGATTTAAAAAACATAATTTGTTCCAGTTCAAGACGCTCCCTACACTATACTTTAAATCAGAGGTCGGGAACGTTTTTCAAACTGAGAGAAAATAAAACGAAATAAGTATGGAGAAAGTCATACATGGTAGTCATACATCATCCTTGTAGTTCTTAATCCATATGGGTCATTTTTTGTAAACGGAAGTTTTACATGTCCCATGTGTTTTTAAAAAAGTCTGAATGGCTCGGGATTGAGTTTGGACACTGATCAGTTTTACTATATTGTAGTTCATATTTATCACCCATTAGTTAAAAGAACGATTTATATTTTTAATATTTAAACATTTAGTTTTTTTATTAAATGTCATTCTTCTCTGTGTCCCAACAGCCAAATAATAAAATCACAACTTCATTTACAAACCTTCCTTTTCTAGTTTTCTTTTAATTTGATGTATTGTATTAAATTAGACAATTTAAAATACAAACAGTAATAAAACGTTCACTATGCATTACAGCAATATTTTAAATTAATTTTTTACAACTGTCCCCTAGCTTTTTTGTCATTCACCTGTCTATAAATTTTAACACCTCTATCTGTACATGGGTGACAACAAAATATAATTACAGTATTATTCTCTTTTTACAAAAGTCCATATATTCATCACTAGCCGCCTTCGTCTGGTACAGATACCAGAAAATGCGCAGATATCGATTTTTTACCAAAGTTGTGGGCTCCTGGATGCCTAACGGGTATACTGATCGTTTAAAAACTATCTCTCAGCATGATAACGGAAGTGGTTGGGCCCTGCAGATCAACCAGGTGGCTGTTAGGGTGAGAATCGATAGCTGTACCAGACGATGGTTGGTCGGCGTAGTTAGGCGAAATGGGCGCAGTCAAATAAAAAAAAGCATCAAAAATATTTGATGAACATAAGAACATAATTGGGCAAGAAATAAAATATGGAAAAGAAAAATGCAATTAAACATTTATATCATATGTTTAAATCTTGTAATTGTGATCATATGTTTTGAAGTGTAAAAATAAAGAAAATGCTACTCCTTTATACTCTTTTCCACATCCACCTTTTTTAAGGTAGAGTACATGGATGCGTTACCCCCTTTGTTACACACCGCTAAATGAGGCGCGTTCCGTTATAGTCATATTTCCTCATTCTGCGGGGGTTTTCCCAAAAAGTTACTTAGTTCCTTGAAGCCAAAATTTATAAATTACATCAAGTATAATATGGGCCTTTTTGACATAATATTTGTGGAAATGGCTAAATTAAAGTTAGAAAGCATGTAAAAGATGTATGTACAGTAAGAGAAGAGTAACTTCTGTAAAATATCAAATAAATTATATTAAAAATCATTCATGTTATCATTTAATACCCCGTTATTAATATTAATATTGAAGAGCTTCTGGATACACAACATTAGCTGTTTTACCATTTTAAGCTAAGATATGAAGATTACCCTTACTTCCAACCCGTGAACACGCCACGTAATTAAATCAATTCTATTTGTCTTTATCTTAATACCAGCAGCGATTACTCGGCGTTGCTCGGGATTTAAGACGCAAAATTCTGATAAAAATTATACTGGAACATATAGGGCCGTGAATCTTATACATTGTTTTTTCACCGTGGAAGAAGTAAATTCATTGTATTGTGTAAGAAAACAAATCATTGTATTATATAAGTCATAGCTGCTTCCGGGCAGCGTCTCGGAAAGTGATTACTAGGTGTCCACAATTGATGCACAGTCAATATGTACAGTTTGAAAGGAAAACTAAAATGACTCTTAAACGCTAAGCAACAATGCAAATGTTAACAAATTAAATGACATTATCCTAATTTGTTAGGTTTTACCGCAATGCTTGCTTGTAAACCACATTTTTTGATTTTCCTCCCGGAGCTAAAACATACAAATTTTGTGAAGTTCCTACTCTTGAGCATGCCACATACAATTGGCCATGAGAGAAGCAAGAACTTTCTAAATTCACGCCTGAAAACTTAAGGGTTTGTCCTTGAGCTTTGTTGATGGTCATGGCAAATGTCAGTCTAACTGGGAACTGGACTCGTTTGAAGCTAAATGGTAGGTCGGTTGGTATCAACAGTATGCGAGGTATGATGCGTCCTCTCCTTTTGCCTTTCCCGTTGATACCGTGGCTTCTATGACATTTGGTAAAATATTTATGACACAGAGCCGTGTTCCATTACATAGTTTTGGTGGGTCCAGATTTCGCAGAAGCATTATTGGTGATTCTTTCTTTAATTTCAAGATATGAGAAGGTATTCCAGGTGGCTGAGGGTAGTTCAGAAATTCCAGCGGGTAATTAACGGCATCATCGGTGTCCACTGCAAAGTGAATGACTTATCATGATATAAAATGCATGTAAAAGTATATAATGATCGACATCTATTGCAAAGAACTATAGGGCTGATCACCGAACTCCGTAATTAAATAATATGAAGGAAATAAATTTTCCAGTATTTCATCAAAGCCAGTGAAGATCCATGAAATGCTAGTGTAACGCGTTATTCTAAACACAACTTTTCATTCCCTTCTTATCATCCTGTATTTTGACTTGTTCAACATAAATAGATACATGTTCCGGCAAATTTATGTGAAAATAATTTATTTTAATAAAATATTTATTTATTTTTTTACCCGCACTATTAAAATAAGAGTTTTGTTGCTCTAATATGGAATAATTAAAAGATGAAAATTTAAATAGATGTAAAAGGGTACTTAACGACTATCTCTAACGATCTATCTATCTGAAGTAAAAATCGGTACAATTGCAGAAAATTCGTAAAAGTCGGAATTTCTATACTTTTAAACAACAAACATAAAATAACTTGGAAAAGAAGCTATTAAAAAATAGTACAGTACAACCTCGAAAATTCGGCTGTTTTCCAAATTTTCGTTTTTTTTTTCCCCCGGACTGACGAAGTCGCGGATTTAAAACAACAGGGTCAGATTATTTATATGGAATTATATTTTATAAACAAATACCGTATTTTCCGGTCAACTTTCTGAACCCCGAAATGAAACGAAAGTTTAGATGGATGGCCGTAGATCGGCTCGTGGTTGGAGCGTGAATTACGTTGTTGGCGTTAATCTCTCCTCCCCCTTAATCAAGTCACAACTCCCGATGAATTATTTCGTGTAAAATATACATCGTTATTTAAGTACTGAATTTTTATTATTAAAATTTCCTTTCCTCATTATTGAAAAAAACATTTTTCTGAAACAATGTAATTTTTAATATTAAGCAGTTTAAAACGTTATCGTAACATTTTATCACAGATTGTTCAATTAAATCTAGAAATCCCGAGAATTCATATTAACGCTCACGGAAATTTATTTTGTTCACTTCGTAGTACGAATCCCATTCTTCAATGAATTCTGTTTTGTCTTCAGAATTTCCTCTCCCTCCCAATATTTGACGATTTTTTCGTTTTCGTCGAACGTGTCAGCTCAAAATCGACAGTATATTTTGCCTTTTTTGTTTAGAAAGCCATATTTACATACTATAAATAGCAAATAAATAACTAAATAATATCGTATCGCACAGGACCGAGCACCAAGGTCATTAACATACAGACCTCTCAAAGGGCTCGGCTGTGTTTACGATTAGGAACTAAGCAAATTCCTTTCTTCCCTTTCTCTGCCCCACCACGTCCCGTTGTTGCAGCAGCCTAATAATGACTCATCGTAATTTAGAAAATCATTGAGAGGAGAGATATATTTCTTTTTTAGGAAAGACATTTATTTTATCTACTGCGATATTTTTTACATATATGACTATTACTAATAAAGTTTTTATTTTTTTCAGAGTCATCAGCCTTATATTAAACATAACATTATATAGATGCTAGAAAATAAATAAAACTTTTAAATTCTTATTTTTTGCTTTTCGTTCGTTAATAGCGAAAACGGTTTAAACGCATTTACACCTTTAAATATACCAGCAAAAGTGCTAATTCTCGCGCTTTACTAAATTTCGGTGCTACATTAAATTCTTCTGGTGCTTCATTAAATCTCGACAAAGCCGATAAAACAGAAGTTCTGCACTGTGATGATGCACCAATCGTAAATAAATGGAGTGATGGCGAAATTCGCGATATGATATTAAATAAAAAAATATTAAAGTAGGGATGATAAATGTGGAGAAGAAAAAATACCCATTGATAATCTTATGCAAACAATCGATCATGTAATTAAAGGTCTTGAATAAAGAAGCTTTAAAACCGAACAGATATAATGACCATCTACAGGATAAAGAAAACTGATTTCTCATAAACTAAAATTAATGAAATAACAAATGTTAATTCAAATATTTAAACGAAATGATAAAATGTAATTTTATCATTTCGTTTCGTTCACACATTCTAAATTACTAATGTGTATATATTTTTTCTTAGAAATTTCTTTTGCCCTATTTTTTAGATTAAATAATATGTTTTAATTTATTAACTTAACTTTTGTCATTATTTTTACTAAAGATAGTGCTTTATAGTGTATTTAGTTAATATTAAATCTGAATTTTACTAAAATTCTATAATCCGGAATCGGCAAAGTCCGGATTTTCAAGGTTGTACTCTAAAGTACTCGTGATGTGGTCATGTGATACGCAAACTTGTTTTACTGAAAATGCGGTCTGAAATCGCGCCGAATAACTGTAGATAACCGGATTTTTCTTCTCGTATTTCGGACCGATCAGTGCGGAACTTTCGCTTTTGCACGTGTAAAAAAATTGCGTTTTTGGCGCAGTTTGGCGCAGATATTGAGATTTTAGGTGCTTTTGTAGCAGGATGTAGCAGTGAACGGAAATTGTAGCAGTTTGGCGCAATTGGCGCAGATTTTCCACCCCTGTGATAATTAAATAACCATTAATCCTCACGAAATGCTGATAATTAAATAACCATTAATCCTCACAAAATGCTGAAAATTAAATAACCATTTTGATTTCTTAATACTTTTCGTTGTTGAGTAAACCTATGAAAACTAAACCATGGTGATAGAGTTTCTATTTACATTCATATTTCAAACCTGTGATTTTTAAAAGTGACTAATGCGTTCAATAAACTCCTAGGGGACTAAAATTTCATTTTGATAAAGTCATTTTTACGGCAGTTATAGTGCTAACAGACAGACAGAATGAGAAGTCATAAACACTTTTTAACTATGTTGTAAAGTGTTAAAAATATAAAATTTTATAGTGCTAACGGACAGACAGAATGAAAAGTCATAAACACTTTTTAACTATGTTGTAAAGTGTTAAAAATGTAAAATTTTCAAACTTCTTCAACTTGACAAGAGGAATACTCGAAAACTGTTAAAGCTTTTTCTAAAAATATAGATTTAGAAAATAAATTTCCTCAAACATATTTTTGTCGTTTACTATTTATATCTATATTTTATAGCTTTAAAGATATTTTGTGTGAAAGTATGAAAAATGAAGAAAAAAATCATTGGAATAGCTACTTTATTATAAATCGAACTCTATCTAAAATCCAATTATATACACTTGTGGGGGATTTCAAAGAGCTACAAATTATTGCTTATTGTTCAAAACTAGATCTTTCAGTTTTTGAGATACAAGTATTACAGGCTTGAAAAACGGAACATTTTCAATCTTCTTCAACTTGACAAGACGATGACTCAAAAACTGAGGTCTTTTTTTTTTAATAAATATCGATTTTAATACTAAATTATCTAGTACATATTTTTGACGTTTACTAAATATATCTATCTTTTATAGATACATTTCGAGTGAAAGTTAGAAAAATGAAAAAGAAACTCTCTCGGAAAGAGTTACTTGAAGATTAAAGAAAAAAAATTTTTTTTTTTAAATTAATTGTATATATTCATAATGTGGACCCTATTTCCAACAAAACCAGAAAAATTATTTACATTTTAATCCACTAGGTTCGGGGTACAATCTTTAGGGGTTATATCTACTAAAGTATATCTACTCCTAAAGTAGTATTAGGTTCGTTCTCCAACGTGTTTACTTTTTTCGTAACGCTGCCTTCTTTTCCGCCTGAGAAATCCCAACCATAGACGTTATTCACATCAAAAAAGAAACAAGACAGATTAATCATGCATAAAGCATTGTTTATGAAACTTTCCAACTTCAATGCAATTTTATTTAAACATCTCTAAAATGTGATACATTCCTCGGTAATATTTTTAAAATTATCACAATACTTCATTAATTTATAATATTTGAAAACTTCATCGAAAACAAGTGAACTTTATTCAAATGACGTCATCCAAATATAAATCGCTTGGCTCTCTATATAAAAGCAACACTTCATTCATAGACTTGTTTTCTATTTTTTTCATTCATCACAATACTACAATAATTTATTTTATTTAAAAACTTAAAACCATGGAGGTACAAGTAATTTAACTCTATGCTTAAAACTTCATCGGGAGAAATCGTCTACTTCTCTATGTAAAATCAATGAATGTTTCATTCATATCAGCTATATTGCAGACTCCAAGAGCTGAATAATTTTGCATTAAAGAAATACAGCAATTCTTATACAACTCATTCTACATTTTTTGGTGTTTACATTCTCCATAAGCAAAATTAGGCTTCGTTGTAGAAATAATCAAAGTTTGATGATCATTTAAACTCAAATATATCGTAATTGCGTTGTTTCAGAATGTAGATGCACAGAATTTAAGCAAAAATTAAACCGGTTTTAGGACGGATGCAACACTAAATATGAATTAAAAAGAACTTTTAAAAATCAGGATTTTGACACAAGATGGATGCCATATTTTATTTTGAAGTAGGTCACGTGATCTCTTCATATTATATGGGTGTAATTATTATTTTAATTTTTATTTAAAAAACTACTGAATATATTGTGCTGAAATTTTTTTTTATATATTTATTGGATAATTTGAATATTTCCTAAAACTTTCGAAGCAATTTGTGAATTTTAAATTCGCTTAAAAAATGTTTGAAAAATTAGGTCCCATAGGGTTCAATGTATTTCATTTTTTCAACCCGGGTTCAGTCCAAAACTAATTGGATGATACTATTCCTTTATATTCCCATAGGTCCTACAGACCGGCTGAACAACATACTAAATTTCATTTTGATAAAGTCATTTTCACGGCAGTTATCGTGCTAACGGACGGACAGCCAGAGTGAACAAAGTCATAAACACTTTTCAACTATGTTGTAAAGTGTTAAAAACATTGATTTATTTCATTATGTCTCAGGACTGAAATTAAATTGCTATTCTCTATTGACTGATGTGCCAAATTTCAGTTTAAAATAGCCTGATATTTTGTTAAATTTGAAATGTATGCATCATCCACCCTTTCTAAGCATGCTACTTCAGCATCGACACGTATACATAGTAATCGTTCTTGATGAAGTAGACTTTTATCAGGCTAAAAAGCCAGCTAATTATTATCTTTGGCATTTTCGGGACAGTTTGTAACCGTGTATTTTCTCTTTTAAACATTTCTGTCAGTTGGCTGTAAATGCAAATGCATTTTATTAATATTTTTTATGGTCTGGAAAATGTATATATGTTTCGCTCTATAATATTGATATAATTCTGGTGTTGATTTTTAAAACGTTTAATGTGTATTTTTTATTTGTGGGAAATCAAGTATGAAACAACAGAGGCTGTTTACACATATTTAGAACACATTTATAGCAAAATAATTAAGGTTTGACATAACAATGTTTATTTTTTAAATATTCTACCTGATGGCCCCTTCTCTGGACTATCATCATTCTACATCTTGATTCTCAAGATACAAGACCTTTCCCTAAAGTTACGAGTAGTATTCCATTCCACTACTCTTTCACAGTTTTCCATAGTCCATCCATTGTTTTAGGTCTGCGTTTGGAAAGTTCTTTTTTTAACAAAGCTGCTATTACTGAAGACATCTTAGAGCTTTTCAAAAGAATACTGGATTTGACGCCAAATGCAGCTAGTGAATACATATAAAGCCCCTATTACACAACAGTAATTTGGGACAACAAACCGTTTGCAAAACAGCTTTGGGACATTCGTGACATCACTCCACGCAACAAATGGGGAAGCTTAGCTTCCCCATTTGCTGCTTGGAATGACATCACAAACGTCCCAAAGCTGTTTTGCGAACGGTTTGTTGTCCCAAACACCAAACTACTGTCGTAGGCTTTATACTCAACATCTACAGTGGCTCCCAAAAGTGCTTGTACACTTTAAAAATTTATAGAAAAAGTGCTGTCGCCTGGAATTGAATTCTAAAGTTCAATATGTTTTCAATATCATCTCCATGTGATTCTGAATAAAACATAACATTTTTTTTTAAATACTGACTTTTTTTTATAAAAATGAAAATGCAAGGAGGAAGAGAAAGAACACGTCACAAAAGTGATCGTACACCAAAACATTTTCAGATAAATTCATAAATAAAATTATTGTCTGTAGCCTTTTTTTATTTTTGCATTGTGGTGGCGTTCAAAAAAGCATTTGGCTTTAATCTTTGCTTGCTTACTTCGCAATATTTAAAGCATTATTTAAAAATGACTTGTAGTCGTAAGGGAAAAGCGAACAGCATTCGAAAATTGATTATTTTTATCATAGCAGTGGTAAATCAGTTCGTAATATCGCTAAATTAGTAAATTTATTCTATTCTACGGTGCAGTATGTGATAAAACGCTTTAAAGAAGAAAATTGGATCAGAAACAAGGTAAGAAAAGGTTGTCCAACAAAGTTAACTCAAAGTGATCAGAGATTTGTAATTAGAAAATTTGTGAAAAATCCACGTTTGAGTGCTGTAAAAATTTCTACAGAATTTACTGAAAAATTTTCTACTTCAATTTCACCTGAAACTGTTTGTCGAGTGCTCAGATCAGCTGGATTACATGGACGTTCTACCCGAAGAAAATTTTTTGTAAGTGCAAAAAATAGAAAGCTTAGGCTTTCCTTCGCAAAATCAATGATAAATAAGCCCCAAAAAATATTGGAATCATATCTCATTTGCAGATGAAAGCAAATTTAACACTTTTAGTTCAGATGGGCATAAAATTGTATGGAAAAGAAAAAATGAGGAACATAATACCAAGCACTTAGTTGGAACAGTAAAGCATGGCGGTGGAGGTGTCCTTGTGTGGGTGTACATGCCAGCATCAGGACTAGGTAAGTTAGTATTTATTGATGGCATAATGAATCATTTTCTTCATTTAAATATTTTAAAAGACAATTTAAAATTATCAGCCCAAAATTTGGGTATTGGAAACAACTTTGTTTTTTATCAAGATAACGATCCTAAGCGCACGGCTCTCAATGTTTGCCTATGGTGTCTCTATAATTGTCCACAAGTTCTGAAAACACCACTTCAGTCGCCGGATTTAAACCCAATACAACACATCTGGAGAGAACTGGAGGTTAGAGTACAAAGACACGACATTAAAATGAAAAGCGAGCTAAAAACAGTAAATGATCGAAGAATGGAGAAACATTGATGCAGAAATTGAAAAAAAAACTAGTAAACTCTATTCACAGACGTTTAAAAGCTGTTGTGGATGCTAGAGAATAACCTACTAAGTACTAATTTACCGAAATATTACAATATTTACTGTATGTAGAGATTATTTTTAAATTGTATGAAGACTTTTGTGGCGTATAATAACATTGTACATAATACATTTGTACATAATTGACTTTTGATTATTAATTTTTCAAAAAAAAAAGTTTTGCTATGTTTTAAAAATATTTTATGTTGTTTTGTTAAGAACATGTTATAGATATTATTAAAAAATTCCCATTCTGAAATATTAATTTTTATTAATGGACAGAACAGTATTTCATTGAAATTCGTAAGTGTACGAACACTTTTGGGAGCCACTGTATATTAATTTTCCTTGAAAAGTTTGGCACTACATTTTGTCCGGCTTGACTATTATCCTCCCTCTCAATAAAAAATTAAGTGGATTGTGGCTCAACTCTTTCTCATACTAGAATCCATTTTTTTAATAATTTTCTTTTTTCAAATTTTACAAGAAAATGTTTTAAACATCGGTATTGTGGGTCCAAATAATCACAAATATAGCATGTTACCCTTTGAAGGGCTTGAAAATACCTTTCAATCGGTACCATACTTGACAATATACTACCCCGAAGGAGAGTAACTTACCCCCGATGGTGGGGGCTAATAACGTAACGAACAAAAAAATGTATCGCGGCTATTTTTTACACCAATGATTGAAACTATTAAATCTCGTGATCATTGAGCCATAAATAAACCCTTTTCGGCATGATTATGCGAAATTTTGTCCTATGCTGCCATGTTGAAAAAATATAAAATTTCGAATAAATTTCGAAGTTTTCGCTCAAATTAAAAAAAAAAAAATTTCATCTAGTTCTAGATTATTTGATAAAAAATTCCGGATGTAAAGTTTCGTGAAAATCCATTAATATCATGTACACAAGAAATTGACCAGACATACAGACGGACATCACTCCAAAAGTAGTTAAAACGTGTTCAGGAGGTCCTAAACCATATATTGGCATCAAAACTATCTCTATACTACATTACATAGTATGAGAAAGTAAAAATATATCTTGATGTATATAGGATAAAAAAAATTATAAATTTAAACACAAATACTTTTTAATTATAGAAAGTTCAATGAATGGTAGAGTATTCCAGGCAAATCAAACAACAATATAGTTAGCACACAATTTATTGAACAAATTCTTTTGAAATACATTCTTAACAGTACACATATTGTCTGTGTTATACATTGTGTACAGTGTTTGGACTATGTACATGTTTGTGTACAATGTTTATGTACAAATGTCTTGGGGACAAAATAGAGCAGTTCAGAGAACTGCATTTTTTGTATAAATGTGTCATGAGACGTATTTTGTAGTAAAGACACATGTATTCAAAGTGTAAAATTGGTGGCATTTTACATGAAGAAACTTTGTATCATTTTTTTTTTTTTTTTGTACAATCTGCCTACTTGGGCACAACACAATTTCGAAAGATGCTGTAAGAAAATAGTTCCTTGTTAAGCAAAAAAGTAAAAAGATCATAATTTACAAAAACATTTCTGTTTCTACAACTCTTACTTTCAATCATGAGTTTTGATTGATAGATTAAATTCAAACAAAACACAATAGACAAATTGGAATTTTATACATTCTTTAACACTAGAGACACAGAATTTTTTTTTTGTTAGAAAAATTCAATGTTAAATTAGATTCAATTAGGTTAAATTAGAGACAATGTGGTTAATAAAGTAAATGTTATAAAATCAATTTCAACCATTTGACCATACTAGTGGAGCACAAATAGTAGATACTATTTCAAATAGTATCTACTATAGTTCTCACACTTAAGCCAAAATAGCCACACATTTTAATAGAGGGTGATCATAATAAGTATAAAACTTCACGTTTTAAACTTATTATATGAAAATATAGATAAGAACTTACTGTAATTGTTACAGGGTATAGCAACTGTGAAAGTTTATTGCATTCGGTGATAGGCAGCACTAGGTGTCATGCAGCTTTGAATACAAAGTTGATAGGCAACAGTACAGCTTGCATGTTCTAGTTTGCAGAGTAAAAATCTGTAATGCAAGTGCAAAATCTTTCAGCAAAATGGTGCTCCTCCACATTATTCTTTAAATGTTCACGATTGTTTAGACCAAAATTTCCCGAGCATTGAATCAGACGTGGGGGTCTAATAGACTGGCCACTCTGTTTTCCTGATATTACCTCATGTGACTTTATAATAGACGTCTACAAGACACAGGCAATGTCTATCATTGAGTTCAAGGAGCAAGTGCATCACTGCAAATTTCCTCCGTGTACCACCTGACGGCATTCTGCAGCTTATGTGGGTTGACTAGATTATTGTCTAGGCATCCTTCAAGCAACATAAGGAGTGTAGGTTACTACAAACAAACTTTCACAGTTACCATATATTGTAAAACATTATTGTAAGTTCTAATTTTTGTATAAATATAACATGAAGTTGCATCATTTATGAACACACTGTATGAGTTAACAATTTTATTATTTAACGAACATCTGCTTCAACCAGTATTAAATAGCTGTTAAATGGATTAAAAAAGGACCAACTTTATATATTATTATGGTACTGGAGGGAGAGAATTAAAAACATTTTACCACTGGGAAATTAAATTAAAACTTTAGTCAGTGTCATTTTATATTCATTAACACATTATATTCAATGAAATAATTTCTCAAAACTTAATTGGGAAGGAAATTTAAAAGCTCTATTTGTAGTAAATCATAAATGTACCTATTTTTAAAATATTTATAAATACAGAACATAAAATAATGCTACTTAAGTAGCTTAGCAGATTAAATTAAATATATTTTTTTTTGAGCTTTTGGAGAATTTGACATTCCAATAAAAAATTTTGATAATTAAATATTAAAAAAGCTAAACTGTCCAATTGAATTCAAGCAATTTAAAAATAAATAAATTTGATATTACATGGATTTGCCTTGCTTGAACGTTTTATACAAAATATGAGTTTTAAAAATAAGCATCTACGTTTAAAAAATTTTAATTTTATACAATACTAATATACAATGCACATATAATTTTAATTCCACAATGCTTACTTTTCTTCATAATTCCTATTAATTTCAACAAAACTTTCAACAAGTTTGAGATAAAACAAAAAATAATTGATCTTTATTTAAAAAAGAAAGCAATAACTACTACAGTAGACTCGCTATATTATGACCTCATAACACAGCGACACTTTAGATATAATGACCTCTAGTAAAAGATCCAAGCATTTTTCCCATAACAATATTTTTTAATCGTTATAGCTATCACAACACTATTTTTTCATTATAATGATGCATCATTTTGCATCTGAACTGCTGAAAATTGATCAAAACAATTAATTTCTTACAAATACTAAAGAGATGTTTTTATTGCGATGATTTTAACAATGAAAACATGCTCACTGCAAGCTCTGTTCAAAGAAAAAAAATCTTTGTGCTAAACCAGAATCAGATTATGATGACTTTGACAAATCCTGTGCACACAACAAAACAAGCATATGGTGATGTTGCAGTGCTGAAGGCATTTTTTAGAAAAGAATGGGCTGAGGATCTCAACATTGTAGATATGGAATATTTTATTTGAGTAAAAGTGTGAAGTTAAGCAAAACAGAACAGTATCACAGAATTCTTTAAGAATCAATGATCCAGTACGTATATATTCCTTTTCATTTTTTTTTTTTTTTGCTTTTATTTACTACAATTTTTACTCCAATAAATGTGCTTTTATGAGTACATATGGTTTTATTTTTCCCTTCTACATTAGTTATGGTGTCCATTCAATACTGCAACCAATTTTTGGTGTCCCCTGTGGGGTTGTTATATTGCGAGTCTACTGTACTTTCTTTATAATAAATTACATTGAATTAATTTAACTAATATAAATTCTTTTGATTTTTGTATACTTCGATACCCAATTTCATATTTACAATTTAATTTCAATTCCTGAAAGTTAAGAAATATCTAATACTTGGAGAACTTTTTTTTTTATTTGATTATATATTGAACATTCATAACAAATAATTCTTCCCCACATTTTTAAATGAATTTTTCAATTCTCAAGAGGCACTAGGATAAGTAATATATATTTATCAGATTATCCAGACATTTTGTAACAAAGCTAATTTCCCTAAATAAAATTGTAAATTCAAATATATGATAAAATAAACTTTCACTACATAAAAAAAAACAAATTTGATAACAACTAGACAAATCCAGATGAGTATATAATAAAGAAATAATGACTATTTCATAAGTTGTATGTTTTTTTTCTTCAAATCTTAAGAAGTTACTGGTAACGGCTACACATAAATTATAAGTGAAAATATAATAAAAACATTCATTACGGACACACTTGATATAATCAAGAAAAAATTTTAATCAAATAATTTCCCAAGTTTTCAGCACAATAAAATAAATATTACAGAAACATATTGCAAGAGTATTTTGAACTCAGTTGAGTAACTCAACTTACCCCAGCAAAATTTGCACTTCTAACAGATAAACCTAACAAAACTGAATTTTACCTCGGAAGAATTTTGCTTTTCCGTTACCCTGAGGGAAGATAAATTATCTAGACATAATGGCCTAGGTCTTCAGCAGATTGTATTTGGTGGCAAATTATGACTTTGTTAATTTAACTAAATTAAAGATCAAAAAATTTTCTACAAACATTACTTCTACTTAAGTAGAATTCACATTAACTCGCAAGCTAACATAAAAAATTAATTTATGGACAACAAAAGACAGGACTGAATTATGAAAAGAAATTTTGCTGTACATATCTATGATAGTCGAATATTTCTACACAAAACATTAAGATGAGATGATAGGTTATGTCAATATCTGCATTACTATTCTAGATATCTTGAAATTATATAATTCCATAAAAGTCATTTTATAATTATGTATATTGCTTTGGTTTTAGAAAAATCTGACTATTTTTAACATGACTAGGGGCTCTGATCCTCATTCGCTAAGCTTACCAATCTCCGATTTCAGTGCTTATGCCTCAGTACTTCAAAATGCATATGCTACAAAATATATTACTAATTTAAAATCTGGTTAGCCAAGGATACCAAAAAGTTTCAACGATAGCTTTAGTATTAGAGCTAGCTCTCAATAATAAAATTTTTTTAATGGTTTAAACCATTTAAATATTACTTCTGAAATGGCAACTATAAAAGCATTTTCAACAATGGAGGTCACATGTTGAAAATTTTTCCTTTCAAAATTGCATAAAATAAATTGAATAAAAATAAATTTTTAATTTAAAATTGCATAATATAGAATAACTCTAAATTGGAATTTATAAAAAGGACTCAGTCATGCAAAAATTCCACTATATAGATACATGCCTACAAAAATTTATGGTCTTACTATTGCTAGTCTGTCCAGAGCGTGAACTCAAAGCTTCAATATTCTTTCTTTGACTTATATATCAATATTATGACATTAAATATCTCTAAAACTAAGGCCCCGATCGGAAAATGGTTCAAGCGTGTTCTAACATTTCCCCACAAATGTACCAAATTTAATATTTTTGTATGCCATAGTTTTTGCAGTGCAAGACAGAAATGCAAGAGATGTGAAATTCCATCAAACAGCAGCAGCAGCAGTTTTTTTTTTTTTAATTAAAGAGATTTTCTCTTTCCTTACAATATACAGTATAAGTGAAGGAAAAAATTTTGCTATAGCATCAAATAAAAGAAGTACTTATATCAAATAAAAAGACATCTAACACTATATTTCTAATCAAACAGTCACTTGCAATTGGTAAAGAATTATTTTCCTGCCAAAATACTTTGGGCATTTAAAACCTGAATATATTTAATGAATTTTAAGCACAAATTATCAAAGAAATAACGATAAAATATATGAATCTGTAAATTTAAAATCAATAAAACTTTAATTCTAAAATTAAAACAAGATAGCTTATCTAATTTGTTATATTGAAGTATCACATTCCAGGAAAATGGCCTACTAGTAAAAGTGGCTAAGGTAACAAAATAACTTGCTAACCTTTGAAAACTAATACTATTACTTATTATTTAAAAAAAAAAGTGTTTTATAAGTTATGAGCTAAAATAGCAAGAAATCCATCCTACATTGATTATTACTTAAAGCAATATTCCTTGGCAAAGAGATTTTCCTGTGGTTCACAAATTACCATATTAGCCTGAACATATCACATAGTTTTTCAACCAATTCCTTTTCTATTTTGAAACAGTGGAATATCCTTTAAGAATGGAATGGAGGAATAAGTGGAATATCCTTTTATCCAAATAAGACGAAAACAAGTTCACATCATTTTAAAAGAGAAAGACAGAAATTCGCATAAACAGAATATAAAGAAAATGAAGTACTAGATATGTCATTAACAAAATTACTAGAATTTTTCTAAATATGAAAGGCTTTCAAAAAAAGTCCAGATCATAGATCAACATACATTTCTGTATAAGAAAACTATAACGATCAGAACTCTAACAATGTCGTACAATAGAAAGATTTATTAAATTGTTGTTTATAACATAATTTTTATGTTCCTTAATACAAAATATTAGAGCACCTATAGTTTAGCCAATATATGAAAGTCCATTCTGGTAAGAAATACTGCAAATGTTGCACTACTAGAAATATCTATATAGATATTTGGTTCATTTTGGATATAGGAACTTCAAGATTAGAAGATATAAGCTTATTAACAAAGTAAACATAATATTGAAATTGTATTTTCTATTAATATTGAAATTGTGAGTTTAGCAATTTAATGACTGATTTTTGAGAAAAAAATGGTATCAGGACAATTATTAAAGAAATTAATTTATTTTACCACTATAAATGTTTTTTTGTTTTAATATTCATGTTCAATAAATTATTTTTTACCTTTTCTGAATTCCTTGGTGAAAAATTAATGGTTGGATTAAATTCGAGGCCAAATTATATTTAGGCTAATATGGTACATGGCACACAGACATAAGAAAAATCATTTGAGATATTCTAACTCATGTGTGGGAACTAACAGTAATGCTTTAAATAATGTAAAAACTATGAAAAGGAGTTATTAGCTACTGGATACAAAAATCATATAGAACTTATTGCTCTGCTATTTGATGTTGATTAAACAAATTAAAGATTAACTTCCTATGGCCATTAATTGCCACCAAACAAAATACTACTAACATAAAAAGGCACTGGTGACACATTGGTGACTAGAATAAAAGGGATCATGGCACAGTCTAATATTTAAATAAAGGTTGCACCATTTATTTCATGTGGTTACTCCAAACCACGACAGTTTAAGCAGTTTAGGGTAAACTGCACAAAAGAAGTGCAAATACAAAAAGTAGTATAAAAGTATCACAGCTTTGGTTTATAAAAAGCCCACTTGTTACCATGAAGTATTTTCAAAACATATAATATTGCATAAACTTCATATTCATTAGAAGTATTTCCATAACACTGTTAGGCTTAACAAAACAATAGGATATAGAGTATAAAATATCAAAAGCAACAAAGAAAAGTAAATCATTTGTAAGAAAACAAATATTTCATAATTTACAGCTATATTGCAGTGATTTTCATTTAAGTTAAAAAAAATTGAACAGTAAAATGTTTAAATTTGTATACAGAATAGCGTTTGTAATAAAACATTCAATAATGTATAATTAATTTAAAAGTTATAAATAATGCTCTAAAAGTTATAAGGATAAGCATCATAACTATACAGAATTATGAAAGAAAATTAAAATGTAATTTTAAACCAACATTTTATCAGAATTCATCCTAAAAATATATTCTAATAGGAATAAAACAATTAAGAGCATCTTATATGCGCTACCAAATATAATATTTAAAATTGAGTATACAGATAAAATTTTTCCATAAACTTTTATTTTAAGGTTTGACACAATTTTAACCTAAAAAATACCTAAATACTGAAAATAAATTAAAATAATATAGACGGAGAACACATACATATATATATTGAATTAATACATATGCAGTTTATAATTGAACTAGACAGAGCATATCTCTGAAGACTAGGATGAAATCTGATTTTATATACAAAGAAAAAATAAAATGTGATTTTAATTTATTCTTTTTAGGATGACAGATAAATCAAAAAAGGTTTCCGTTTTCCTTAGAAGTCTACTTTCCTAATAACGATGAACCCAAAATTTTAATCACTATTTAGAGCAATGAGGCAATTATGCTGGGGTAAAATCCCATGAGCAAATATGAGCATGTGAGTCTACCATATATTTCATACTTTTGCAACACTACATTATAGATCAGTTTTTCCAAAAGTGGGGAACGTGTGCATACCCCTGGGTGTACCCAAAAGAAATCAAAGAAATACATGGTCAAATGTATTAACATTCGATTTTTGTAGCCAGAAACAATTACTTAGAATATATAAAGGTCAAAAGATACTATATTTACCAAGAATTATAAAATATTCTGGTACTTTGGATAAAATAAATCATGCAAATTTTATACTCAAGTTACTTTATGAGTCGGATGGTCTGGGCTTTCGACTCAAGTTACTTTTGTGAGTTTTAATTGAACTAACACCAAGATTTGTAGAGCATGTAATAAAAAGAAATTCAACATTTTTGATGCATTTAAAACAGATTAATGCTGTAACTAATAATACATAATTGTAACATAAAACTACAAATATATTAAAAAATATTAAAAAATTGCTTTACTAGATGATTTTCCTCTTTCAATATCAGACTGGGATAAATGCACTATGTATATTTATTCTATCCAGGGTTCTCGCTCTTTTCCATCAAAAATAATTCAAGCACTTTTCAAGGACCGTTTTCAGATTTAAAAATTCGGATTTCTGATATTCAAAAATACAGCATATGCACATAAACTGAATTATTGTATAAATGCACAGAATTACTGAATTTTCAGGTGAAACTGGATGGCTGGTGAACAGTTTTGAGTCGCATTGCAAGAATGAGAGATTGAAATAATTTTTCCCCCCCAAGGACCTTGTTGCAACTTCAAGCACTTTTAGGGCCTTAAAAACAAAAATAAAGAAATTTTCAAGGACCATGAGAACATTGATATTTCATGTTATTTATTTAAAATTTATTTATTGATTTACAAATTTATTTGTTGATATAAAAATTTTAAATGCTTATTTAATTATTTTAGTGACAATTGTTTTCACCAATAAATTTTAATTATAGTTATATTCATTTCATTAATTTTTCATGTTATACATCATGACCCACTCTAATAAAAATAATAATATTTGAACAGGGAGCACATAATTATGAGCCATCTCCTTAATTATCTGATTGATACATCAATAAGATAATTATGCAAAAAGGAGTATGTACACACCTGTTAAAAGCTTAAGAAACACAGTCTTAAAATAAAATAAAAAAAAGAATATCAGCATGCTGATCATTCACTAACCTGTGCCAAGAAACAACATATCACCTCTGTGCCCACCCCATGCATAACGAAGAGGGAATATTGATTTTGAAAAAATGTATTTTATGATAGCTATCGAGAGAATAATTCGAGATTATGAACTTTGATAACAAACATAACTAGCAGAGAAATCGCTATACTTATTTTAAAAAATAAATTAAAATATGGTTAAATCTTAACATTTTTTTAAATAGCTTAAGGTATTTTTAAATATTTAAAATATTCTAAAATGAATGAATTTTAAATTATTCAAGTAACAGAGATTATGAACTTTGATGAACATAGTCAGCAGAGAAATCGCGATACTTGTTTTAAAATAGTTTAAGGTATTTTTAAATATTTAAAAATATTCTAAAATGAATGCATTTAAAATCATTTAAATAATAGAAATGTAGAATTTTAAATTAAATAAAAGCATAAAACTGAGACAGCGCACAAGCAGAATTCAGTACACCAATCATATGACAAAATTGGGTTCTTCGTTATTGGAAAATAATCTAGATGTACAAGTACATACATACAATCACTACTAAATAAAAGCATAATAATATATGAAATATTTAGTTTTGAACAAATTAAGTAAAAACAAAATAAATGTGAACATAAATATAGAGTGAAACCTTGTTAAACCACCACAAGTTAATTCAGTAGGGTCGCCAAATTTTTTATAGCTGGACAAGGGGGAAATAAAATATCTCATTTCCCATTTCTCCAATTATCATTTCTATAAACTTCAATGGATTCTTATGGGTGTATGTCAAAATTCCCCACCCCCTCTGCGACATTACTGGGTTCATTAAACTTGATTAATAGTAAGAAAGGGTATAGGGGTGAGTTTTTATGTGCACATGATCTAAATCTCTTTAGTGAATTCCTAACTTGAAGGGGAGTACTGAAAAATGAAGGGCATCTCAGAAAAGTTATTCAATCAGTTCATTGGATGGAAGGAGGAAAAGTATAAATAAAAATTACTTTCAGGAAAGACATGAAGGGGAAAAGGTTATGAATATTTGTTCCAAGCAACTGGTGAAAAATAACCGTTTTCTAAATCACACCAGAAAACTAAGTTTATATTTTTAATGACTGATTAGCAAGCATTATATAAGGATTGTTCTCCCATTCCAAATAATAGCATCTATGGACCGGTTTCACACTCATTTGATGGTGTACCCAATATCTGCAACAGCAGCAAAATACTTCAATTTGTACATATTTGCACATCTCTATAGAGATTGGCAAATTCAGTCTGACCATGCAGCCGACTTCCAAATACGATCAAGCTGCAACGGCCAAGTTCATACTTACATAACTCACTTAAACAAATTCATGGATGCTGTTATCTACAAATGAATTGTAATCTTAAATATCATTATATCAATTGGAGAAAACACATGATTTTGTAATGTCACTTTCACAATAACGTAATGTTGAAGAGATGTGTACATGTGAGAATGCAATGTGGATGGGAACTACCAATCATAACCATGATTGGTAGTTTTCATCATTCAATAAGGTACCATCAATCTTCCAAAGTTTTAATATCATGCATATTTGAAATAAATAGAACCAAGACAATACACAAACAGACAGTTTAACAGAAAAAATAGAAAAATGGCAGTTTTGAGAAGTAAAAATAATAGGCACATATTTGTATCCAACAAATAGCCAGAAAGCGAGGTTTAACAAGGTTTAACTTCATTATATATTTAAAGAGAAAAAAAGAAAGACAGCTCATAGTTTTAAATTTAAAAGGACAAATAACTAGTACACCATGTATTTTACAACATAAAAACATATTTTAAACAAATTTAGCATCATAAACATAGATATTTTAAAATATTGTATCGAAGATTACTTAAGCAAAAACTTTTCAAAACCCTAAATTCAATTTGAAAAATAGTTACCGATGATTTACATATAGAATCAGCTAAAAAGATCAATTTTAAATATGGATAAAAACCAACATTAGAAAACTGAAAATATTATTTTAATACAATAAAACTTTTGTCAAATACCCATAAGAAAATTAATAAAAATGTTATCACATACATAACTTAAGACTTTGTAAATTGCCACTAACCTCTGAATATGGCAACATGTTTTACTTTTGCAATTTTTTTTTTAATCTAATCCCTTTGATAATCCCATTATCTTTCTATAAATATTCTTAGTTCAAAAATATATAGTTTCACCGTTTATGGAAGTTAGCCATTTTACACAGACAGAGCAGATAAAATGTCTAATTTTTCATATTTTGGTACATAGCCTGATGTATGTCTATTATATTTAAGCCTAATGGTGTATCTAATTATATGTAACTGCTTCACTTTGTAAAAATAGAATTAGTTCTCATTATTTAATTCCATTTATCTAGTTATTCCTGAAGTTGAATTATTTAGCGTGACAAATGGTGTAATAAATTGAAAGATATAAAGCATATTTAAAGCCATTTCCCAATTAAAATTTACTATATATATATGAACCGCACTGGTTTAATATATATATCTATCCAGGTTTGTATTTTTTATAGAAATAAAATAGCCACTTAATTTGCAATAAATGGTAGTAACAGGAAAACAAAACTTTTACAGATTTCTAAAATTTTACAATTTTATTTAAGATAAAAAATAACACTGCAACTAAAATATATAATAGATACATTTTTGTCGGAGCGTATATATATATATATATATATATATATATATATATATATATATATATATATATATATATATATATATAAAAGTATTCAGAATTGTAAATCAAATAACTCTCTATAGTGCATCAACCTGATAGAATTGCTACAAAAAATGAATTATCCCAACATATAGATAATTCAAGACTGTAATCAAATGGATGATTACATCTAAAGAAGTTAGATCTCAATATGAATAACTACATCCTGAAAAACCTTTGGTAAAAATAAAACTATTTAAAGAGTCACTCTTTTTTACAGTTATAAAGAATATTTAATTAAAATAAACCTACATAATAAAATTGTATGGCACATCATTTGAAAACTCAATTTAAATACTAAAAATTTGAAAACTTATTTTGTACACTAAGATGAAGGTTCATTTTACTTTTAGTGAAATATTATTATGAACTATTTCCATTTAAAGAGTTTTAAAAATATTGACTGATGCAAGTATGAGTGGAAATTCAATTAATACTAGTAGTGGATTTTTTACTTCAGTTCTGCATAAATATATATATAGCTACCAACCAAATGAAATTTAAATCTGAAGATTTACCCAAGATACTGATTTATGATTAAAATAAGGAAAATTGCTATAATTAATATTTTTAATTATTTAAATAACAAATTTAATATTTAAATGTATTTTGCGGATTTTTTTTTTTTCATATAAAGTAATTGCTGGGATGTCTCTTGTGACCGAAACTGAAATAAAGCAAGGATTCTAACTGCATGTTTAATAACTGAAAAGTTTATTTCATGAAAGTAGTAAAATAATTAAAATATTAAATAATTAATGTACAAGACAGCTTAGTAACTTGCACAACTATAAATGTATACCAAATAAATAAATAATTCTGCTTGGTACACAAATACTTTTTAAATTCATTTCTCTCCATAGGCATTATCTGACCTTTGAGCCAAGATATTTCAGTACATAGATCGAAATTAAAATTCAGGTTAAGTAAAAATTTTTACTCGAATTGGTTGAGTTTTACTATGTCAATAAAACTTTCATACACATTCGGATTTGAGTTAATATTAAGGAAGTAATGCTCAGAACTTGCTTCAATTCAATAATATTACAATAACTATAAATAAATTTTCATAAAATTATATTTGTCTATAAAAAGTGAATACTGAGATACTAAAATTTAAAACTCCTCAAAATTTATGAATAGGAAAAGGCAAAGTATAGGAATGTTCAGAAAATTTTTAGGTCTTAATTCTATAATAGGAAATTTGAATAAAAAGTAGTAAAAAATTGGGAGATTTTGATATTTGCCAAGAAAACTGTTAAAAAACCAGGAGTATCTCCGAAAAATCGGGCAGATAGGCATAGAATTGGAAAAACTCATGAAAAATCAGCACATAAGAGCTTTTCAATTAAACACCATCTTAACAGGGGGAAAAGTTTAAATATAGTTAGGATATATTTAAAACTTTCAATTTTAAATAGGTAACATAAGAATTTAAATCATTCTTTAAAAATGATAAAAAAAAATTAATTAATTTTATTATGACTGCAACTTTACGCTCCAGCATTTTAAGTATTAGGAAATTTACTTCTTAAATTCTTATATAAATTACAGAAATTTGCATTAATAAATTTTTAACAGCTTGAAACATTTGAAAATGACAATGGATGAAAATTACTTAAGTTATGCTTTATTTACTCAATAAAACTCTCAAAAGTTGTTTTATACCAATCAACATACAACTAACAAGAAAAATCACTTCATAGTTCTACACACTGATAAAGAAAATATGTTTACATATAAAATAAATTTTCAAACATCTTTATGAGCCACCAGTTGATTAAATACTTCTCACTGAAATGTTTGTTGTGTAGTGTCGTTTAGCAACATGTATATGTTGTGTTACTTGTTGGACTTATGTTGTCTGTGCGTGTAGTGTGTCTCAAGGAAAATTGAGTCAAAAGCATTCAGACCACATACGAAACATTTGACGAACCAAGGTTACCACCCAAAAGGCATAATAAATTTCTTTGAAATTTCAAAGTTTTCTAGTGTAAAGAATTTAACAGATTTAAGAAGTTATTCTGAATACTCTTCTTTAAATCACTCGCTTACAACAACAAAATAATAATTGATTTATTTGACAGTGCAATATATGAGGAACACTTATAAACAGGGTTATGGAGTCAGCATGCCAAGCTTTCAACTGAAACTCTGACTACACATTTTTTACTGTCCAATTAGTTTATAAATATTGAATTTATTAATTAGTAGTTTATGTGAGATCTTCAAACGTTACAATTCACTTGCCAAAAAACCCTAGTATACTCAGAAAATGTTATCCATATCATAATTACGGCCATAAAATATTATAATTCTGCCAAAATTTTCTGCATTGGCAATGTAAAAATTGTAGAAATCCACAAATTTCATGTGATTTTGGAATAAATTTTGCATTTTTGTACAGTAGGCACCAATTATTGTGATCACGGATAATAGAATTATTTGGCTATTGTTATCAAATTGTAGAAGTTCCGCCATATTGCATACAAGTTGTATAGTATACAATAATCATTGGTTATTGCAATCGGCGATATGCTCAATGTGATCAAAATGTTCCGGACATGCCATACAATTTTTTTTCTTAACCTCAAGCTATTGGATTTAAATATATCATAGGCCCAAGTGTCCGAAAATACAAAAAACTTTTAAAATGCTCATATTTTAAAAGAAGATGAACCAAAGGAAGTCAAAGCTCAGATCAATATAGATACAAACTTTCAAATTACAACATCAATGAATGACAGAAGATGTTCAAGGACTTTCATGTACCATGTAATTTTATTTCAAGGATGTCAATCAACTCCTTATTATGAAGTTCTATGCATTTCTGGGAGGAAAAATAAATAGCAAACTAATGTTATTGTTTATTGTTGAAGCCATTGAGGAAATTTTTGAAAAAAAGAAAAAGAAAAAAACATTGTTTAAGAAACTTTGGGGAACAGCAGAACGCTAGGGAAATTTCCAAGAAAAGCGAAACTTCTTGGAAAAAACATAATGTCTAGGATCCGTGGAACATTTTCATCCCTGCCTTTTTCAAGCACTCTCAAGGGCTTTGCCAAAAAAATTGGAATTTTCAAGTACTTTCAAGGCCTTGAAAATGGTTATTTAAAATTCAAGTACTTTCCTGATTTTTAAGCACCCATATGCACCCTGAAACGCAATACACAACAAAGATTCAGAAAAAGATGAAATTGATGAGAAAGTCCCTACAAGTGCTAAAATAACAGAAGAGCTCTCAATATTAAAATTAGGGGTATAACATTGATTAGAAAATTTTTAGAAACACTACGAATGAAATTATTTTATAAAAGAACTTTTAACAAAAATTTGCCTGCAATCTACTTATAATAAATTCTTCTGAGCCTTAATGTTAATGAAGCCTTTAAAAGTAATGTTTTTAGTACATTTTCATTAAATGTGTTCCATTGCATCAATGTTTTTAAGGGCAAATTTTTTCACCATTAATATTATCAAATAATATGGGACCTGATGTGATCACATTAAATGTAATCTACTGTATATTAAACAGATATCACAAGTGACTGGAGTTCTGTGCAGTACTATATATTTAATAAAAGCATCACTTTCGGCCAAATTTAATTTCTGAAAAGTATAATTTTCGTTTTATCAAAATGTTTCTGCATTAGTCCATATACATAGATTTAGTTGCCAAACACTTTACTTTGATTTAGTGGCTAGACTATTTAAATATATATATATATATATATATATATATATAAATTATTAAATCCAAATGCATTGTCATTCACATTCTTATACTACGCTGTTTAGTTTATCTAACTTTTCATTTATGAACTATCCTTTTTCCTAATTCCTTTTATATGCTTCGTATTAAAGAAACATTCTATATATATATATATATATATATATATATATATATATATATATATTAAAAAATTAAATATCTCAAAATAAAATAACTTAAAATAATATTGGTTTATATATTTTAAATAAAATTATTTTAAAGTTATTTTTAAATTTCCAAGATATAAATATCTTTGAAGTCTGAATCATTTTACTGCCTCCGACTCCATAGCCCAAGTTATAAAATAAGGGGAAAATCCTAGTTAAAATTATAAAAGTCGTAATAAAATTCCCCAGTTAGGGACTTTTAAAAAAAGTCCCTAACTGGGGAATTTTATTATTTCCCTGTCAATTACCAGACCATTTTTCTTTTATTAATTTCATGACAAATCCAAGTAGGGTAGCAACCTTGTGAACTTTCAAATGTTACAGCAGTTTTCACAAAGAAAATATGTTTCTGGATGGAAATTCAAGGCATAGCCTTGGAACATATATCACACCTATAAAAATTGCAAATCAAAAGGAAAACAAATTCTAAATATACCAGAAACAAAATTTTGCACAACCTCACACTGAAGCAGCTAGCTATGGAGGTACAGCTAATAGTTTTTTCCCCTAATAAGAATGACTGGATTCTAGATCTCCAGTCTTATCAACAAGGAACTTCTTTAAAATGCAAGAAAATCTTGTACTCAATGTTATATATATATATATACACATCACAGAGTAGATTTTTGAAAAGAAATTTCTACACAAATTATGGTACTTAAATATTAACCGGCTTTTATATGTAAGTAAATACAATAACAATCAGTGCACTAAAGCATAACATACAGGTCTGCACGGCTTGAACCTGGCCTGCCGGCTTATTCTCATCATGACTAATGGCAGAATTTCTCTTAAGAAGGTTTCAAGGTTAAACTCAGCTTTTAAAAACTGGACTTAATTTTTAAAAACTGGACCAGGCCAAATCCCTTCAATGTATTAAAAAACTTTGAAGGGATTTGGCCTGGTCCATGGCGTATAATGGTAATGGTTTGGCGTATAATGGTAATTGAATAATGTAATAAATGCAAAGCTTCACAATTTAAGGTACGTCTGTATATGTATTAAAAAACTTATACAGACGTACCTTAAATTGTGAAGCTTTGCATTTATTACATTATTCAATTACCATTATACGCCGACACAATATGCTAGCTTCATAGTTACCAATTTAAAGACTGGGTTGTCATGTGTCTTTAAATCAGGGCATCATTTAAAATAAATTTTCTGCATTTTGCATCTGACAGCACTAGTAAGCTTTATTTTAATTTTAAAGTAAGTCATGATCGTATAATGATTGCAGTACAGTACATGCATAGATTAGCAAAAAAAAAAAAAGCATTGCTTTGAGTTAGAACAATTTATAAGTTACAATAGTGCAACTGGAACCTAACATATCATAAGTGTGGGGTATGACTCTAAATGAAATTTAATATAGTACATGAAATTATTTTCTTGATTTCAGCTTTAAAAAAAAAAACTATATTTCTATGCATAATTTTTTTTAAAATTTATGTTTTTAACACATTTTGATAAACAACATTTCAGGTAAGCGCAGGCCGAGACACTAGTACCGTAAGAGCTGGGCAGGCTTGGGTTCTACATTGGATAATTTCTTTAGAGTCAGGCACTAGTACAATCACACTGGGTTGGGTAAATGCCTGAAATTCTGGCCTGTGCAGATCTCTTAAACTTTTAACATTGGTTAATAGAAAAACCTATCAACATAAACAATATTCTGCTAACTCAAATGGCAGAAATCAAATTATATATATATATATATATATATATATATATATATATATATATATATATATATATATATATATGTGTGTGTGTGTGTGTGTATATATGTGTATGTATATATATATATACATATATATATATATATATATAATTACTTTTGTATTATCTTTTAATAAAAAAAGAGAAGGTGTGAATAGGTTATAAAATATATGTTTATATATATTTTTTAATGTTACTGTCTTAGTAAGATACTGTGGAATGTCTATATCTCACAAACTAACACAGATATTTAAAATTTTGTAGCATAATAAAGGTCACTTTGTTGTACAGGAGTAAATTTACTTTTAAAATCAAGCAATTTGATTGAATTTTAATGAACACTTGTTATTTCTTTTACACGTTATTCTGAATGACAGCCTTTTGTATAATTTTAATAATTATTTCCTTGGGTGCTGCCAATTGAAAAGAATCACACACAACTTTTATGCAATTCAAAGTATTAATCGTATGTAAATTGAGCACTGTATGTTGGTAAAATAGAAAAGTGATAGATGAATAAATCGTGCTTAATTGGAAAATGAAGCTAAGGGACTTTATAATCATAATACAATTTTTTTAAAATCACAACAATGGGAACATTCATTGTATAGATGTACTTGGCTAAATAAAAATTGATAAGCAAATTGCAATCTTATTAAAAACAGTCTGTGCACGTTGAATTCATGAAGAAATATTAACATTTAAGTACCAAAATTTAAACAAAAATATTTATAATCTATACACAATTTTACACATAGATAAACAAGATTTCAAAATCTTAGAACACTCGAAAAAATTCTAAGATTCAACTAATAAAAATGTTCAAATAAGCACATTTGTAATAAGTAAATCAAATTTGCAACAGTTTCAAGTAAAACAAGAAGATCATAGCATAAAGCACAAACAATGCCTTTGAATAAGTCTCCCCAGCATTGGCATATATAAAGAAATAAAACAATGAAAAACATTGCATGTAAAAGCAACAAAAAAAAATGGAATTGTTCTATTTTTCCCTTTTATAGTTAAGAGTAAAGACACTATATTGATTGTCAACAGAAAAGGATTAGAGGCATCTGGTATTTAAAAAAAATAAATAAATGTTTTAAATAGCATGCAAAAGAAATATGACATTATGAGAGATTGAAATAACTTAAATCAGCAATTTAATTTTTTTCCATCCATAACACTAAATTAATTTTAACATATATTACCATAAACAAATAATTCAATCATTTTAACTTATATTAGGCTTGGAGCAATATATTGAGCATAATCACCCAAGTCAACAAGAAAAACTTGAATGGAACATTTAAAAAAGGGTGGCGACTTTCCTAGTATATCTAGGGTGAAATAGAATCCAGACCAATGTTTCCGAAATATGTGTCAATAGCATAAAAACTTTTTTTCAAAATGAGAATTACAATGCAGGTGATATGGTGCACCCAAGCCTGGGAAATAAATACACTTTCAAATAAAATATAAAAATACTAAATATTTCCCAAACCAACATTCGCTAAAATTACAAAAGACCTGCCTTCCACAGAAAAAAAGAAATACATAATACCAAAGTTCCTGAAAAATATAAATTTTGAAAATGTTAACAGATATGTCAACTCCCAATTTCATTCAGCAAATGAAATTGCACTAAAAGTAATTCACAGTTAGCCCATTTAATAGATGAGTAAGATTGATACTTGTAATAGTTGGGTTTTAATGTCCATTGCTACAGAAAACTAATTTTCAGATTTTGGCGAATTCGTACTGATTAAGGACATAGTGATGACCAAAAGTGCTTTAGCTGTGTTTGTACATCGAGCACAGGAAATTTTATTAAAGGGCTTTTAAACCTATTTTTTGGTTGATTTTAAAGTTTAATTATTTGACATGTATCCATACTATTTTATATAATTTTCAGATGATAATTTTATAGCTTTGTGTGAACCCAAATGGCTCATATTTTTTCACATGTAAGAAATAAATTATATTTTTAACATATATTGCTTATTTAAAAAAAAAAAGAAAAATACTTCTATCAGTTTTTACTATGTTTTCTTTATCTTACTTAAAAATATTTGTGAAAATTTAAGAAAATACAAAATGTTTTTGAAAATGTAGTAAAATAATATATTTTGTACTTTAAAAGTATAGTTTCCCAACCTCGTGTACAAAATGCTGAATGCAGATAGTTTTAACTCTTTCGCTTAAAGAATTGTTTCAAAAATTGAATACTCCATACCACACGACAAATGGATGTCTACTCAACATTTTCTGTACAAGATTGAGCACGCATCCATTGTGGCATTAAGCTCAGTCTGGTCTAATACAATACAGTACAAAAAAATTTAGTGCTGGTAAAATAAAGTATATATCTTTAGCATGACACAACCATTAAAGTTTGGGAAACATGTCTGGATACGTCTTTAGTAATTTATGCATGAGGGAAAAAACATCGAGGTATTTGAAATACATAAATTTTAAAACTTAATCATTTTCAAAAGATCTGCAGATTAGTTATTTGTTAGTACCTTACAAAAAGCACAAAAATTATTTAAAAATAAAAGTCTACTAGAACAGAATCGTGAAAAATAAAGAAAATACAAGACATAACAGACAAAACATATGAACTTATGCCTTACAAGCAAATCATAATATTGTGAACACCCTTGCTTCAGTTAATAACTGAATATAGCAGATGCATCGAAAATAACACACAAAATTAAAGAAAATAAGGATTTAATTTATCTCAATTACATTGCAGCCCAATCTACTTACAGTCATCTTTTACTATATGATTCCGGATGACGATGCTTCGGAAACAATCGATTTTCGAATCCGAAAAATTACAAGGATATGGTAAAAATGCAGCAATCGTGAAAAATATACAATTTCATAAAAAGCAAATAATAGAACTCGCTCTTCATTGAATATAAATTGACTCTCTTCAGCAGTCTTTTCAGCTTAATAAATATTGGCAGATTCTTTTCGGATATTGCATTCGAGCATTTTATCTTATTGAGGGAAATGCAGCAAATATTCGAGAGAATTTTTTACCACAAAATTACGCCCACTTGCAAGTTTCCTAGAACAGTCAGAAAAATGTACTGCACTGGTAGTTTATATTTGTTTTTTTCTTTTTCTCTACAATGAGGATATATCTGTATTAGCTGCTTAAAAACTATAGCCTCCCATAGGCATGTTTTGATCGGGAGCGTTAAACTGAAATTGTTGGTTGCCAGCATCTACTTGAGGCGCAATGACAGCATCTTCCTCTTCCGTTCCGAAGTAGTGCTCGATCATATCAAAAGCCTTTTGATAAATTTCTATATTTTCATGTGATTGTAAGTATTCAATTTTGTCCAAACCTGAAAAATTCATTTATAAAAATTCATAAAAAGGCAGAACATGACACTATATATGATTAGCAAACTTAAAACAGGGCTCCCTCTCTTTACAAGCAACAAATAAAATGACTCTGAAGACCCCAAAATGTATTTCTTATTCACAGAGGTATGTAAGTCTGCAATTTAGAAGGCACGAAATCCAGAGGTCTTTACATAAAAAAATTTTACAGATCTACTTCTTTCCTATAATTTGTAAAGTCATTTTCTAAAGTACGGACAGAGTATTTAAAAAAAAAATTAAGGGATAATATTATAAATTATTTTCTGATATCTTTTATAAACAATACATTATTTTCCAAATATATTATCAGTGAAAAGATTCTGTCTATAAGCATTTTCCTACTTAGATATGTCTGCTTGTTTTTTCCTATGGTGAAGACAGCTCATTTTGAAATCTGTTGATACCCTTACATTTTTATCCGAAGTAATGTTCGATCATACAAAAGTCTTTTGAAAAATTTCTATATTTTCATGTGATTATAAGCATTCAATTTTGTCCAAACCTGAAAAATTAATTTATAAAAAGACAAATCATGACACTAAATATGAATTGCAAACTTAAAACAGGGCTCCCACTCTTTAAAAGCAACAAATAAAATGACTCTTAAGAACCCAAAATGTATTTCTTATTCACAGAGGTATGTCTACGATTTAAGAGGCACGAAATTCAGAGGCCACCACAAAATATTTTTAACAGATCTACTTCTTTCCTAAAATACGAACAGAGTATTTAAAAAAAATAAGGGATAATATTATAAATTATTCTCTGATATCTTTTTAACACTTTACAACATAGTTGAAAAGTGTTTATGTCTTTGGTCATTCTGTCTGTCTGTCCCTTAGCACGTAATACCGTAAAAATGACTTTATCAAAATGAAATTTTAATATGTTGTTCAGACAGTCTGTGGGACATATGGGAATGTAAATGAATAATATCACCCAATTAGTTTTGGATTGAACCCAGGTTAAAAAAAATTAAATACATTGAACCCTATGGGACTTAATTTTCCAAACATTTTTTAGCAAAGATAAATTCACAAATTGCTTTGAGGAAATATTCAAATTATCCCATAAATTTTTTAGCAAAATATGTGCGGTAATTTTTTAAATAAAAATTAAAATAATAATTACACCCATATAATATGAAGAGATCACATGACCCACTTTAAAATAAAATATGGCATCCATCTTTTTTTCCCCAGAGTAAAAATTGTGATGCAAAGTCTTTTAAATTTATATTTCATGCTGCATTCGTCCTAAAACAGCCTTGTTTTTGCGTATTTTCTGTGCATCTATATTCTGCACCAATGCAATTACAATATTTTTAGTTTAAATGATCATCAAACTCAAACCTTAATTATTTCTACAACAAAACCTAATTTTAATGGATACAGAATGTATACAAGTGATTGTAAGATGAGTTGTATAAGAATTACTGAATTTTTTTCATGCAAAATTATTAACTCTGGAGTCTAGAATAAAAGTGTATGAATGAAATATTCACTGCTTTTACATAGAGAGCCAGACAATTTATATTTCGATGACATCAATTGAATAAAGTTCATTTTTTTCAATGAAGTTTTAAGTTTTCAAATAAAATAAATTATTGCAGCTCCGTGATAATTTAAAAAATATCAAAATGCAATACATTCAGCAGATTTCATTTCAGTTGGAAAGTGTTTCATAATCAATGCTTAATGCATAATCAATGCTTAATGCATGATTGATCTTTCTTGTTTAAACAACAAGATACTGCTTAGATATGTCTGCTCGTCCTTTCCTATGCTGAAGGAGGCTGTTTTTGAAATTTACATTTTTGTACTTTACATTTTTGTTCTATGCAATTTTATTAACAAAGATTCTTTATCCACAAATATTAAATATTTTATTTAAAAAAAAGAACATATTCTAACTGTTTATCAACAAAATAGTTTTATGTGGTTTTAAAAATAATACAAATAAAGTTTATTAAATTTTATTAACTATAACATTTGAAGATACATTGTTCAGTAACTAAAATGGATCGAATTAGCATGCTAAGGAAAAGCAATGTACACTTGGCTATGTACACTTATATCGATGGTTATGTACACTTATATGATGGCTATGTGCTTAATATACATATCAAGAGAAAAGGCTCAATTTATGGTGAAAATATTTTTTGGCCGTTAACTTTTTGGGATCTACTTACTGGTCAGTAACCAAAATTCTTAATCTGCCACTAAATTTAATCCAAAATTGATGCAACAAAATTGTGCAGATTGGAAAGAGGATGCTTTAATTGCAAATTTTAAAATCTATTAATTTTTTTTGTTTTTAAATTTTATTTCAACTATAGGTTTCTCCACTACAATGTGAGAATTTGCATTTTTAATCATCCAAAACCATGGCAGTCTTTTGCAAATAATTAAACATATATTAGATTTTTTTTAATTTTCACTTCATGAACTTTTATTCCAAGATCTGACTTTTTCATTTAAGACCAACCTTTATTTTCTAGACCCAGTATTTGCATTGCAAATCCCTGGACAGACAAGACATATTGAAGACATAAGAAAAGTTGGGCATATTTTAATAGTGTAGATCTTGAGCCAATAAAAATGCCACAGCTAATAGAATTAGCATGTTCCAAACAATTTTGAACTCTTAATCAAGTGCGCAGAAGAGTACCAGCCAATTTCTGCTATAATAAAAATGCCAATATAAAATAAATTCTATCAGACCTGTGCCTTTTATATAAATCAACAAGTAGCTGTTTTTACCCACCCGTCTTTATATCAAAAACTAAACATGATATAAAGTTAATTCTTCAACAGATAAGCTTTGAAGGAAGTGTGCCTAATTTCTTATTTCGACCATCCCAATTTTCAATAACAATGCAACTTTTGGTTTGCCGATGTGCCAAAAAAAGTTATACATTATATTCTAATAGAACCTAATAACAAGCAATTATGGCAAAAGATATCTCAAAAAATATATAAAATACAATCAGAGACAGCTAGCCATCTACAATTTTTTAGACTACATCAACTGTTGACATTATTAACATTATTACACCCCCATATACACAATTATGCCCATAAATAACGATAAAACGCCAAATTGAGCATTCTAAAATTCCAGGGTCCAAATAACCTTTAAAAAAAGATGGACTAAAGTATATTACAATGGGAAAAAAAAGTGTTGCTGATAAAAAAAATGATTGATATGAGAAACCATCTCAAAGTTTATCAAATGTCATGAATGAAAGGCACAAAGGAAAAATTATTTCATGCAAAAAAAGAAAAACATACCATAACATCCTTCAATCATGACTGCATAGGAGTTAATTCCACCTGTGGCTTTGGCATCTTGCTCTCCCAGTCTGAGAATGTTTTCCAGCCCATTTAAAGCCACCTGCACAATTTTGGCATCCATGACAGTCAACAATTCACACAGTGGGGGAATGCAATTCTGTTCAACTAAATACCTAAAAGAAATTCAATACACAAATATAAGTAAATGCTTTTAAAGCAAGTAATAAATAAAATGAAAATAACTTCATTAAAAGCAGCATACAATACAAAAGTAATAGTATAGATCCATTTTGAAGGCACAGCCTTCTTCATCGGGAAACATAAGAAGCACAGCTTTCACTTGTCAGATAAATATCGGCAACAGATATATGAGTAGCAAACATGTCTGAAACTGGGAAAGAGACAATGACGAGAGAAGAAAATGAGATAAAAAACCTAGGAAGAAGGAACAAGAAGTGGAACATAACGAATGGGAAAATACCAAAGAGGAAAGTGAACGTCCAATAAAGGATTTAAATCACTTGTTCAGTTGTTTGAGCAAAAGAAATTTAAATTGTGCATGAAAGTAAAAATGATACAAATTAATCTATACTATTTTTTGTTTGCAAAACAAAATAAATAATTTTGTTTGGTTAAAATTGGTCATAACAGAAGAGCAGATACATGCTTCAAGCTGATAAGTGCATGAATTATCATTAATTTTAGAGATATCATGCACCTGATAGATTTTCTAAGGGAATCCTGCCACCGTTTTCTATTGATTTTATGTTAACAGGAACATGATTTTATTTTTTATCCAACAATCAGCACTTGCTGTTCATGTGAGATTTTACAGCTAAGATTTCAGTATGATTTGTATCTCAAATAACATTAAAATGGAAAATTTTTTACTTTGTACCAGTAAGCATAAATATATAATTTAGCTGAACATATTGTACTTATTTCACACCAATATTTTAAAAAATTAAAGCTGGCTAAAGAAAATCTGAAAATGCTAAAGATCTGCCAGTTTAAACTCTGGTTGGTGTTTTGAGAATACAATCTTATGCATTAGTTGAACATTTATTTGCTGTTTTACTGTATCTGGTGGTCATTTTATGGCATTCATAGAAAGCTTAAGAGTTATTAACTATATCTTGTTCCTACTTACACTCGCTGCTATTTTGGAATAAGGTGTGTTTCTCCAGAAATGAAGATCTATTTTTTAACACTACACCCATGAATACACGGAATATATCCTAACAATATATTGTTGACCTCCAAAAATTTAAAGTGAAAATGCATTTGAAACAATATTATCATACCTATCAACATTAGAAAATACAAATCCAGTAGATAGAACAATGAGAATTTTTACAGTGCTCTACAAGTTAGCACATAACCTGTTTAATATAAAGCAAAATAGGGATTTTTTTTTTACATCACACAAAAAAGACATACTTTTTTTAAAAAATGATAATGCGCTATAGCATTGAAAATGCCTATTGCATGAAAAAAATATTTTTACGTACCATCAATGGCATAAACATGGAAATTTTGGAAGAGGTTCAATGAAACAAAAGATGTTCAGTTCCCTAATTGCAATTTTGCATAATTAGGCAGAGGTGGACAGAAAAATGCTTTTAGAACTTTATTGTCTAGAAAATGAAGGAATAAAAATTCCATTGTGTAATCACTCATTTTGAGTATATTTCAAAGAAAATAATCCTTCATTTTAGTATAAACTGTAAAGATGTAAAAGTTCTGTTAACAAATTTAAAATTCTATTAAAAGTAAGATGGATGGAAAAATATGTTTTAACACTGCACTGGTATTCAATCTATGCAGTATACAAGTGAAATCACTTACAAAATAATCAATATTTTACAAAAATATTAACTAATAATGAAACATACTACAAAGAAATGAATATTATGCATTTTTAATTTACATAATTTGAAACTAAACATGGATGGAAAAGGATGTTTCAACATTACATGAGTATGTAATCTATACCCGTGAAATTGCACTTATTTGAAACAGTATCTATCAATAAAGTGAAAATGATGCAACTTAGTGCTGATGCTAGGTTCATGCACAGATGCAAAATGGCAGCCGCAAGTTTAATCAACATTCTTTCTGACACAGAAAAATCCCAACTTTAAAGAATTCTAGAAAAGTTGACAAAAACTGGGAGTTTCTATGAAAAACCAGTCGAGTTAGCAGCTGTGCAGTATTATCTATAAATAATCTCAAACATCCACATTATTTACATGTAATCAAATTGCAAGGAAAATCAAACAATGAAAATGCTTTCATCTGTGCACTAATACCCTTTCAAAAGAATTAAAAATAGCAAATCATAATGATACAGTACCTAACTTGTTCCGGGGATCCTCCAGAAGTTGCATTAGCTATTGCCCAAGCAGCTTCTTTTCTAGTTTTGAATTCAGCTTTGCTGAGTATCTCGATTAGAACAGGAAAGATATTTGCATCTATGATGGCCTACAGACAGAAGAGATTGAACGTCACAAAGCAATAAAAACACACACTAGGAATTTAAATATGAAGCTATATTAACAATCAGCAGAATGGGGTTATTATAACTTAAATTATACAATAGCTATTAGCCACCTGGTTAATAAATTCCAAATTTGATTAGTAAAATTTTGACAATGAATAGCCAACGGGTTTAAAACTTATGTATACACCACATTATCCCAGCAACTTTAGTGATGACAAAAAATAACCAATAAAATGATTTTACAAATCAAATTAAATATATTAAAGAATAAAATAAGTACAAACTTAACATTCGTTTTCAGTACCAAATTATTTCTAAATTGGATGTTATTTTAATTATTGTATTTTCTATATGCTCATCTGCATAATAGTCAATACATGCAATACAGCAAGAAAACTTGCTATTAAGCAGGGTATGAAATTAGAAAAAAAAAATTAGGGGCCGAATGGCCCCCAGCATCAATTTCTTAAGGGCCATTTGAAAATTTCTAGGAGCCAAAATAAAAAAATTTAATGAAATAAAAACATACACGATAAAACCACATAGGACTAATCTAAATATTTTATTTGCTTGCCAAATATAGTATATACTTCAAAAAAAAAAAAAAAAAAAAAGACACTACATTGAAAATTAAAATTCTATAACTTATGGTTAAAAATTTGGTCGTCGAGTGCGTCCAGCACAAACATCCTCCCACTATAGTTGAATGGCATTGCTTGGATCAAATTCATTTAGTGAAATTCCTGCAAGCTTGATGGTTAATACATCATTTAGTGTTTCAACCTTCAATCTGTTTCGAACATCCGTTTTTATAAGATTTATTGTGCTGAATCCTCGTTCACAAATAGCAGTACTGAATGGTATTATACGTTGCAATGAAATAATTTTTAACAAATTGCTGTATTCGCCTGAAGATTCTGATTCATTAAATAATCTATCCCATAAAATATTTGAATCTTGTGATTTTTTATCTGCAGCCCAAAATTTCCATTCCAAATATTCTTCTTTAATTTCATTTTTATCAATTTGCACACATGAAGGCAAATTTTTAAGAATAATATCAAGTTCTTTACTTCCATAATTTGTAAATAAATCTTTATCTTCAGAATTTAGCAAATTAATTGCATCAAAAATATGAATGTTGCTTAATAGTGAATGTAAGTCTGTATATCTTTTATCAATATATTCTGTCAATTTATCACACAATTTTTCTCTATCTTTAAGAAACAGTGATTTGCACCCGCTGTCTTTCTGTAGCATTACTACTTCAAAAGAATTGGTATCTTCATCATAATTTTTTTCGAAATTACATAGTTCTTTGCCATCATCTGTTTTAAGGCTTTCTATGGATGATTTTGTTTTCAACAAATGTCGTTTAATTGTGTCAAAAGAGATTATTTCTTTGGAATACTTGTGATAATTTAGCTAAACAATTTGTTAGATCTAGCATAAAAAATAAAAATCGCACCATACGTAAAGATATGAGCATTTTTAACAGTCCCTTCATCTTTGCTATTTTTGTAGGATTGTTTTCATTATTTAAGCAAAAATTTTCCATGTGTTTGATGGTAATAGGTAAATCCAAGTCCTGTCCATACAAGTTTTTCTTTTCATTTTTCATACTTTCACTCAAAATATCTTCAAAACTATAAAAGATAGATATAAATAGCAAGCAACAAAAATATTTATGGGAAATTTGCTTTCTAAATCTATATTTATTTTTTAAAAAAAGCTCTTATAATTCTGCTATAGTCTGCCAGGAAACTTTTTCTGAAATACTGCTTCAATGTGAACACTGGATGCAAACAAATTATGTTCCAAGGAACTATGTAAATAGGCATTCTGCATTTATTGCTAAAACATTAATGTTTCTGAAAAATGTAGATTTTATGGAAGCATTATTATGCACAACTTTAAAATTAACCTTGTGCTTTGTCATTTTCACATGCAGAAGAATGCCATTTTATCCTCCATGTGCAATGTTGATATTACATCTATAACATGTGAAAAATGCATACTTTTCACAAAGTCTTGATTTCTGCATGAAACTAAAAATACTAGTAATTTTCTGTATAACTTTGGTAATACCGTTTTTTTTTTTTTATGAACTAGATATTTCTAGAGAAGATAGAAAGATTTACATACACTGGGACAAAAATAAACTAGCAACTACTAATACGATGATCCCCAAAAACATGTGTGTGGATTGTGGTTGCAAAGCAGTAAACTAGATATGTGTTGGGTTGCTGTAGAATTTATGTAATTTGGGGATTTGAAAAATTACTTTTATTTCTTTTTCCCTGGCTCAATATTCTCAATTTGGTAATATTTAATTAATATTTATTGGTTTTTTCATTTATTCTTTAATTAAGAGTATTTTTATTCTTCTAAATTAATTTTCTTTATAATATTCTTAATTAAAAATGTTCCATTCCCTAAATTAATATTACTTTTGATTTGTAAATTTTAAAAATTATTTACTTATTTGATTCCCCTTAAAATTCCCTTTAATTTGATGTCTCATTTTCCCATTTTGGTTAGAAATTCCATTTGTTCTACAGTTTCAAGTTATTTCCATGTTTCAGTGTATTTAAAAAATTTCTGTTGTGGCCATTTTCGGAATTCTGTTTTGCGGGTTTTTTACTGTGATTGATGCACCACCTAAGCGTTTTTCACGCCTCTTTGGAATTCGTGAATTTTTTTAATTGGTTCACATTTTTACGGATCGTCTGCTTTCGGAATTTTGAGTTTTATTTTGGCAATTCTAATTTCGGTAAGCAGATTTTAATTGCTGCCATTTGTCTAAACTTCTCCCTTTTTCCCACAGGTATAAATACGCTCGCGGAATTTTTCAGTTTCAGTTTTTTTGTTGGAATCCCTCGTTTAAGTTAGCGTGAGAAGCGCGTTGTTAATTTTCGAATGGAACTTATGTTCCATGCGAGCTTTCCTATGGAATGTTAAGTTTCTCACGTTATTTTTTTTAACACTTGTTGTTTTAATTTAAATGATGGTTTTTCAAGCTTCTATCGCGCAATTCCCGAAGTGACTCACGGAAAAATGTGTGGTAAGATGTATTATGCGAGTTACGTGGAAGTCTGATGATGACGGCTGATTTAAGAAGATCCTAGCATTTCAGAAAAGTAGTTGTTAGGTCTCTGCTGATGAATTTTCTCCTGATCCCAAGAAATCCGGTTTAGAAAAATTCCTATCATCCCTGTGAAACTCCACTTATAGAACTTTTGTCTCCAACCTGTGCAGCTCTAATTATTGGAACTTTTCCCCCCTGTCTGATGACCCAGCTGGTGAATACTAAAGTTTTATAAACTCCTAATTTCTTAAATTCTCAATATTTGAAATGTATTTAATCAAATTTTATTCTGTAAATTTAAAATTCTAAAACTTCATTCTGAGAGCAAATTTCTAAACCTTCATAATTTTTTAAGAGCATGGGAAAATTCTAAAATTCTTTTAAATTTAATATCATTGTTAATGATTTTCTGATGGAATTTAAAATAGATTGTTTTGAGTAAAGTTTTTATGCTAATTCCTTAATTCTAACCAAGCTGATAAAATTTTAATGTCTGTCTAAAATTCTAATGTTAATTCTTCCTGAGTTGCCTGCCTGTGAGCAGCTTTTTGTATTTGTTAATTTGAATTAATTTGAAGTTGTAATTTAATAAACTTATTTTCTTTAAACTAAATATTATGTCTTCCTTTATCTCTCTTAAACACAGCAGGTTTTATTCTATCTCTCAAACACAACAGTAGTTTTGGTGCCATGACCAGGATTACATTCCACAACAGGAGGAACGTTTAAGTCATATGACTTCCTTTTCTGCCAGAATGGACTCAAGGAAAGTTTTTATAGGAGAACCTCTGACAACAAATTGCTGCCATTATTTCTTAATCTAAAAAGGGTCAAAGGAATTATAGAATTAATGTAAATTGAACACCAAAAGAAGGGTTACAGTGGGTGCTCATGGGGCAGAATTAGTACAAATCCCAATTCGAAATCATCAGAGTCACAGAATTTGGAATAAAGGAGACAATTTCTCCACAGGAAAGAAAGAGGAAATTTAAAGTGGGTAACTTTGTCCGCAGGACATGGCCTTCAGAAGAGGAGTAAAGCCGAGGGTGGGTTGGAGGAAACGAGTAGAGCACAAAAGGCACTGGCAACTGGGAAGGATATAGAAAAAAAGGCCAAATCAAAATAATTATCCCTGTGCAGCCCAAGTGGCAATACTTCAGTACAACAGGTAAATGCAGGAGATTTTTATTTTGGGAGATCAACGGTTTAATGGGGACTTGAGGAAAATCTCTGAGGCGGGGTGAGAGGTTAAAAACATTTACGTAAAAATGCAGGGATTCAACATATTTACTGTTAAAGGTGCTGATCATTCTAACCCTGGGTTCCCACCAAAATGATTCATCCAATCACAGATTATCATATGTACTCAGTACCAGTGGGTCATTTTCACGACCGCTGTACTGCTTGTGGAGGGAATACATTCGCCAATTATCAGAAAAGAAATAATGATAATTTGTTTATCACTTTCAAAGGAAAAAAAATATTAGGGATTTTATGTAGCAGAATCGGGAAAAAGTAGAGAATTTTGGTTTGTGAACAAAAAATAAGAAATCAGTTTCTGATCTAAAGCTTTAGCAGGGATTGCACTCAACTTTTGCCCAAAAAAAAAGGGGTGGGGGGGGAAACAAAAACAGTAATTTTGATATAAAAAAGTAAGAACTTTAATGCCCCCCTCCCCATAAATACAGTGCTGAAATATGCATAACACAATCATACACTTTTGAAGCAGCAAAAATCCCATTTTATGGGAGTTAGCAATAACTTGGAATTTGTAGCAAGAAAATTTGCGTATTGTATGTTACGTTATAGAAATAAACCCTGTTTGTAGCAAGAGGATCAGCATTCCGAAAATTTCAGGAAAGAAAATATTAACACTTTTATCTGATTAAAGCAATATGTAAATTTTGAAACAGCTCACAAGAATCGGTCCTGAGAATAATAAATATGAAATGGGAGCATTAGTCATATTGTCAAAGGCACAGAAGTTGGAAGCAGCAATGCTGCATTTTATTAAGTAGCACTTTAAGCACTGCAATAAAATGAAAGTAAAGATTAAGTAACATAATTACGAACAAATTATAATACAACAATAGATCCTCTCTGTTAACAAACACTATAAGTAAAAAAACTAAATGGGCTAAATATGGGCTGTGCTGTATAATAATTCATGCATAATTAGATTGTTTAATATTCAGTGTGTTTAATGTGCTTATTGAAAATCAAAGTTATCTAAATAATAGCAAGATTTGGTGTTTTTGCAATTTTTTTAAGTGTTAAAATTTATTATTTTTATGAAAAAATACCAAAATTCATAAATTTATGAAAAAATGTTAAAATTCCAAAATTTTATGAAAGCACAATAATTTATGCTTTTTTTTTTTTTTTTTTGAGAGAGCATGCTAAAACTCAAAATTTTTTTAAAAAGAGTACTCTAAAAGTCTCGATTGTTTTTTGAAAGAATGCTAAAAAGCACAATTCCTTTCAAATAGCACTGAAATACACGACTTTTAAAAGAAAAACTCTAAAATTTGCAATTTTATTTAAAAGTTTTAAATATTCAATTTCATTTGAAAGCACTAAAATAGAAGCTGTAATTTAAAAGTACCAAAATTCCTTATATAAAAGTGCTAAAATTTATGGTAATTTATAACAGCAAAAACTATCTTATTGATCTCAAATTTTAGCATCTTTTCTCAAAATTATTGGATTTTTATGTTCTAACTTGACTTTCTCATATAAGAATCCATTTTAAGTAGCTTGGGGCTTTTTTTCTTTTTTTTTCCAAATTTTACAAGAAAATTTTTAAATTGATATCATTGGTCCAAATGATTACAATTATAGCGTGTTAACCTTCACTTTAAAGGAAAAATATTTCGATTGATACCATACTTGAAAATGTACCCCTGGGGGTGGGGGAGGGGATAACCTGAAAAACTCAAGTACTATTCTTCCTAGATCAAATGATCAAAAGTTGTTCTTAAGTGTAACATGTCATGTGAATTCATGTCATTTTTTTTCGTATAACATTAGGGGGCTCTGTTCCCAGTTTGCTATGCTAACTAACCCCTATTTTCAGTGTGTATGCATCAATATTTCAAGTAACAACACATTGTCATATATTTAAAATCTAACAATAGTAGTCAAAGATAACAAAAGTCTTAACAATAGCTTTTGTATTAGAACTATGTATAATAAATTAACTTTTAATTGTTTAAATCATTTAAATATTACTTCTTTTGAAATGCCCACTATAGAAGTGTTTTTAACAATAAGAAGTTAAGATTCTGAAGATAAATGAAGAAAAAACAAAATTTTCACTTTAAAATTACATAAAAATAGAATAACTTGTAAACTAAATTGAAATTTTAAAAGAGCTCCAGTCTAAATGGAGAAATAGCTTATTTCAGCATATTTCCCTAACATTTCTCTACAGATATACCAAATTTTTATATGCTATTGTGGTTGGAGTGGAAAACAGAAAAACACAAAATTTGTTCAACAGTGGAATTGGTGTCAAATACTATTTTTTAATACAGAGAAATTTTATTACAGACAAATTCAAGTACACTGAATACAGAAACACACAATTTACAGAAATAAATAAAATCTTATTCACATAATAAGGTTACTAAGGGCTGTGTAAACTAGTGATGGGCACACTTAATATCAATATTGCACCAATATCAATCCCCACTGTATCGATACTGTACTGTATTGATGTAAACAATATTCTGATCTAAATAATTAAATTTTCCAAATCTAGTACTTTATAATTCATAAATTGAAATATAAGGATTGAATTCAAAATCAATTTGTAATTTTTGTATTAACAAACTATATATGTCTAAAATATATTCTTAGCAGAATTTGAAAGCATAATGATTATAAAATTATTTAACTAGTACAGTAGAATATAGGATTAAACATGATCTGAAAAATCAAAATATAGAATAATCCAGAAATGTAAGAATCTACATACTGTATAATTAAATAATATTAATATATAACTTATTTGCTGAAATTCACAAATACTCGCTTAATTTAAGAGTTAAAAATCTCTGTGTTTAAATGAGCTATTTAGAATACAGTTTTCGAAATGCAACTTTTATTTTCAGTGTTTAATGAGGTTACAAATTTGCAAAGAATGCTTTTCAGCAAAAAAGATAATTTGTTGAATTGCTTTTATGATTAAAACAAAATGATCCCATATAATTTTTTAAAATAAAAACAGCTCAATGAAAAGAAAATATGTTCAGGAATCGAGGACAATTATTGATTCGATGTATTGTAAGCTATTGAATCAATATACAGGGCGATTCAAAACGATGAGGGAAATCTTTAAGGGGCGATAGAATACACCTAAACAAACACTTTTTGTTATATGAGAAAAGCCCAAATCCATATGTAGTTCTAATACTATGGAGTGTTACCTGATACGGATTTGGGCTTTCCTTCCATTCCCCTCCACAGCTTGTACACGAAGTGCATGTCGGCCTTCTCCTGATTTATGAAACAATCCATTCCTTCTAAAATACACGGTAGAACTGGCGATGAGTACAACAGGCGCTTAATGCATTTGCTGGACAGCCCTCTAGCACTTCACAGTATGTGCTACGACCATGCATTGTATGCCGAAAAGTGCTTGTTTAGGTGCATACTACCACTCCTTAAAGTTTTGACCCATCGTTTTGAATCACCCTGTATAGTAAATATTGTATATGAGTGCATCAATACAAAATATCGATATATTGTAATGTTATTTACTGATACAGAGACACAGCTGTAATGACATGCCCATCACAAGTTCAAACCCTGATTAAGTACCTGTATTTGTTGTCTGTTGCCAGCTGTGATATTTGAAATTGTCCAGCAAGCTTCTTTTCTAATAGTTTCTTTGGGAGAGGAGAGGAGTTGAAGTAGACAAGGCAAGGCATTGCAATTTAAAATTACCTGTGTTTGCACATCATCACCAGTAACAATGTTTCCAACCGCTCTGAGGGCTGCAGAAACTACATTTTGACTATTGTGCCTAGAAAAACTTGGAGAATGAAGCAGCTAAAGTTTCTTTTATAAATTTAAATATAGTTTAAAAATAGGAGAATTAAATAGATAAAGTTTTTTTTTAAATTTAAAATATAATTTGTGTCATTTATAATAGTTATAAGAATCGTTATAAGTCACAAAATCTTGTTTGTAAAATATAAATTCTGTTTCGCTCATAGCATGAAATTTGGTACACAGGTGCTTCAGGGCCCGGGAAAGTGCAACTTGGTAATTCGAATTAGTTTAAAATTAATGAATTTTTAAACATTAAATACAGCTAAGTTCTCCCCAGGGGTGATTGTGAGTCTAAGTCCAATTTCCTGAACATACAAAGAAATTTCCTGAAAAGTTAAGCAATATTTTTGCAATTCACTCTCAATATTTTTGCAATTTACACAATATTGTGCAATTCTTGGTCACTTTTGGACATAAAAGAATAGTAAAAAATTAATAGTGCATCCCACAAAAAAAACTATCCGATCAATAGCAAATAAAACATACAGCCACCTATGTGAAGGTCGTGATAGGGGAGCTAGTTGATCTATTTCTAAGACAGCACATATTTCCAAAAACAAGTGTCATTTATCTACACTTTCCAAATCAAAATGCGCATTATCGCATAAAGATTCAATGTGCATATTAAATCGCTAGGTAAACCATTTAGCACTATTGTTTGCAGTGTGACATGTATCCCCATCTATGTCCAAAAGATGTGGAGCCTTTTTAGTCCTTATCAAAGTTTCAACTCCTTTCTTAGTTCCTCGCATAGTGTTGCAAGAATCCATAAGCATGCTGACCAAGTTTACCAAAGGTATCCCATTTGCTTCTACGAACTCTACCAATTGGTTGTAAATGTTGGCAGCAGTACCAACATTAAGAGAAAAAGAAACTAAATGTTGAATAACTAAAAATATTTTGCTCAGGACAATCGTTGTCATATCGAAAAGTTTTCGAACACCAGATGCAGAAACATTCACCCGGAGTTGCAATTTGTATTATTAAAATGTGCATTGTCTAGTGACAAATTTAGTGGCAATATCTTATGTGTGTTTTCAGAAAAAGTTTATTTTGTTCAAAAATATATTTTCATAAAAATGTGGCAGAAAAGACTTTAGATATTTTAATGAGTTTATTTCAAAGAATATTAAAATATACTTCCACTGGTAGAGATGCCAACCTCTGAAGGGGTCATCAGTAGAAAAATCAGAAGTTTTCTGTAGTATTCAGTAAAACCGCATCGTTCATCAGTAAGATTTTAAGTATATTGAAAATATATATTTTAAAATCTTAGAATAAACTCAAAATGTAGTTTTGCTAACTTAACTGAGTTAATTTAAACTGAATGGCACTATCTATGTGAAAATAATTAAGAAATTAACCTTATGATTAACCAAAATATTTAAAATAAGCTAGTTTAGTCAAGTTAATGTGCAACAATAGGGAGATGGATGAAAAGGTTAATTACATACTCTCGGCAACGCCCACGGAAAAAAAAATCGAATTTCATGATCATACTATTTATGTGAAAATAATTTAAAAAATTAGTCTTTATAATCAACCAAAATATGAAAATAAGCTAGTTTGGTCAAGTTATGTTCAACAATAGGGAGATGGAGATCGATGGAAAACGATAATTGCATACTCTCGGCAACGGCAGCAAAGGAAGAAAATAAAAACCGAATTTCATGATCGTATTATTTATATGAAAATAATTAAAAAATAAACTTTATCAACAAAAATATGGAAATACGCTAATTTAGTCAAGTTAATGTCCAACAATAGGGAGATGGAGATCGATGGAAAAAGATAATAGCATTCTCTCGGCAACGACCACAAAATAAAAATCATGATCGTACTATTTATATAAGAATAATTAAAAAAGTAAACTTTATAATCAAACCAAATATGAAAATAAGCTAGTTTAGTAAAGTTAATGTGCAATAATAAGGGGATGGAGTTGGATGGAAAGAGACAATTTGTGTACTCTCAGCAAAGCCCGAAAAGAAAGACTGAATTGCGCAATCTCATAACTTAAGAGAAATATAATTTGTTTAGTAAAACGTTTCTTTATTTTACTCGCACTATCAAAATAAATTAGGTCTATTGTTCTGATATGAAATCATTAGAAGAAGAAAATGGATGCAAACTGATAATTTTGGACTGTCAACAAAGCAGGGAATATGAATTGAATGGTGGGATGCATGGATTTCACGGGATTTTTCATAGTCTTGGGAGTAATATCCATAAAACCGTAAAATGAAGTAAAAATCCATAAAAGTTGGCATCTCTGCACTGGTCATATCTATAAAATAATATACTGTTGTGATAGGGTTAAAAGTAAAACAAAGATTTTCAAGTGCTGCACGAAGTTTTTTCCCCTGTTTCCCCTTTGAGTCCAATAACAACATATATATTAATGACATATATGATGACATACATCACGGTGATTACGGAGACAAAAATTTACGACTTGTTTTTGATTCCCCTTCTGTGGGGGATTTTATGCCTCCACTTCCGGGTTAAAAAGACGAGCTATGTTTGCAGTCCATTTTTTGGACACTGCGTACTGGAAGTACCAAAATAAATATAGCTTGTCACATGAGAACATCTGCATTCTCGTGTGACAAGCTGTTTCAATGCCTAAATTAAAACTATTTTATATTAATACTTAATATTTTAAAGCATTGATTGTCTCAAATTTAAATTTATAAGAGAAGCAAATAAAAAAAAGACATTATATTCATTTATTTAACATATATAAAAAATATTTAAATTTAAAGCATTTTACATTAGTTATTTTGCTATGCGCATATGAAATTAAATTATACTTCATTTTGGCTGCACTGAACATTGTACACAGGGTTCGTATGCTAGTAATTCACGATCTTTTATTTCTGAATACGATCAATAGGTGTCACCAGTAAAAGAATGGAAGCACAGGCTCTTTGTTTTTTATATAACATCAAGCGGAAAAAATTTAAGAAATATTTTTGTAAAAATGTGTTGAATTTTAACACTATCTCAAAAATTGCAACTTGGTGCCTGGGGTTTACTCAGATCAGGGATATGAACCTGATTAGTATAACTGAACATGAAAATAAATATAAAAGTATTCACATACTGCTTTTGTTAAACATACTACAGGTTTTTGTCCATTTTAAATTTTAAAAATTTCTATACCCAAGCACTGTGACGACTGTTTTGTTATATCATTTACAATTTCCTTAATTTTACAAGTACCGGTAAATTCGAACATATTACAGTGATCCGAGGTATCTAATTTAAAGAGAGTTTGGATATACTATGTATTGTATGGAAAAAAAGAGTGAGCATGAATAAATTTTATCTAACCACACCTTATAATGTACGTTTTTGGCTAAAAACCAAAGCATTGGCTAACATGACGTTCGATTATTACAACATCCTCAACTCAGAGTTAATATTGGCAGAATGAAACTAAATTCAAGGCACTTACATTAGTAATTCTACTAAGCGTCGGCAAACTCCAGCATCAATCACAGCTTGTATTTTGTCATTGGGACCATCTGATATATAGGATAAAGCCCAGCATGCATCCGCAAGGACATCTGCATCACAGTGAAATAGTAGACGAGCCAAGACTGGTAAACAAGGAGATATCTAAGGAAATAGAGTTAAGTATGATTAAAACAATAGAAAGCCCTAGCAACATATTTTTTGTTGAAGATTAAAAAAAAAAAATTACTATTTACCTACCACACATTTAACAATATTACAAGGGTAACTATTAAAAGTAAATAATACTAGTAGGTCATTACATATAAGTTCAAATGATGTTTCTTTCCCCATCAAGTTCTCGAAATATATTTGGATATACTATATACATAAATGGATACTAATATTTAATCAAAAATTGGTATCACGTCTGAATTCAACTAAATAAAATTAAGGACATAACGTTGTTAGATGAGAAGTCATTTATTAAAAATATCCAAAAGACGTATAAAGTATTAAAATTGTCAGAGCGCTTTCGAGCGTTAATATGCTCTTCATCAGTGGCTATATGAAAAGTAAACATGGAATGTTCATATATAGACCAGTTACACAGCAAATTTGCATAAAAATATAAATTGGTAAATGAACAGATAATTAATACAAAATTAAGCGAAGAAATATACAAGGAAAATACAAAAAATATACTTTAAACAGATTCAAATTGTAAGAATATTACAAAACCTTTCTCAGTTTGGGGATGTAATATCAAGAATATATGTAAACATCACCCATATGACCCTCTTCAGAAGTGAAATCATTTCTTTGGGATTGTACCACCAATATTGGGAACCTAAGATTTATATCATCTTTACCACATTCCATTCATGAGAAAAGACATATTTTCTAATAGTTTTGTGTTTCAACATCAACTAATTTGCTAAATTTCACATGATATTCATTAAATAATGATATTTTAATCTGTTTTTTGCATATGCATATAAATAAGTGGTGTTATTTGGTCGACATAATTGTATGTATGTGTGTGTGTGTATATATATATATATATATGTTCCCCTCGCAAAACTTTTACAGGGTGGTCAGAAAAATTTGCTAGGAGAAGAGGGGGGCAAGATGGCAAAAAAATACGTTGGAAACTGAGGTGAGAGGGGGGGGGGGGGGGGACATTTGAATTTAATAATAATCAATTAAAATAAAATTAACCTTTTTATTTACCCCTTTATATATTTATTTTCTTCTTTGATGCCCGTTTTCTGCAGCTATTTTATAATAAAAAGTCTGTTGGATCAAGTCCTTCTAATGAAATCAGCATTAGATTATTTAGAGTGTTCTGCTCCATATGTTTTTTTGAGCAGGTTTCAATTCGCTTTAACCATTTGTGAACGGCAGAAGCATCTGTGCATTGACTGTAATACTTACACATTTGCATCAAGGAGATATTTACTCTAAAGAACAATCGACACAAATGCGCATTATCATATCGAACATTTTTATTTGAATAATAAGATGGCAGTAAATGTCCATTCCAACATTTCCAATGTATTTTGCCAATACTTGAACTTAGTATAGAGGGATCCCAATGAATAATCACTTCATCTAGAGCAGTGAAGCATGGTTTTGTAATATAAACAAACAGATCACTTTTCACAGACTTTGCTATGTTATCATTGCATATGGAGTCTCGTTTAGATGTTAGCTTAATGATTGCTTGAGTGAATTATTGGAATGCATGGGAGTATTTTCCTTCAAGTTTGGGTTTAAGAGGGATGGGGTGGTAATAACTTTATTAGGTTATTTCGGTTAAAAGAATAGCTGGGTCAAGATGCTTTCTTTCTGTATTTTTTTAACAAATCCTGCAGGCTGTCGAAAACTTCCGACCCCATTCAAAGTTTAAACATTACCAAGTAAGGAACACTCATTTTGTCATAGGGGAGTGAATATTTTGAAATGGGCTGAGCTGGTGCATGAGAACTTCCATGGAATTGCCTCTGTCATGAGTAGTGTGTTTAATATATAAGACAATTGTGATCCTTATATTAAGAACCCAGGCAATGCTGGGTAATTTGTTCTAATATATATATATATATATATATAATAGTCAAATATCCTCATTAGTATCTTATATTAGCTAATTATCAACTTTCTCTAGTATTAGCATTACAATGTATTTAAATCTGACATTTAGACATTTGCCTCCTTGCTTTCATTATTGTTCACATCCTGTATTATGCAGCTTTTACAGGTGAATCATTTTATTTGCAATACTACATTTGATATTTATATCTCATGATTGGTAACAGTTGATCTCCATTTTTATCTCCTGCGAATGGCAACAGTAGTCTCATCCTTTTTTGCTTTACGACAACAAGTGCAGCATTTTCTCAGGTAAAATATCTTTGATTCTTATTTTATTTCTCAATCTTTAAGCTTGTTTGGCTCAGTAGACTGAGATTAGATATTATCCATCTCAGAAACAAGAAACAAGCTTTTTTTGGTCATTTTGAATAGATACTACGCCTTGATAACGAATCTGTTCAATATGAATTCATTCTTAAGCCTAGTGCTTTTCCAAGTGTTTGGCTTTAATGCTTGGTCATTTTCTGTGTTTCAATTTTGAAATCCCACCATTGATAATTATAGATTATATATTGCTGATGACTGGATATTTGCTTTTTATTCTCCCCTTGATTGATGAATCTATTTTTTTTTACATCTTTATACGTAGCTATCTTATATTTATGGTTATATGAGTTACAACTTATCTCTAATCTATCATTGGAATTTCATATTATATATATATCATTAACTTGATGACTCGAAATTTGTATTTTTTTCCCATTTGATTGAAGATTTGCTGTTTTATACTTTTATTTTGTAGGTTTGTTAGAAGTTATGTTTTTTGAGTTCCAGCTTCTCACTATTCTATCATTGGACTTTCATACTATTATATATATATATATATATATATATATATATATATATATATATATATATACATATATATATGTGTATATATATATATATGTATATATATATATATATATATATATATATATACAGTACAGGATCTATTATCCTGACTGCTTGGGACTTTAGGCATTCTGGATAAGGGGTTTTTACGTAATTCGAAACACTTTTCTAAAACTTACTGGAATGGTCTAAAATGTTATAGAAAATTATATAATTCATTTTAAAAACATGTATTAAATACAGATTTTTTACAATCCATATGAAAAGATATACTTGGTTAACTAAAATGCAAATTACATATAATTATAGTATCAAATTTAGGGATTAAGAAAATATTTGAAAGAAAAAAATGTCTGAAAAAAGTTGATTATTCAGGGTAGTTATTAGAAGTCTTTTTTTTTTTGGCTTCACCATATTCATCTAATATTTTAGCAGAAGCACCTTTGTTTATATGTTTCAAAATATTTTAAAGTACTTTTAATAAAATTAAGATAAGAAGGATGTTCATTTTTAATTGAAATGAGAGATTCAACTATGGGTGCAAATATATCAAATTCTAATTTATGCTCTTCAAATGTATATCTAATAAGCCTTATAATTCTAAATGCCTTAATAAATAAAAAAAAATTAATTTCTTTATCCTAAACATATATCTCAATTTCATCAATATGTTTAAAAATAATATCCCAGCATAAAAGGCCCAAAAAATATAAAAATATTAGTGGATGGAAACAGATTGAAAAAATGGAAAATTTTTAAAAATAAAACGAAATATATGGGGGATCGTGTTTACATAAAAAAATTCCGCGATATTGCTAAACTGTGTTTTATAAAATACTAATTAATAAATGTAGCACGTTAAAACTCCATAAATATCTGCAATGGAACTTTTTGATAGGATCAATTTTCGGTTCAAAATAGCCATTTTCATCCAAATAATAGGATTTCATTGAAAATGATTTTGATGTTGGAATTCCATCAACTTTTTAAAAAATATTAAAGATGTGTATATTTCCACGGAGATGAAAACAAAAATCGGGTTTTTCCGAGAAAATGACAAGTTTATTGCTTAGGTTAAGTATTTAAAGAGATCAATCAGAAGGCCCTGAATGACATTTTATAGCTGCTATAATTTTCTTCGCATTTCGGCAAAAGTTAACTCTCATTAATTTCGGGAATTCCTTACTTAAACGTACTTTCTATCATCTCGGAAATGCGCTGATGACTTTTTTTTTTTTTTTTCAATCTTTTCCAATAAATGTTTGTGTAAAATAGTGTTGTTGTTGTTGTTGAGACCCAGACCGTCCGACCTACCAGAAAGGTGTAAGGTAACTGTATGGACGGCCGGGAAGTGCCACCCAATTTAGACCGGAACCCAGTGGGGGAGGCATCCACAGGGACCGTACCCTCCTTCCCCTACCACCAACCTCTCGGAAGGACTTACGGACCCACATGTTTAACGTGATCGTACTCCGCATGAACACGGCGGCATTTGTGGCAGCGTGCAAATCTAGCGCGCAAACCACGGGGATACCGCACCCGAGATGGCCAACAGCACGCGGCGTTCCGAGGTGGTCACCCACCAAGTACTAACCGCGCCCGATGCTGCTTCACTTCGGTGATCTAACGAGAACCGGTGTTTTCAGCACGGTACGGCCGTTGGCCCGGTGTAAAATAGTGTGAATTCTGTGCAGCACATCGCGTTTGAAGGGCGTAGACAAATCAAATAGGATTTCTTTAGCGATATCAGAATATTTCTAGCGAAAAAGTTGGAATACTTTTACTGAAAATCAAAGTCCTGGAACAAAGAGCAGAAAAGAAAATGTAACGAATTCGGAAAAATCGAAACCTTTGTGCCTAGTGTGCTCTGCCCTATATACCCAGAAAAGAATGAAACGCCATTAAAAAAAGCACCTTACCGCGACTTGTCCATAACTAAGGCTCCTATATATACAGGAGCCATATCCGTAACTAGAAGCCATATCCGTGAAGAATGGAATGACACGTCTTTCCATGAAGACTAACTAGATCGATCCTTTTAGTCTTCATGCGTCTCGTCCGTGCCGGATACAGCCGCTTCGGAAATTTTCGGGAAAAACGGTGCTACTTCAGATGCTTTCCGGAAAAGAGGAGTTGCGCTATGGAGATACGGAACTTCCCGTAAAAAACACGATCCGCGGAATATTTTCATTCCTGCTTTTCATTCACTCTCGCAAGAACTCTTCACGTTCATTTTCGAAATTTAAGAAGGATCAGCGGCGGCGAGTGCACGCGAATTCCCGTGCGGCATTTTTTTTTTGCGTGGGATTTCTGAATTTCGTGCGAGGATCGCAAAAGGAAAAATGTAGGCTTCAATACATCATCATTTTTTTTTTCCGGCCACACACTTTGCTACCGAAAACCCTTGGGTTGGTCGTGTGGTCTGGGCCTTCAACATCATTTTTTTTTAATTGATATTGCTAATTAAGGCAAAAAAGCATTTGACAGGATTTTAAACAAAAAATCGCTGTTTAGCGCAATATTTGGCAAATAATCACTTGTTGGTGCAGAATTTGGCATTATTTTGCCGAATTCCAGTTTGGGGAGAGTCTGGATATTGGGGTGCCGGATAAGAGGTCGCGTACTGTATAATAGTTTGAAAATCCAATGATAGAATACAGAGAAGTTGCAACTCACAAAACCCTATTAAAAAATGCCTAAAAAATAAAAAAGTATCAAATATATATACATATATACAGTTTTATCGGTGCCAATGGCTATTTCCTCAACCGTTAGTCAGAGAGATATACTTCCAATTGCAAAAATGTTTTAAATGTTAAAATCTATTATCTTAGAAACAGTTTAAATCAATAAATACATTTCTAAAAGAAATAAGCATAAATTTTTATACGGTCCCCCGGTCCTACCAATTATATTTAGGAAAATCATCCTGATGCAATTTCCTGCAAAATAAAAAAAAATCTTTCTTTTACAACCAAAATTCCCAGAGTTATGAGGCATTAAACTTTATGACTTAAGTTGCTTTTCCACGCATAAAAATGTCCCGTTACAGGCAACCAATCAATCAGGGACCGTACTGACCATTTCTCCAGGCAACAACCCAATCAGGAACTGTATTGATCATTTTTCAGCACAAAAAGTGTTCCAACTTGTGTTATGCCGAGATTTTTGATTCTAAATTTAATTAATAGTTTAAAATTATGGAATAGCTTAAAATTCGTTATTTTCCCCTTTCCCTTCAAAATTTATTTGTTGTTTTTGAATATTTCGGCGATTTATTTCCTCTTTTAACGTAATTTGTTATCTTTTCCCTTGTTTTCATTATTTAAAATTATACGCAATGCATCTTAAACGTTAAAATATCTTTTGTTAATCTTTTGGCTTCTCGCTCTCGGGTTTTAACTTCACTTCATTCACGAGAGTGAGAAAAAAAGGGTGCATTTTAGGAAAAATTTGGCCTTCACGGCTTGCTTATCTGTTGGACACCTGCAAATGGGGTGCCAGCACATCCGGTGGGGTTGCTGCGCGGCGGGTTTCCGCTTGGCGGAAGTTATCCGTTTAATGGTTCTTGGCATAACAGCGTTTTTATTTCCGCAGTATATGCGTGAGCGCAGGTTTTCACTCGCCAAATTTGGCAGCTTTTGGGAGGCAAGCGTGCTGCCTGGCACTCAATCTTGGGCAGTGGTTGCAAAAAAAGTTTACGGAATCGCGGGGCCGGGGCCTGCAATGGTGCCTGTGTCCCGCATCATGTGTGAAATGCTCCAAAGAACCCTGTCATCTAAGATCTGTGGTGACGATGTTTTCAGTTAATAAATGCTCCAAAGAACCCTGTCAACTAAAATCTGTGGTATCGATGTTTTCAGTTAATAAATGCTCCAAAGAACCCTGTCATCTAAAATCTGTGGTGACGATGTTTTCAGTTAATAAATGCTCCAAGTACCCTGTCATCTAAAATCTGTTCAATGTTCTGCGATGTGAGTGTCTCCAGGTTCTACAGAAATCAACAAAATGACATCAATTTAACCATTTCATTTCTATTAGGTGTTCTTCCAAGTTTTTACAAAATCGACGATCGATTAGGTCATCCAGTGCCTTTTTAGTAATATTTCGGTTCTTCAATTGACAAAAATTTGGATTTTTGCAACTTAAATAATTTGGGTTTTCTTATTTAATGCTGTCTAGTGATGTTTTACACTTTTATTTTCAAACTTTGGAATTTTACCCATTAATTTGTTTTGTTTCCATTTGAGTTTTGAACCTAAGTATTTACAATTTTACCATGTATGATTTGTGTTTTTGTTTATTATTTTGAGGGGTAATATTAAACATTTAAGTTTCGGTGGACAGCTCCAGGCAGACCAAACTCTGGTCTTCAGACCAGAGTGGATTCTGTTTCCTGGGTTATTTTAATTTGTTTTACTTTAATCGAATTCTAACTTTAATAGATGTGATCTTAAATGATGCAATGCACTAACACTATACATTCAACTTAAGTAATAATGAATAGGATGATATTTTTTAATTGTTGTCAATAAAAGTTAATTTTTAATTTAACAAAATGAGTTATGATTCTTTAGTTGTTGATGGCTGTGCTATTTATTTATTTAAAGGTAAGTCGAATTTTTAGAAGTTATATGATGTTGAAGTGTTTTTAAAGGTGTTACATAGTTTAGCACAGACCAAGCTGTAGGTAAAAAATAAAGTAAATACAGAAACAAATAATAATTATAAAAGTAAACTTTATTATTTAAAACTATACGATCACAGGCTACTGTAAAAATAATTAAATAAATATAATGATAAATCAGTAATTATAACATCAATATAAAAACAATAACATAATTTAAATAATAACTTAGAATTATTAAATGTAATTAACATAAATATAAATAATTAAATAAATAATAAGTTAATGGTAAGGAGGATCCCTCCACAACACTTGGTGCAGATACAGTCGGTCTATACAACAGCTATAAGTCGGTCAATTTTAGTCGTAAAAGGTTAATTTTTCTTTTTTTTATTTTGCATAAAATTGTATGGGGATGATTTTCCGAAATATAATTGGTAGGAACGGAGGACCATATAAAAATGTATATTTCGTAAGAAATCAATAAATACATTTCGTTCAGAAATGTATTTATTGATTTAAGCTGTTTCTAAGATAATAGATTTTAAAATTTCAAACATTTTTGCAATTGGAAGTGTATTGGAACAGTGGCACCGATAGCCCTGTGGATACCCTGTATATATATATAATGATAATAGTTTGAAAATCCAATAATAGAATAGAGAGAAGTTGCAACTAAAAAAAATCCAACATTAAAAGATGCCTAACAAATAAAAGAGTATCACACAAGTATCAAATATATATATATATATATATATATATATATATATGATGATGATGATTGGGGAAGTAGAAACACATTGTTATTAAACTTCTAAACAGTTTACTGATTAAGACAGATTGTGGAGGAGGAGAGTGGTGGCCAGTTAGATGTTTTACTTAATCAGCACACTGCATTTTTTTAACACTTTACAACAAAGTTGAAAAGTGTTTATGACTTTGTTCATTCTGTCTGTCTGTCTGTACGTTAGCACGATAACTGCCGTAAAAATGACTTAATCAAAATGAAATTTTAGTATGTTGTTCAGACGGTCTATAGGACCTATGGGAATATAAATGAATAATATCACCCAATTAGTTTTGGATTGAACCCGGGTTGAAAAAATGGAATACATTGAGCCCTATGGGACCTAATTTTTCAAGTATTTTTTAAGCGGATTTAAAATTCACAAATTGCTTCGAAAATTTTAAGCAATATCCAAATTGTTCCATAAAATATATAAAAAAAAATTCAGCAAAATATATTCAGTAGTTTTTTAAATAAAAATTAAAATAATAATAACACCTCTTATATGAAGCGATCACGTGTCCATGATATGAAACGATCACATGACCCACTTCAAAATGATATATGGCATCCATCTTGTGTCAAAATCGTGATTTTTAAAGTTCTTTTTAATTCATATTGAGTATTGTATCCGTCCTAAAACTACTTTATTTTTGCCTAAATTCTGTGCATCTACATACTGAAACAACACAATGACAATATATTCCAGTTTAAATGCTCATCTAAATTTGATTATTTCTACTATTAAGCCTATTTTTCACCTATGTAAAATGTAAACAGCAAAATATGTAGAATGAGTTGTATTAGAATCGCTGTAATTCTTTAACACAAAATCATTTAGTCCATGGAGTCTGCTTAGCTGAGATGAATGAAATATTCATTGATTTTAGAAAGAGAAGGACGATATTTTTCGATGAAGTTTAACGCATAGAGTTTACTTACTTGCAGCTCAATGGTCTTAATTTTTAAATAAAATAAATTATTATAGTATTGTGATGAATGACATGAATGGGGGAATTATTTATGAATGAAATGTTGCGTTTATAGAGAGAGCCAGGCGTGTTATTTTTTTATGACGTCATTTGAATGAATTTCAGTTGTTTTCGATGAAGTTTTCAAATATAATAAATTATCGTAGTATTATGATAATTCTAAAATTATTACCGAGGAATGTATCACATTTTAGAGATGTTTAAACCAGGCAATTTATACTTTAATGCCGTCATTTAAATGAAGTTAATTTTTTTCGATGAAGGTTTTAGGTTTCAAATAAAATAAATTAATGTAGTATTGTGATAAGTTTTAAAATATTACCGAGGAATGTATTGCATTTTAGACATGTTTAAATAAAATTGCATTGAAGTTGGAAAGTGTTTCATAATCAATGCTTTAAGCATGATTGATCTTTCTTGTTTTTAATCAACCTGTGATGAGAGCCTATTTTCAAGTCTAGAGACAAGAGATGAAACTTAAACTCACCTGTTCAAATTTGGGAGGTGGATTTTTTCCTCGGCACAAATTAGATAGGGCCCAAACAGAATTCCTTGTCATGGACATTCTTGTTGATTTGCTAAGCAATCTAAACAAAAATTAAAACTTTAAAACATAGAAATTTGTACATTTTAAAATATAAAAACTGTTAAAATTGGGTTATTCCGCGAAAAATCAGCACAGATAGGTTGTTTGACCATATTAATATATATATATATATATATATATATATATATATATATATATATATATATATATCATATAAAATCCATTAAACAAATTCAAAAAGAATTCCTATGCATATCCACAAAAATCAAAGGCACTACTCAGGAAAAGGCGCCAAGCCGCTCTATACTCCGAAGCAGAATGTAATCCAAGAAAAAGAAGATTTAAAGGAACTTGGGATAACCAAATGCTTTGCATTTAATGGTTGGGGAGGATTGCGACTCCCCTTCCCGTTTAAAGCTGCTTTTCCAGCCTAGGCAAACGCTCACGGTACCAATGCAAAGCAAAGGTTGGTCCCCAATGCGTGCTAATACGAAGGCACCCGGATACGGAAGAACAAGACCAACCAAACAGAAGGAAACTGGACCAAAAGTGAATCCTACCCAACTCGCTATCATATATATGTTCATTTTACGCATGCGTGCAATCTTAGCAGGTACGCATAAACTTTATTTACTTGCAAATTGAAGTAAACTGTCAAAATCTACATGATCCTTGAAAATCGATCTATAGCAATCCTTTAAGAAATATATAGGATAATGTTTATATAAAGCCTCTGTTATGATTTTAATATTGCTATTATTGCAATCTTTTTTAAACGTGTTGTAAATTTGATTTCTCTTGAAGTGTCCGAGTATGATATTTCTGAAAGTATTTTTGGTAAGATTTGTTTTCCAATCGATGAGATGATTTATCTTCATTTTATATAATTCTCTTTTGTCGTATAACGTTGTATAATGACCATATAATCCATGTTTTTTTATTGAGATGTCCAGAAAATTTACCGCTTCATTTTCTTCTTTATAATTTTCAATTAATTCCAATTCCGGTGGGTAAAATGTGAAATCGAAATTGGTGGTGGTTTCATAACTCCCCAATAGCACATCGTCAACAAACCGGAAATATGGTATCTCTGACAAAATATGGGTTCCTTTTTCATATGTTGAGAGGTAAATATCGGCCAAGATTGATGAACAGGCTCCTCCCATTGGGATTCCTTTTATTTGTCGGTAATAATTATTTCCGTTATATAGAATATTTTCTTTTAATACCAGTTCAATAAGATCAAGGTATCTTCGATAAGTAATAAAATCCTTCAAATCATATTCTTCATGTAATTTTTCCAAGATTGAGTATAAATTAGATAAATCAATGTTGTTAAATAGGTCGCGGAAATCAAAGCTTTTAAAACATATATTTTTATTACAATGTTTTAATCGATCGATAACTTCTACTCCATTTTTGATCATGACATGATTCTGTTTTTTGATGTTTTCCATCACAAACTTGAGGATGTTCAATAGTCGTTTATTAGCTATTGTCAGATATGATCCACAGCCAACGGTAACTGTACGGAATTTTACAGGCTCTTTATGCCGTGATTTTGGTACCGTGAGCGTTTGCCTAGGCTGGAAAAGCAGCTTTAAACGGGAAGGGGAGTCGCAATCCTCCCCAACCATTAAATGCAAAGCATTTGGTTATCCCAAGTTCCTTTAAATCTTCTTTTTCTTGGATTATATATATATATATATATATATATATATACATATAAATATTACATCAATCACATCTAAAAACTGACAATTGAAAATATACTCAAAGGCGCCAAGCTGCTCAGACAAGTACATTTCTATACAACTCAATAATTAGAAAAAGAAAAAAGAAGAATGACATTGTATCAAAATTTCGCCGGGGGGGATTGTGACCCCCACTTCCCGGTTTAGCCAGCTTTATGTCATGACGACACTCCCGGAAGCGGATACAATGTCGCCAACCAAGTACATATACTAATACTTTAAATGTAAAAAAGAAAAAAGTTGAAAAACCTATACATTCCCTAACCTATACAAAGACTACGCGTTTTACTACATCCAAACAGAAACACAAAATACTACAAAAATGACCCACATCCAATACCAATATATCAAGAAAAACAAGCCACGCATACACCTCACCGAAATGTAAAAGACTCTTACTTTGTACCTAATGATCTCCCTCAAACAGTCAACCATGACCTTCACAATGCAGCCGCTGTCCAATACTATCTCAGACAGAAAGCACTCTTCCACTCAAATACAAGTCGTAACACTCGGTTACGGTTATGCCGTAAAATTTACACAATATATCACAGAGAAAACGTAGAGGGTAACCCATTACGATTGCTTCTTCTAGATAATTCAGATCACTTATATAACGATTTTCAACACTGCTATTTAAACGTTTGCTTCTTGTTAAAAAATTTATGATAATGTTCCTAAAAACATTTCTATGCAAACAAGAATGCCAATTAATAATGTAATTTATTTTAAAATTAAATGCTTTTCTTTTATCATATAATTTAAAACCTACTTTGCCATTAGAAAGTTTATATAATGTTAAATCTAAAAAATTAATACTATTATCAATGTTACGGGAAGTTTCTGTTAATGTCAAATTTGAAGGAAAAAAAGTAAAATCTAAGTGATCCCGGTCATCGTGGCATGCATATAATATGTCAACCACATATCGTATGTATACTATTTCGTTTAAAATATGAGTTCCCTCCTCGTATTTGTTCAAGTATATATCGGCCAGAATAGATGAACATGCGCCCCCCATCGGAATGCCATTACGCTGTCTGTAGAAATCAGTTCCATCGTAAAGCACAGTTTCAAACAAGACCATTTCGACTAGACATTTGTATATATGTTGTTTAATGAGGCTTTGCATCTCATACTTATCATACATCTCCATCAATATTTGAAACAGATCCTTTATATCTATATTGCAAAAAAGGTCATTGAAATCACAACTCCTATACTGTAAATCGTCAGATATGTTTTTAAGTTTTTCAATTACTTCACTACTATTATTAATGAAAAATACACCAGAATTTTTTATTTTTTTCAATATATTTTTTAAAAGTTTTAATAATCTTGTATTTGCAAAAGTTAAGTATGTTTTAAAACCATTAGTAACAGGTCTAAATTTAATGGGGTTTTTATGAAGTTTAGGTATAAGAGTTATATATGGGAATTTGATGGTATTTAGGTTGTAACTCAAAATTTTATATTTTGCCTTAATACGATTTACGATTTCTGTTTTAGACTGATTGAGTTTTTTATATGCATTAATATCAAGGTAACATTCAATTAGTTTTTTATTGTAAAAATGTTGGCAAGAGAAAGCATAATTAGAAGTAACTTTATCAACATATGTTATAACAAAATCCTTTTGCAATTTATCTAAATTTTTTATACTGTATTTCCCATATTTAACGTGTTTTTCCAAAACTCCATATTTAAACCTTATACTTTGTGTTACACAAGATTTCCATTCATCAAATACTTGAGACGGTAGGCTGTATTTTACTGCACATTTATATATAAACATTTCAATGTCATTCACAATACCTTCAACAATATCGCGAAAATCTTCGGATCTGTATTTAGTACCCAATGTAAAAGTATGCTTTAAATTGTAATCATTCAACAGATTTAGATCACCTGTTACGATATGGCCCAAATTAATGTTTATAAAAGCCGGATATTTTTGACAAGGGCAAGTTTGTTCTGACTTCATGACGTTTTTACAAACACTATTGTAATTGTATAATTTTCTTCCCAAAGGTAATGCATATTTATATGCTACTTTAACTTTCACCTCATTAATAGGAAATTTAAAAACATGTTCACTCAAAATACGTGATAAACATATTTTATCAAAATTATTGTTCTTATAATTTATAACCATGAATTCATAATTCGTTTTTTTCGTTATATTTTCACCCAGATTAATATTTAAAATTTTAGCTCTCAACTTTATGTAATCCAATAAAACATCCAGCTTTTCATCTACCAGACCACATGAATTATAAAACGTATCGTCTTGACAATACCTCCAAATCCTTTTGATGTAATGACCTCTGAAACCAAATACCAAGTTTTTTATCCAGTTATTCGATAAATCGTGATTATTCTTGTGTGTTTGAGTAAAATTCATTATATTTTCTACAGTTTTTTCAAAATTAATTTTATGCTTTCTTCCACCTCTGTATTTACGTGAAGGTCCATGATTATAATATTTTTGATTTAAAAAACCATGATCAATTACTATATCAGAACCAAAACATTTTATCTGTTCTCTATTATAGTTAACATTATATCTCACGGAATTTAATCCGTATGGATAAAGAGAATTATGTTGAGTAATATAATAATTTTCCCACCACAATCTCTCTTTTATATCAACTACGATGTCCAACAATGTGATCTGCATAGCCTCAATTCCATGTTTAAAAAAGTGTTTTATTTCCATTGTAGCCTCTGTAGAAGAGTTTTTTTGTAACATATATATTACTACGGTGTAAATTAATTCTAATGTTTATACAGTTTTGTGTCTGGCCTATATATTTCAAACCACATTTCATACATGTTATACAATATATGCTATTGAAAACCTTACAGAATGTAAGCTTTAAATCCTTTGTTCCAATCTGTAAAGGGTCTGCAATTGGACAAAGTTTACATCTTTTAGATGTGCAATTGCAGACCCTTTACAGATTGGAACAAAGGATTTAAAGCTTACATTCTGTAAGGTTTTCAATAGCATATATTGTATAACATGTATGAAATGTGGTTTGAAATATATAGGCCAGACACAAAACTGTATAAACATTAGAATTAATTTACACCGTAGTAATATATATAAGTTACAAAAAAACTCTTCTACAGAGGCTACAATGGAAATAAAACACTTTTTTAAACATGGAATTGAGGCTATGCAGATCACATTGTTGGACATCGTAGTTGATATAAAAGAGAGATTGTGGTGGGAAAATTATTATATTACTCAACATAATTCTCTTTATCCATACGGATTAAATTCCGTGAGATATAATGTTAACTATAATAGAGAACAGATAAAATGTTTTGGTTCTGATATAGTAATTGATCATGGTTTTTTAAATCAAAAATATTATAATCATGGACCTTCACGTAAATACAGAGGTGGAAGAAAGCATAAAATTAATTTTGAAAAAACTGTAGAAAATATAATGAATTTTACTCAAACACACAAGAATAATCACGATTTATCGAATAACTGGATAAAAAACTTGGTATTTGGTTTCAGAGGTCATTACATCAAAAGGATTTGGAGGTATTGTCAAGACGATACGTTTTATAATTCATGTGGTCTGGTAGATGAAAAGCTGGATGTTTTATTGGATTACATAAAGTTGAGAGCTAAAATTTTAAATATTAATCTGGGTGAAAATATAACGAAAAAAACGAATTATGAATTCATGGTTATAAATTATAAGAACAATAATTTTGATAAAATATGTTTATCACGTATTTTGAGTGAACATGTTTTTAAATTTCCTATTAATGAGGTGAAAGTTAAAGTAGCATATAAATATGCATTACCTTTGGGAAGAAAATTATACAATTACAATAGTGTTTGTAAAAACGTCATGAAGTCAGAACAAACTTGCCCTTGTCAAAAATATCCGGCTTTTATAAACATTAATTTGGGCCATATCGTAACAGGTGATCTAAATCTGTTGAATGATTACAATTTAAAGCATACTTTTACATTGGGTACTAAATACAGATCCGAAGATTTTCGCGATATTGTTGAAGGTATTGTGAATGACATTGAAATGTTTATATATAAATGTGCAGTAAAATACAGCCTACCGTCTCAAGTATTTGATGAATGGAAATCTTGTGTAACACAAAGTATAAGGTTTAAATATGGAGTTTTGGAAAAACACGTTAAATATGGGAAATACAGTATAAAAAATTTAGATAAATTGCAAAAGGATTTTGTTATAACATATGTTGATAAAGTTACTTCTAATTATGCTTTCTCTTGCCAACATTTTTACAATAAAAAACTAATTGAATGTTACCTTGATATTAATGCATATAAAAAACTCAATCAGTCTAAAACAGAAATCGTAAATCGTATTAAGGCAAAATATAAAATTTTGAGTTACAACCTAAATACCATCAAATTCCCATATATAACTCTTATACCTAAACTTCATAAAAACCCCATTAAATTTAGACCTGTTACTAATGGTTTTAAAACATACTTAACTTTTGCAAATACAAGATTATTAAAACTTTTAAAAAATATATTGAAAAAAATAAAAAATTCTGGTGTATTTTTCATTAATAATAGTAGTGAAGTAATTGAAAAACTTAAAAACATATCTGACGATTTACAGTATAGGAGTTGTGATTTCAATGACCTTTTTTGCAATATAGATATAAAGGATCTGTTTCAAATATTGATGGAGATGTATGATAAGTATGAGATGCAAAGCCTTATTAAACAACATATATACAAATGTCTAGTCGAAATGGTCTTGTTTGAAACTGTGCTTTACGATGGAACTGATTTCTACAGACAGCGTAATGGCATTCCGATGGGGGGCGCATGTTCATCTATTCTGGCCGATATATACTTGAACAAATACGAGGAGGGAACTCATATTTTAAACGAAATAGTATACATACGATATGTGGATGACATATTATATGCATGCCACGATGACCGGGATCACTTAGATTTTACTTTTTTTCCTTCAAATTTGACATTAACAGAAACTTCCCGTAACATTGATAATAGTATTAATTTTTTAGATTTAACATTATATAAACTTTCTAATGGCAAAGTAGGTTTTAAATTATATGATAAAAGAAAAGCATTTAATTTTAAAATAAATTACATTATTAATTGGCATTCTTGTTTGCATAGAAATGTTTTTAGGAACATTATCATAAATTTTTTAACAAGAAGCAAACGTTTAAATAGCAGTGTTGAAAATCGTTATATAAGTGATCTGAATTATCTAGAAGAAGCAATCGTAATGGGTTACCCTCTACGTTTTCTCTGTGATATATTGTGTAAATTTTACGGCATAACCGTAACCGAGTGTTACGACTTGTATTTGAGTGGAAGAGTGCTTTCTGTCTGAGATAGTATTGGACAGCGGCTGCATTGTGAAGGTCATGGTTGACTGTTTGAGGGAGATCATTAGGTACAAAGTAAGAGTCTTTTACATTTCGGTGAGGTGTATGCGTGGCTTGTTTTTCTTGATATATTGGTATTGGATGTGGGTCATTTTTGTAGTATTTTGTGTTTCTGTTTGGATGTAGTAAAACGCGTAGTCTTTGTATAGGTTAGGGAATGTATAGGTTTTTCAACTTTTTTCTTTTTTACATTTAAAGTATTAGTATATGTACTTGGTTGGCGACATTGTATCCGCTTCCGGGAGTGTCGTCATGACATAAAGCTGGCTAAACCGGGAAGTGGGGGTCACAATCCCCCCCGGCGAAATTTTGATACAATGTCATTCTTCTTTTTTCTTTTTCTAATTATTGAGTTATATATATATATATATATATATATTTATATATATATTCACATCATAGTTTGAACTATTTATGACTACACCAAAGCAATTATTGGGTTTTTTATTTTTAGGAGGGGTGAAATTTTGGATTTGGACTTGATTTTACTTGCCGAGAGAGACAAAAATTGGGATTTTCTAGGGTTCATGGAAATAACTACCTGATATAACTAATCATACTCCCTCCCCCTCTAAAACTAGACATGAGTTTTCAAAATAGGTATTTAAGTTGTATTTAATTTTTAGTTTAACACGATTAAAAGGGACTTCCAGCAAATATGAATTGCAAAATTGCCATTTTCAGGTGGCTATACCTCCAGAAGGGCTAAAAATCAGTAAGTAATATTTTTTCCCTGACAAAATAGAAAAGAGCTTTTAGTTTATCAAGAAAGATTCCATTTTTGAAACCCCTTTCTACTGTTTTTAACACATTACAACATAGTTGAAAAGTGACTTTGTTCATTCTATCTGTCTGTCAGTTCGTTCGCACGATAACTGCCGTAAAAAAGATTTTATCAAAATAAAATTTTAATATGTTGTTCAGACGGTATGAGAATGTAAATGAACAATATCACCCAATCAGTTTTGGATTAAATCCGAGTTGAAAAAATGAAATACATTGAACCATATCAGATCTAATTTTTCAAACATTTTTTAAGCAAATTTAAAATTCACAAACTGCTTCAAAAGTTTTAGGAAATATTCAAATTATTCCATAAAATATATAACAAAAATTTCAGCAAAATATATTCAGTAGTTTTTTAAATAAAAATTAAAATAATAATTACACCCATATTATAAAGAGATCGCGTGACCCACTTCAAAATAAAATATGACATCCATCTTTTGCCAAAATCACGATTTTTTAATTTTTTTTTAATTTATATTTAGTGTTACATTTGTCCTTAAAGCACTTTATTTTTGCATCTTTTCTGTGCATCTATAATCTGCACACACACAATTACAATATATATGAATTTAAATGATCAAACTTTGATTATTTCTACAACGAAGCCCAATTTTAAAGTATGCAAAATGTAAACACATCAAACTGTAAAATGAGTTGTACAAGAAATACTGAATTTTTTTAGCACAAAATTATTTAGCTCTGAGTCTGGAATAAAGCCGATATGAATAAAATATTCATTGATTTTACATAGAGAAGCAGACGATTATATAGCATTGCATTTTTAGATGAAGTTTTATGCATAGAGTTAAAAAGTACTTTTACCTCTATGGCTTTGTTTTTAAGTAAAATAAATTATTGTAGTATTGTGATGCATGAAAGGATTAGAATAAAAGTGTATGAATGAAATATTTATTGCCCTTACATAGAGAGCCAGGCGATTTATATTTCGATGACATCATTTGTATAAAGTTCATTTTTTCCGATGAAGTTTTAAGTTTTCAAATATAATAGACTATTGTAGTATTGTGATAATTTAAAAAATATTACCTCGGAATGTGTCACATTTTAGAGATGTTTAAGTAAAATTGCATTGCAGTTGGGAAGTGTTTCATAATCAAAGCTTTATGCATGATTGATCTTTTTCGTTAAGGACTAAACTTGCTAACATTTCAATAACTGCATATTTCAAGGTCAAATACCTTGGAAGGGGGACCTGCCCCAAATTTAAAATTTTTTGTGTTAATTACTATTGGTATATTATAAATGGTATGAATTTCATTTTGGAGTTCAGTATGGTTTTAGAGTTATGAGAATTTAAAGAATGGTAGCAATTCTGTAAAATACATGTTTGGTAACAGTTTAAAGCATGTATAGTGATTAGAATAAATGGCAGTAGGATTAACATAACTACCTTGTGGGTTACCAGGATTTCAATTCAAAGCATTTTTAGAGGGATTATCTGTTATAATTTGGTTCACTACAGCCAAAGTAATCTTAGCTACAAATTGAGTCTAATTACACTACATATACAAAACTTCCACCAGAACTATGCATTTAGTACATTATAGATTTATTTTATTAATATAAGTTTGCTATACCTGATTTTTACTACATTTTGTTTGAATTCAAAACTTTGAGAAATCCAGGGTGTTGGATAATAACTGAATTTAAGCACAATAAAATTCATCAAAATTTAATTCAATACTTACTGCAAAAGAGGTATTAAAATGCCTTGCTCCAGGACATAATCTCTACATTCTGGACTATCACCGGCGATATTTCCCAATGCCCATACAGCCTGAAAAATTGGAGAAGAAATTAACAGAACATGTGAATAAATATAAAATTAGATGCATTATTTCATAGATAAGAAAAGTATAGCAATTCTACAAGCACATGCTTAGAAGGAAGCAAAAATTCTATATTTGTGTTCTTTGTCTTTAAGTCATAAATTAGTAATAATTAAATATCAAAACTCATTTTGGTAGTTGAAACTTGCATGAGTTAAAAGCACATAATTTTCATAAGTGACACATTCTAAGGAAATGCCGGATAGCATCTCTCCATTTTTGAAAGACTACAATTCTGTAGCTGATATCATTAAAGAATTGAAACTATTCACATCAAATGGAAAAAGAATAAAAAATTTGAAAAATCTACTTCAAATGCTTAAGTATTAAAGCTACATCTACACAATGTGAAAGTTTATTTTTAGCGACATACAACTTCTGTACAAAAATAAGCAGTGCAATGAAATACAAAACTCTCAATCGCAAGATTTCTTATACTATTTTTTAAAATTACAATATTTTTTACTATATTTTACTCTCTGTACTATACTATGTATTCAAGAAAAAAAAAATGTATCCTTTGGTTTCAAATGAGTATATGTTTTAATTATAATATAAAAAATTACTTTTTTATCTATTGAGGGCAAAGATTTTTTTCTCATTTGTTTTGACTATATTTCATACTCCAATTTTTATTGTTGGTTTCAACAGAGTATCTTTTACATATAACATGAAAAAAAAAACCACTTTATTTTTTATTTAGTATGAGAATTGGACAAAGAAGAGTATTTTGAAATTTTGAATCCTAAAACTAAAAAAAAATGATTCTTCAGTTTCCTAAAAACAGATTTTTTATGAAACTAGTCCTTTAAAATCCTTAGTAGGTAGTGTAATTTTATTTGACAATTTGATTTAAACAAATAAACAAAAAATACAAGTGACAATCCAAAATAATCTAAAAAATACCTTCATACTTTTAGAGAAAAGAGTAAACCCCCCCCCCCCCCCCCATGATGATATCAATGACCCAAAAAATTGGTGGACAAAGCTCACTTCATAAATATAGAAAACAAAAAAAATTGCACTAGCTTATGACTCCAAGATGCACATGCATGACAAATAAAATTTATGTCATACACAAGATTTTAAAAAACTCAGTTGTAGAAAAAGTTCTAGGATAGGAAAACAATATTCAACTCAAAATCTACACTACAACAACAACAAACAAATTCTGAAAAGTAGCACAAACTTCATAATAACATACGCTCTCCATGGACCACTAGTGGAAAACAAACTACAGTTTGAGAAACACTGTTTTAGATAAATGACACAATTATATTATCTTCAAGATAAAAAGACTTACAATTGTACTTTGTATTACTAATTTACAATGCATCTACATTAGAATACATCAGAATACTGCATTTTAAATGACATTTAATGCTCTGCTTAGGGATAAAACTCAGATCAAGTAATACATCTGTCAAAAAAAAAATTGCTCATACTGTTACCTAAACTTATTGTGATCATCACCTATTTTAATAAAATTTTAAGTGTATCGCCCACCTAGTCACTATTATATGGCAGGTCACATTACTCTACAACCATTTTGAGAAGAGTCAGATTAAACAAATGTTTGGTCCATTAGCCACAGCTGCCATGGAATGGACTATAAAAGATTAACATGCAACCTACTCTTTCCCAGTCCATATACTTTCTACATAAATTTATAATGACTACTTGCATTATAAACTTATTGTCCCAATCCAGTATAAAATTTACAATAAAGTTGAGAAGTTAGTAATATACAGAACAGGCATACATGGGGACCATGAAAAGTGCACTTATGACATTGTTGAAATGATGCAAAATTGGAAGCAATTTTCTGTAAAGCACTTTTTTTAACAATTTGCTAACTTTTTATGGTTTTCCAGATAGTATAAGAACCCTGCTTTTCTACTAGGACTGACGATTTGGATCCAGAGATGTGGCATCAAAATCAAATTTGGGTTGAATTGAAATCAGTATAAATGTGCATTTTCAGACTCCAAACTAAAATTGTTTAAAAATAAATTAATTTTGGAATATTTAATTGTTTAATAATATTTTTAAATAGTCTTTAGACAATAAATGTTAACCATAAGATATTTACCAATTAAAAAAGAATTGGTATGGAAATTTTACAATATAATAAAAAAAAAGAATTAATACAAATTTGAAATTTTTTTTGATAAAATGGAAGTTATGCTTGTCTGCAATTAAATGTGGACGGAAATAGACGCTTCTGGATTCTTAGTACTGTATAGACTCTAATTATGCAATTACTTTTTAATATTTGTTTAATATTAAAACTTTTCTTCATCAATGATACAAAACTTTGCTAAAATTGCATGAAATTAGCTAATTTCAGTAATGCCAATGAAGAAAATTGCTACGGAATGTTGAAAATATTTTACGGCAATGATCATGATAGGGGCAGGCAGCATTTCCCGAGTATACCAGGTTCTTTTTTTTAAATTAATTGTAAAATTCAAAGAATCTGCAAAAACATTAATAAACTTTATATTTAAGAAGGAGTCGAACAGTAAAAAAATCGAAAAGCTGGAGCTAAAAATTTGACATACTGACTCATCGATCCTGCATTTCTACATTTCCCCTTTAACTCTAATAGTAACCCAAAACTTACCTGTTCTTGAACATCTTCATATTCAGAGTCAAGCAGTCTGATGAAGACAGGAACAGCTTCAGCTTCAATCACTATTTTTGTTTGTAAAGATGTACCAGATGCAATGTTGGTTAAAGCCCATGCTGCCTCAAACTAGTTAAATAGAAGAAATTGGTTAAAAATTCAGAAAAACAAACATAATTTGATAATTACAAAATATTTAATTATTAAATTTCATATTACAGTCAATCTTTTGATATAATGATTTGAATATTGTGATATTGATTCCAAAATCAAAATATGTTTATGTTGCGATATCATCAGTCACGCTGAATATAATTCAAAATTTAATAGATTTAAAATCATCATTAAAAATCTTTATTCTAAATTATTTATTTTAAATTTTAATTATACTATTCTAAATTACTTTATTAACACTAAAATAATTCATTCCTAACTAAAATCATATGATAAATTATAGTACTGTGCTATCTGTTTGGTGCTCGCTATTTTACCTCCATGTTTGGAGTCCTAAGTTATGAGAATTGGTGACAACTGGCTTTCATTGGTCAAAATCCAGTTAAAACCTGAGATGCTGTGCTGATTCATGACAATAAATAAATAGTATAGAGACTTGCATATTTTTCCAGAGATCAGCAGAAAATGCAAGAATTGAACTTGCAAAGATAAATGAAGAGTTAACTCCTATATTTGAAGTCAATCAGAAAGACTTAAATCGAGTTTTACAGTTTGTGATACTTTTTTTCTTCATATTTCCTTTTAAGGATAACTCAAATTACTTTTAGTGATTGATTAAAAAACACCACATTTAATCTTTGGTAATAAAATATTAGCGGACCAAAATTTTATTCTGCGAATGTTGTGATGACCCTTTTTATTGAAACTTTTCCAAGAAATGTGCATTAAGCACAACAGAATAAACAGGGCTCACAACAAATTTTTATTATATTCCTGGGGGGAAAAAAGGGACCATTTTCAATTTAAAAAGGGACCAAAACATGACAATTTTCAATTAAAAAAAGGACAAAAATGAGACCATCCAAGGAAAAGAAAAAAAACTGATATCTAATACAGATGACTACATCCTAAAAGTTACCAAAAATTAAAAAAGAGCAGGGTACTGCTACCGAAGAAAGGGTACTTAAAAAAATTGGAAGGCATGAAGTTACCGAGCACTGTTTAATTGAATTTTTTGCTGTGAAAAATTTATCATTGAAAAAAGCTAATTGTACATACAAAAATTTTATAGTCTTGAGCAGTTAGTTGTGTTCATTAACAATTCCAGCTATTGAATTTATATAATTTTAGAATTTATTAAATTTACAAAGAATATTAAATTGCTTTTTAATATTTTCTCATTCATCAATGAGGTGTGAATGAGATCAAAGTGACAAAATACATTTAAATGTTAATATTTTTCAATTGTTTGTTGTCATATATTAATTATAAAGATATTTTTCTGAAAACACACACACACGTATATATATAATAAATGTTAGCTTCAATTTCAAAGTGCTGTTTACTTGCCAATAAATAGAAGAGAAAAATAAAAACTTGATTTAAACAAACAAATAAATTCCAAAAAGCTCTATAAAATCGCAATATAATATTTTAAAAAACTGCTGCCCACACAATGTCCATATTGTTAGATGTAAGCCTGTGGTTGGGTGGATCCCATGCTACTGTAGTCCTGTGCAACGGATTTATGTTAGTCATGAACCAGCATAGCAGATAAATCAAGAAATGTTCAAAATAAATTACCAATATAACTAGACAAACATAATATGAATACATACATATTCTTCATTATTGGACAAAAAGATATTTCAAAATCCTTAAGAAAACAGAATATTTAAGCTAAATTTAGTTGTTTAGTTTTTTTTAGCCTGCTCTAGCTCAGACTTTGCTAATTTCTTCCCAAAATATGAAAAATACAGAACATTGAACATGTTTTTCATTTTTTGAAGTAATAAAAAAAATTTAATAAGTCTGTACTCAAATTTAACTTCAATTCAGCCCCATATTTTCTAATAACAATACAGAATATACATTCTGTCACAGCATTATTATAAGGAATAGGTAATATTGTTTTCATCACCAGATTATATTAAATTCTTCTAGATAAACTCTTAAATTCCTCTGGGCAAATTGAATTGTGGAATCGTACTATTTATGCAATAATGAAAGATGAGAAATAATAGGTGTTTTCCGTAATATTACAGGTATTTTCCGTAGTCAGCAATTTTGTTCAGGAATCCATAATTACAGAAAATCTGTAATGGTTATCATCTCTGTATTACCATAACATTCCGTCGATCTGCCCCCTCATATGAATTTTGGAAAATGCAGGGGGGATGCAATTATTGGGAAATGTTTTGCTAAGAAAAAGATGTAGAATTCTGTCGATCCACCCCTTCAAATGTGATTAAAAAAAATGAAGAGTAGAGGCTTACTCGGAATTTTCAGCTAAAAGTAATTTGTATTTTCATCAAATTCGATGATGAATTCTTTTACTTTTTTCCGATGCTTGAGGTTGTATTTTTCAGAATTTCAAATTGAAACGAAAAGAGGAGAAGAAGGTCGCTTCCAGGGGAAGAGCGGATGGATGGAATTCTATGATAATTTTGCAAAATATTTCTAGAAAAATACTCAATCGGAGTAGGGATATTTTGATATTAAATAGCAATATTAGAAAAAAAATTGGTCATATTTTTGGAAAAATAATTAAGACAACTATAAAAATATATACAGAAACATTACATTTAAAGCATCCAAGGGTAGTACTGGTAGAATATAAAATTTCAGGACACAAATTTTACAAAATTTCAGGACAAAAAATATATTTTATCCTGAAATCCAGTGAATCAGTTTTTATCCAGTGAATATTACTTTATAATGAAAACAAACACTTATGTTTGATAAAACACGAGTTTCCACTAAAGAGAATAAAAAATATTGATCTCAATTTAACAAAAATATAGCAAGGAATTATATCCCTGCCAAAATGGTTGCCTTTCTGCCTAAAATATTGCCTTACCACTTTTTGAAAAATATCCCGTTACAGGGTTCATACTCATTATTCAAAATAGAAAAATTTGTATTTTGCAAATATAATTAAAAAATTAACCTTAAAATTTGAGCGGAATATGAAAATAAGCTAGTTTAGGTAATCTAATATGAAACATTTAAAACATGGAGATGAATGGAAAAAGATACTAATATACTGTCAGCAATTCATGAGAACAAACCGAATTGCGCAATCGCACTGTTTATGCAAAAATAATTAAGAAATTAACCATAATAATTAACCAGAATATGAAAATATGCTAGTTCAGTTAATCTAATATACAATATTAAGAGATGAAGATGGATGGAAAAAAAGATACTAATATATTCTTAGCAATTCACGAGAAAAACTAAATTGAGGAATCATACTGTTTATACGAAAATAATTAAAAAATTAACCAGAATACGGAGAAATGCTAGTTTAGTCAATCTAATATGCAATATTTAGAAGATGGAGATGGATGGAAAAAGATACAAAGTATTTTCAGCAATTCATAAGAACAAATTGAATCAATCGCGCTGTTCATGCGAAATTAATGAAAAACATAACATTTTAACGGTTTATGCTGATTTTGAAGAAGCATATTTATTACTGTCATAAAACACACGATCGTGATCTTAATTTACAGTACATGTGTCCGTAAATCCTCGTTAATTACCGTGCATGTGGCTGCAAATTTGCATTGGCTTAGACAGAAGGCAATTTTCAACAGAAAATTACGAGATTCCCGTAACCTGAAAAACATAACATTTTAGTGATTTATGTTGAATTTGAAGAAGCATATTCATTACTTTCATAAAACATGCAATCATGATCTTAATTTACATTACATGCAGTGATAAATCCCTGTTAATTTATGTGCATGTGGGCATAAATTTACATTAGCCTAGCCAGAAAGCAATTTTCCGTAGTAAACTATGCAAATTCCGTAACCTGTAGTATGAGATAAAGATGTTTCCCATAGAAACTACGGAGAATCTGTAGTAATCAGATTCTCTCCTTTTCAGTTTAAAATTTCAGAAATTTCGGGATAGTACGTAAAAAATAAGGATATTTCAGGTCACAATTATTTTTTTCGGAAATTTTAGGACAATTACTACCCCTGAACATCGAAACGTGCATTCAAGTCAATTGTAAACGTAAACAACATACTTCATTCATGTATCTAGAACTTTGTATTAGGACTAGCGTTTGATAAACAAAAACCCCTGTTGTCTCTAGTCTGTTTATAAGACGCTGCATGTTGGGAATAAAAGAATGAATAGAGCTTGTCACACGAGAATACGGACGTTCTCGTGTGACAAACTCTATTTATTCTATTACTCCCAGCACGCAGAGTCCAAAGATGGACGGGAGACAACACTCGTCTGCAATTCTAGAAATTGGGAAAACATCTGCATCACAAAAAAGTAAACACATGCACTCCCACGATAGCCATTCATTGGGGCATGACACAGGAAATTTCCGAGAATTTTGGCTGTTGAAAAGAAAATACATATTTTCTCAGAAAAAACGAGGAAAAAGGGACACGATAATGAAAAAAGGGACTTTAAGGGACTAATTACGAAAGAAGGTACCTCGGGGGAAAAAAGGGACCCTTGCGAGGCCTGCATAAATCTTGCATAGCACAGTGATCCAATATGAGGTCCCAAAAGCCATTATAATTTCATTAGGGATATAAAAATCAGAACAAATTTTATTAAAAAACTTATTGCCAGAAAAAAGTTTTAAAATTAGAACAGATAGGAGAAAATCTGAACAGTTGGTTAATGATAAATATTGTAACCAAAATAATTGGTCCCAAATACAGATAGTTTCTTAGAAAGGTTTCACTGCAGTTTATATCAAATATTCCTTTTTAACATTATTTGTACAATGTAACAAATAGAATATTATGACAGTTTAGAATAATTTTAAAAATCTAATTGCACTATTTTTCATTGCTTTTATACACATTTTCAAGTAACTTTTAGGCAGTCTAGTAAATACCTGAAGAGTTGAATTGTCATCCCTCTGCAAAAACTCGACAAATTTGGGTACAATGCCTGTTTGAATGACTTCATCAATAGGAGGATTTGGTTCTGGCAAAAAGAAAGAATAAAATTTAATACAATGCAATGAAATATGTGAAGTTAAGATTTAAAAATAAAATAATATACTGATTTTATATGATACTAGCTGGAATGCTGAGTTTTGCTCAGTTATTGTAGAATTAAATGTTAATTTATATGCAAAGAACAATGATGTAAGCAAACTAACACAAACAAATTCGATTTTACAGATATTGATTGGAGTATATGCAAAGTTATCAAATTTAAATAAAATTTTATCTTCATAGTAAATAATAGTAACACATTTACATATTGAACTCCAAGCAATATAATACATTAATCCCTCCATTTATGTGGTCTTTATTTATGTGAATTCATCACGATTAAAATTTTTTAAATCATATATAATCAACTGGGCACTAAAATGTCACCACAATGCATTAAAGTAAACTGTAATTATATATGCTTAATTCTGAAATGAGATAATCGAAACAAACAAGAGATAACAGATTATCACCATTCTAAACTGTCGCTGTGTACATGCATTTAATAATCCTAGAAGAAATGAGATTACAGAATCCAGGAAGACCCACTCCTAAAAGATTAATGTTATAGAAGGAGAAAAGTAAACATGGTAATTACAGGAGCATCAAAGGACATAAATACAATTACAGATGGAACAATTATAATAAATCATTGAAAACGATGGATAATAAAAAAGGTAAGTATGACACTTAAGGATTAAATTAATGTTAGTTTATTAGAAACTGTTGACAATGATATTACTGAGATAGTAGCACTGGCACTAGAGCAACTACAAATTGAAGGATTTTAGTGATTTCCATGCTTCTGATATTGAAGAACTTTTAAAATCACATGATGTTGATTTGACTACAAATGATCTTAATGAATTAAACAAAGAGAGCAAGAAGATGATGCAAAAGAAACACCTGGTCAGTTTAAAACCCAGAGCATTAAGGATTCCATATCTATGATTCAAAAAGCTATTGATTTTATTGAACAAGCAGATCCTGATGGTGAAAGAAGTGGTTCAATCTGCAGGGGATTATAAGCTCAAATTGCACCATATGAACACATTCTAGAGGAACAAAGATGGACAGGCAAGCAGCAGACTCGGGACATTCTTTATGCCATCAATATCAACAACCATAACAGCTACAACTGTAAGAATGACAGCTGTAACAGTAAAAGATTCATATAGTGAGAGTGGTTTGAATAGGAAATACAGCGTTTCCCCCAGGCACTTTTGGAAGGGTGCAGTGCCCTGCCTGCCTGCCCTTTTATTACCAGAACAGTGCCATCCTTGCTTTTGTACCAGAAAAGCGCCCTCCCTGCCCTTTTGTTAGCAGATCAGATCCCCTGCTTAGCTTTTTGTTAAGAGAGCAATCTCTGTCCTCAAACGAAATTCAACCAGTTCTTCTATGACCTCAGATAAGTCCCAGAGCCCTTTCTCTACATTCATTACCATAAATTTTGATCATGCGTTTCTCCCCCCCCCCTCCTTCAAAGAAAGAAAAAGGGTGATCTAGTGCCAATAAAAAGAGGATTGACAGCCCCATATCACTTCTTTCCTCCACTAAAAGAAACAAAACGGAAAGGGAAATATTAAACACATACATTCCTTCTTCCATCTGATGAAAACTTTCAAAACAGTTTTCTTTTTCAACTTAAATTTTTGTTAAATTATTCCATGTTTGATATGCATTTGAGCTATAAAGTTCTGTAAATGTAAACCCTGTAAGCATATTTGCTCTAAAACAAATATTTAAAAATATAGATTTCCGGACTAGGGTTCTTTGCACCATTTACAGGAAGATGTTTACATTGATTCTGCCAATTCAGTCAAAACAGAGAATGATATAGAAAGGGTGGGGGAGAAAAGTTGTTAGATTAGCGCCTTGATTTTAGCCCGCTTGAATAAAATATGGGATAACTTATTTTCTTTATATTGTTTACTAATTGCCTTTAGCTACCAGCCTAGTCGCTTTTTGAAAATTTTCTTAATATGCTTTCTTGCTGTAGAGACTGCATATCTCTGCTACGTGCAAAAGTCACGACTAAGGGTACTCCCATTTCTAGTTCATATAATAGCTATCGACTGTGTATTTGTCCATGGCCGCCCTTAAAGAGGATCGGACACCACTCAAGTGATGGGATCCGGACTCCCCAACAATTTTTGAGGGAGGAGAAGACATGAAAAATGCACAAAAGAGGAAAATGAAATATGAAGGGAAATCGAGGAATTTGTAGAGGCAGCCCTAGTCTGAAGCGTTATATACAATATAACGAAAACTCCGCTTCATGCAATAATGATACGCGGACATATTTAATTCGCGTAGAGAATTTACTCCCAATGCAGGTCATGCAATAGCTATTGGCTGTGTATCTGACCACGGCCACCCATAAGGAGGGTCGGACACCACTCAAGTGGTAGGACCCCCAATAATTTTTTAAGGAAGGAGAAGACATGAAGAATGCACAAAAGAGGAAAACGAAATATGAAGGGTAACCCAGAAATTTGTATGAGCAGCCCTAATCCAACTACTACGCAGACGGATGCAGTACACATTATATATAACGATAATTCCGCTCCATGTAATAACGATTCGACACATTTAATTTGCCTAGTGGATTTACAAAATTAAGCGCCTTCTTTTAATGAATGTATGCAATCCGCATACAATGCATGCAATAATGATATATACTCTGTGCGGACGCATGTGTTGGGAAGGGAAACCCTTCCTCTTAAAATTTTACACTTATTTATTTCTACTTTTATTTATTTTATTTCTATTTTTCTTTCTCATTATATTTATTTAATTATATTTACATTAGCCTGTGATCGTATAGATTTAAATAAAGTTTACTTTTATAATTATTATTTGTTTCTTTATTACCTTTTTCTATTACCTACAGCTTGGTCTGTGCTCAACTATGTTACACTTTTAAATACATTTCAACATCTTACATTTACTCCACTTACCTTTAGATAAATAAATAGCACAGCCAACAAACAGCTAAAGAATACACAACTCTTATTAATGTTAAATTAAAATTTTCTTTATTGACGACAATTAAAAATATCATCCAATTCATTAAATTTCCATTAAGTGTATAGTGGTTCAAAATTAAAAGTGCATTACGTTATAATAAATCAATTAAATTTAATATTTAGTCAAACAATAACCCTGGCACAGAATCCACTCTGGTCTGAAGACCAGAGTTTGGTCTGCCTGAGCTGTCCACCCCCAAAAATGTTACTTAAATGTCACGAGAATAAAAATAACACAAATGGTACATGTTAAAAATGGTAAATATTTGGGTTCAAAACTCAAATGGAATGAATCGCTTGTTCCAGATAAAACGTTGCAGGAATGACTTAAATTTCACTTGCAAACACAAGGACACTTGCAGAAGGATCACAAGAGCATAGAACAGGCTTGCACTGACACACTTGAATTCGCAGGAGATTGCCGAGAACAGCAGACTAATTTCCGATGGCGATATAAATTTGAAGGTTTGAATTGCTTGAATTTGCAGGAGATTGCCGAGAAGCACACTAATTTCCGATGGCAATATTAATTTGAAGGTTTGAATTGCTTGAATTTGCAGGAGATTGCCGAGAACAGCACACTAACTTCCGATGGCGATATTAATTTGAAGGTTTGAATTGCTTGAATTTGCAGGAGATTGCCGAGAACAGTACACTAATTTCCGATGGCGATATTAATTTGAAGGTTTGAATTGTTTGAATTTGCAGGAGATTGCCGAGAACAGCACACTAACTTCTGATGGCGATATTAATTTGAAGGTTTGAATTGCTTGAATTTGCAGGAGATTGCCGAGAACAGCACACTAATTTTCGATGGCGATATTAATTTGAAGGTTTGAATAACTTGAATTTGCAGTAAATTGCCGAGAACAGCACAACTTGCTTGGACAGATACTTTTTAAAGTTTTTCAAAAAACAAGTTCAAAATATTAAAAAATTTAAATTCATTTTATATATTTGCACCATCTGGACCCTATTTTCTACAAAACAAGAAAATATATTTAGATTTTTGTCAATTAGACTTGGCGGTATAAGTGACCAAAGTGTATACATTTTTTTGCAATGCTCTGATTTTCGTCATAAAAGTCCCAAGCATAAATGTTATTTACATAAAAAAATATTTGCCCTTTTTTTTCTAAATGCTCTTTTTCTGGTAACAGCACCCTGCTCTTTTTAAATCCTGAGGGAAACTCTGGGTAATAGTAAAGTTGCAAGCTTTGTAATACGTTATGGAAATAAATTAAAGTTACATCAAAAAGTGTGTTTTGTTATCAGTAACCTCTTATATAGATGTATATTTAAAAAAAAAAAAACTTTTGTTAAAAATTATCTACCCCACTCAGAGTAAAATATTTGAGAATGTGGAACATCCCTATTTTAAACATGCTTTCCATGGCTCCACTAATGCTGTTTTTATTTACGTGCACCAATTACTCACATAAATGGAGGGTACATACAATGTAATACATACTGATATACAATATAATGTTTTCACTGTTTCAACTTGAAGTTAAGTACATAAGACCAGGATTATCCACATCAATCAAGATTCTCTATGGCCTAATATGTAATCTTCTTTCTCCAATATGCATGGTTCTCATTTCCTCAAAAAATTAAATGCAAATTATTCAATAATTACAATGTTTAGATTGGTCATCTATGGCAGTGGTTCCCAACCTCTTTTATTTAGAGAAACCCTTGAAATATTTTGTAAAATCTTGTGGAACCCCTAACTGACTGACACATATTAGGTTTAACAGTGGCAAATTACAAAATAGATGATATATAAAGCAGTAAATTTCATAAATAATAACCAACTCATACTTTCTCACTATATTAAAAAGAAAGTGTGATTTGGACAGCACATAGAGTATGACATCACATAATGAAAGTGTCATAATTCAATAATTATTGCTTTTACTATAAATATCAGTTGATATACTGTACAGATACCACTTATATTTTATATCAACTTTATTATTATTTAGAATTGATTAGAAAATGTACCCAGTATTGCCTGAAAATTATGATGCAAATTTCCAATTAAAATTACATCAGGACTTGCAGCAAATTCTCAAAAACTAAAAAATGCTTTAACAATATTCCTGTTTTATAACTACAACAAAAAAAGGAGAGGGACACACAGTTATGCCACGATCACTACACTTTTATGAAAACTCTTAATAGCAATAGTTTTTGTGCAGTAGCTCTTGAGTATGCAGAAAACGTACTTGGCATTTATCAGAATTTAAAGCAGGGATTAATTGATTTCATAGTCATACATTCAATTTTTCAAAAGGTGTAGTCGATCATACATACTTTCAAAACATAAAAATATATATTTCTAAATATCCTGAAAATTTTATCTATAAATAGTATAAATTCTGTTCAAAGTTTGTTTGAAAGATAATTTTTTGATCTTTCTGATGATGTTGAGATGGAAACTCTGCAAAAAATATTTTCGATCACCAAGAAACAGATTTGTGAAAAATTCGCTGAAAATGGTACTTAAAAATTTAACAACTAATTCTAATTTTTAAAAAATCCCTCCATCCAAGGTGTCCTCGGACTTCAACTGAAGTATCACTGTACAAAATTTTATAGCTGTAGGTTGCTTAGATTTTGCACTGCATGACCAACCAACAAACATTATTATTTATTATCATAGAAAAACTAAAATCATCTACTATATCAAACACATTTGACTAATAAACATTAAACATCCTTTTATTAAAAGAAAAAAAAAAAAGTTCATAAAATTTCATAAGGAATTTTTAAAGTTTCAAAAAAATTTGTCTGCTCAATGTTACTTTCTATGGAAGGATTAATTTTATATTTTTTAATAATACCCTGACAACCTTTGAGTTTAAAAACTCGAAACATGTACACTTGTACACAGTTACCAGAAGTAGAAAATAACTGACCAAATTTAGAGAGGGGAGGCCAAAAATTGCGGATTTGTGTATGGGATTTACAGGGAACAAATTTTTATTCCACTTAAAAGGGAAAACATACTGTCAATTCTAAAGTTTAAAGCATTTCTTACCTCTTGAGAGAAGTTTTCTGAACTTCTGTGTAGCAAACAGCTGTTGTTGAGGATCATCTGTATACAAAGCAGCAACAATGTCTTGAGTAATACCAACCTATAAAAAAATAAAGCAATAATACTTTTAAACGAATGTTCGGATTTTATTTACAAGCAGTAATACAAATTTTAAAAGCTTGTTTCTTAAGGTTTCAATTTAATAGAACATTAAAATATTTTTACAATTTTCATCAAATTCTAAAATCTTTATATTAAGTTCTCAAAATCTAATCTATAATTTGGAAATGAATGTGGTACTATCTGGGAGAGATCTCTACCACATAATGCATCGCTAACGGAAACATACATATATATATATATATATATATTGTAACTTGGTATGAGACTGCATGCATCTCTCTGTTTTGGCAGCCACCTCAATGACAAGTTTCATACTTCTCACCACCTTTCTGGTAGGTCGGACGGTCTGGGTCTCACCAACAACACTTCTCGCCACAATTTGTATGTGACACTGAAATTCCAAAAAATCAGCCTTCAGATATGATCCAGTGTCAACCAACTTTTGACCTCTTCGTTTGTCATATTAGAAAGGATAGGAGGAGAGGAACAACTATTTATTTTTAAACAACTGATCATATTTAGGGCAGTAATTATTTCACAGTATGAATTTCTACAAGTTTTAAAGGGGGTTCTGAAACATTGCAAATATCAAATATATTCATGAATTTCAGATTTTTTCGCTAATATTACCTAACTCTTAATATAGTTTTAAGATTCTTTTTTGCAGTACAAATTTTCATGATTTTTTTTCTACGAATTTTGGAGTTTTTTCAGAAATTTCATGAATATCAACGAATCCTATATTAAGTCCTTGAATCTTTCAGACAATGAAGAACATTTTTTTCTTTTTTTGCTTTTTCTCTCATGTAAAACGAGTGCAAAAGAATTTCGCATCAGAAATATGAAAACAAAATAGTTTTCCTAACCACATAAAGTCGCTATCCGTTATCTGCCAATATCCACAATGTTGATGCCCAACAATATTTTTCTAAATTTAAAAATGTGTTACAAGACAACAAACACGGAATTTCAGAAAAAAATCTGTGTATGTACAATATAATGTATCAAAACGCTGTCCACTTAAATGAAAATCTTGATTTCATATAACGGTGTTGATAACATTACCAGAATTTTGATGATTTATAAATGTAAATATTAGTAGTCTAAAACAATTGTAAGATAATGCTTATTGCTTTGGGAAATAGTTATTCATATTACTGCTTTGAAACTGATAAAGTTTTATTTAAAAATATCAGTGTAAATTCTCAGCTGTAAAGTTTTTGAAATTTACTGCGACAGCCCGGTGACTTTTGCCTTTCTTTCCATGATAAAATTACTGCCCTAATCATATATCACATATACTTGATACTTCAAAATTTAACTTTGGTATGTAATTAACACCCTCCACTGTTACTGCTAAGGTTTTGTCTTTTGTATTGAACGTATTCTTCTTTCTTTTGGTACTTCTTCCTCTACTCTTGGCACTTTATCTTGTTCCTTTTACCACTCCACTATCCTTTTATATGTCCACTATCCTTTTATTAAGGTGACCAATTTTTTTACAATGAAAAGGAGGACGAAAAAATTTAAGAAAAAAGTACAATGTAAATAAATGAAACATTTTATTAATTCAAACAAAAATACACTAATTATGCTTAAATCCCTTTTAATTATTTACTTAAACGAGTATTTTTCCATTGAATGAATATATTTTGTCAATATATCATTTTTTAACAGTAACAATATATTGGAAATTTCGGAGCAAGAAATATCCTTCATATTGAATTTTACGGTAAGTGCTGCAGCTAGAGTATCAACATTCAATCTTGATTACACGAAGTATAATATAGAGATAAAGTAAACAAAGTAAAGTGCGCAATGGTGCGAGGCAAGTGCAAAACACGTGAAGTTCTCCTATGCACTGCGCATGCATTTCATAATCATGTCTTTCTGAACTACACCCAAAGAATTTCTAACCGTAAGAATTTCTAATCTTGTTAAGCCAACCTTTCCCAGTTTGCTGTACCGTCACATGACGCGTAACAGTTCGGCGCGGCATCTCTGAATACAGAGATTAACAGATTAGTTTTAAAATATCGAAAAGGAGGACAGGTAGGAGGACACTTTTCGAGGAAGGACAGAACCTACAAAAGAAGGACTGTCCTCCCTAAAGGAGGACGATTGGTCACCTTACTTTTATATGCAATTTGACTAATAAGAGATAAAAAAAACTTACAAAACTTCCTTGAAGAAAGCAGACATGTGTTAGTTAGGTGACTACAATTGTTTTGGGGGGCGTTATAAATCCCTTTCTTTAAGCCAAAAAAAAGAACAGAATATACTCTTAACAACTGAGCGGTTGTTAACACGCTTTCATGTCAACATGTTCTAAAAATTTCAAAGTGAGCAGTTAGAGATCAAACTGTAAATAGATGTATTATGCTGTTTACCATCTTCAATAATTGTAGTTTGTGAGGATTCTGATGAAAAAACCCCAGATTGCACATTTTAGAAATCAAGCTTCTTAATTTGGAAAAAACTCTGCGATTTTTTACTTCTCCATTCAACATTCCCATTTATCTAGCAATATTTTTCTAGTTGTTATCTCCGACTGCTCAAATAGTGATACACCTTGTAGTCGATATCAAAATCATATTTAACAGCAGTTTTTAGAAACTGCAAAAGAAAATCAAGCCTATAAAATTTTTAGTCATTTTATTAAAATAACTAAAAACTAATTCGAAATTCAAAAACTAATACTGAGATGCACATATTCGGATCTTCAAGTACTTTGCAAAAGAAAGTCAAGCCTATAAAATTTCCAGTCATTTTATTAAAATAACTAAAAACTAATTCAAAATTCAAAAAATAACACAGAGATGCACATATTCGGATCCTCCAGTACTTGTGTATCAAATTCCATGACCATACAAAGCTTAGATTTCCTACTACAGACTGCACACACACAGACATTTTTAATTATGCAAGATTTACAGAAAAATAAACTTCAGTGCAATCTAGCACAATTTTCGAGCATGTTGACACAGAAATTTGTTATTGGTGCAGTGGGACATAATCAACATCACTGGATGAAGTGACTAAAGATTATTGAATGATTTTATATAATAGTATCTTGTTTTAATTTTACCCTACATTATTCTACATGTTGAAAATTTTACAAAATTCACCAATCCATGGTAAAAAATTTGAAAATTCTGCCAATTTGCAATGTGTTTCGGTTATGTAGAACAATGTAGATATTAGCATGTTAGTTACTTTGTTAAAAATTACTTTTCATGAACAAATTAAGTATAATATTCATACTTGAGTTGTAGAAGTTGGACAGTCATCTTGCATCATGGAACTTGACACCTCATCTTGCCCATTCTCATCTGGAGAGCTTAAATTGCGTCTTTTGTATAACTGAAAGAAAAATTAAACATTAGATATTATATCACAGAATGGATAAAAATATATCTTGTTAGTTAATAAACAGATAAATAGATAATAAATTCATTCTAGTATAAAAAATATATTGAGGTTAATATAAGCAAAAATAAAGACATTTTCTTCAAATATGAGCTAAAAAGGCAAAATAAGCATTTTAAGGCATTTTGTCTTAACTTCTGGGCTTTAATGTTGTTGACAAATGTCAGTTGATTGGCTGCTGGGCTTTAGTTTTAAGCTTCTGCAATAGTATTATCTGCTGTATAAGTATTTTCCCATAAGGGTTGATCCGGAAAATAGGTCCCCACTCATTTTTCAAAGTATGATCCCGCACCAAGTTGGCACGATTCTTCGGGTTACAATTTCATTGCGTATACTTCGCCAATTCTAATAGCCCACGGCTTTTGGTATCCCACGGGCATCCAATCAGCGCTCGACTGTTTGGAAATCTGCATTTTAATAGGCAGTAAGTACTTCAATAGTCTTCTGTGTATTTCATCAGACTTTTTTCGATCGAATTCATTGACTCTTGTTGTTACAGATCTTTTTCGATCGATTTGTAAAGATTTGAACACTTACAAACTTTTTGGAATAAATATTTAAAACATTCCTCGTAATTCATGGACATTAACATTTTATGCAAATTTTCAGTAGATCTACAGGTTACGGTGTTAAATGTAGGTGTATGCTCAAGAAAATGTGTTCCGGTGTGGATGTAATTAAAAATATGGATATTCCTTACATAAAGGTTAGTTCGTTTCTTTGTTCATCCCATGTTTTGAAATTGTCTTTTGTATTTTTCCGTGTTTTTAAAATGGGTTTCTTAATTTTAAAGTATCGTTTTCTCTTGATTTTTGTTAAAGTACAATCTTTTTTCTGAGTATCGTTTTTTCTTAAATTTAGTTAAAGTACAAACTTTTTTCTAAGTATCGTTTTTTCTTAAATTTAGTTAAAGTACAAACTTTTTTTCAGTCTCGTTTTTTTTAATTTTTCGTATTTTTTTATAAGTATTGCCTTTTTTTTTTAATTTCCAATGTTTCGAAGTTTTTGATATTGATTTTAAATAAAAAATTAATATAAGTATAGTGTAAATAAGTATAGTGTAATAAGTGTGTAAAATGAACAAAAATCGTATTTTGTAATCTTTTTATGAGTATTATTCACTTTCATTCAAAATGGATTGCACTATCATTTTTCAAATTCCAGTTCATAAACCTAAATAATACGACATCACTGTGGTAGGAGGAGCCTACTTTAAAACACGGCAATATACGTCACTTCAGTTGGGAGGAGTCAATTTCAAAACACTGAGTAACGCGCCAACTTGGTGTAATTTTATATTTGGGAAAAAAGAGTGGAGGTCAATTTTCAGAATTTACCCCCATAAGTTACTTTATGCTTGGCCTTTAAGTTACTTAATACTGATTTGAACACATAGAACAAATTTAAAATCCCCCCCCCCCCAACATTTTTCGAATCTAATACCTATTGGTCTAATAATATATCTAGTTAATTCATGAGACTTTATTGAATTTGCAAAATAACTTTCAAAACTTGCATAGCCAAATTGTTAAACTTCAATTTTACTCTTCAAATGTGTTTCTAATGAGCCTAAATCATTCTAGGTGTGTACCTAAATAAATAATAACATTTGAATAACATTGCTTAAAAAATATACCTTTATTTCGGCATTTTCCCAATGAATAGTATAGTCTCGAAAATGGCGACATTTTTGGCACTAATTCTCTTATGATGCCAGATGTTTCTAAAATGTGTCTTTAGATCATAAAAAGCATTTCATAAATTTTTATTTAATGTAACAATACTTTAACAATATTCCACTTGTGAAAAGTTCAAATTTGCATAAAAATCCAGAGGAAAAGACTTTATATATAAACGATATAAAGTAAAACTCTCATTTTAAAAACAACACTTTGAAGAAATATAAAAAACAATCAAATTGAACAATTTATAACATATAAAAACTTGAATAATAGTCAAATTTTCATAACATTTCATGTGGAGATGTGCTAATTATGGGTAAAAGAAACAATTTAAAAACAATAAAAAAAGTCTATACTTGTATAAAAAAACACACAATTTAGAAATTTTAAAAACACAAGACTTAGAAGAAATTAAAAACATATGACAGAGAAGGATTTTGATAAAACAGACTTTAAAATTTTTTTTAAAAATGTTAATACTTAAAAGAAATTTGATAAAACACTTACCTTTCACTTTTTGCCTTTTCATGAAATGCACATTCGCTCCAAAAGCATAGCAAGCTCATGTATAACCATCCTCTCTTCTCTCTAACAGTCACATAGGCAATTTACATGTGGGACATTCATACCCACTTGCAATCAACGTCTGATTTATACACCATTTAATCACATTCACTTTACCACTAACAATTATACGATCAAAGGAAACCATACTAAATCTTTCTCTCTTCACAGCCATTTAGTACACGTAAAACAAATCAAAGCAAATTACGATGAAAAAAAAAATGATGAGAGGGCTTCAAAGTACAAAGAAGAATCAGAAATGCAACTAAATAGATAGTTTCTCGTGGTTATTTGATCCAAAAGCAACATCAGTCATAAAAAGCTTCTTCGAAACAAACTAAAGTGAGAAATGTAAGTAAAATGATATAGGCTACCAGAATTACCATAAAGACGCCAAGGTCACCAAATAGCATTCCACTTATCACCGATTTGACAAAAAAAACTTCACTGGGGTGGGTGATATACCTTGGTAGAATTAACATGGATAAAATGGAATGACCCTTTTACAATAAAAAAAATCTGATGTGGGCAACACATGACTTTCCTTATATAATGCAATGAATTTACTACTTTTACAGTTAAAAAAATGTTATTCTTATAGTAGATACTTATATTCTTTCCAAGATATTGAATTTTCTTCAATTAGTTGTAATTTTGATTGATTTAGCGTCATTTTTATCCATTTGGCGAGATTTTTGTTAATTTGGCAACATTTAAAAAAGTTGCCAAGTTGGCGACATCTCGCCAAATTCGTCGCCAAAATCTCGCCAAGCATTATGGACGAAGAAATAAGTTATTCTTACAGCAGATAAATAACTATTGGCGTTCAAATGCAAAAGTATTACTCAAAGTATCTTTTTTCATGACTGGAACGAGCTAGATCCACGAGAATGTTGTCACCCAATTTATCGCATGGTGTTACACATGAAAAGTAAACATGGTTCTCAATAGGAAATATTTTTTTTATTTTATGACTTTTTGATAATTTTTTTGAAAAATGTGCAATATCTCGAGAACGGTTCATGTTAGTGTTCTAAAATTTATGTCAATCGTTTTCTAATGAAATATTACATAAGAAATGTCTGTTTGCGTAACTTTATTAGCGGTTTTGATTTTTTGACGAATTTTTCAAAATTTCACTCAAAAATTTAGGGGGGTTCTGAACATTCGATTGCGTATAAAAACAATAGGCTTCCAGTGTTTACGGATTGTGATTTTTGTACCAAATTTCGTTCGAATCGGCCCATTCGTTCGTCAGTTATTGTCTCCACAGACTCACTGACACACACACATACTTTCACTCACTCACACACACACACACACACACACACACACACACACACACAGACATCACTTCAAAAATGCTTGATTCGTGATCAGGGATGCTTGAAACGTGCTCTCCCGTCGAAAACTCGAATTCGAATTTTCGACCCCGTCACAATACTTTCCTTATACATTATGTATATAAGGAAAGTAAAAATTGAAATTTTTTTAAATCAATATTTGCTTAATAATTCATTAGTTAAGAGAATAGCGGAGAGTTGATTGAAAATATCCATTTCCTTCCCAAGTATAAGATTTTAATTTTAAAAAAATCTTATACTTTAAAAAAAGGAGGGAATGTCTTGGAGATTTGCTTATTTTCCTAGATTGGTAGAAAATGCAAAAGCCAAGATGAAGCCAAACAGAAGTGGTCTTTTTAAATTGTATGTTACAGTTGTTAATGTTTCTTCGCATTTTGGCTATAAATAACTCACATTAGTTTTGGGGATTGGAATAGACGTAGTATAATCGCTTTTTCATTCTTGGCGATTTTAGGTCAGATTCTGGCAACCCTTTCTGAGTCTATTGTCACCAAGGTAAAAATCGCAACATTCCATTCTGGTAACGTTTTCCACATTTTTCATCGATCTTTTGTCGCTAAGGTAAAAATCACCCTTTTGTCACAGCTTTTGCAACAGTTGATCTATAGCAATTCAAACATGGGCCTAAATCTGCTAAAAGAACATCCCAGAATACAGCTCGCTGGCTGTCAGAAGTTGCATGTAGCAATAGCTGTTTGTGCAACAGGTGCTCTATGGCTCATAGGGTACAACATGAAAATCAGAAAATTTTCTGATTTTTACCATATGATTATTGCCAGAATGGAATGTTCTCCAAATCATAGCAGGGATTGCCTGAACCTCACCTAAAATTATCAAGGATGAAAAAGGGATTATACAGTGACCGCCGGTTATAAGATTCAGTGGTTATAAGAAACAGCCGTTTATAAGACTCAAAACGACAGAAACAAATACAAACTTCGTTTTAACATTAAAATTGTGTCGCTTATAAGAAACACGATTCCGCTTATAAGAAACAGTTTTCTACAGAAAATTTGTTGATTTCCTTGCGACGCTGGTGTAAAAAAAAAAAATCGATTTGTTTAAGGTTAACTGAAGGACGAGTTGTTATCTCTTGTCTCTGGGCGTACGGGGAGGGGGTGGGAGTTTGCTATGTAACAAAGGATGACAGAGGATTTCTCCGCAGAAAGACTTGGGGAGTACAACCCCAAACCAGTAAGAAACGAGCTTTAATCTTTTGGCAGTTAAGGAAACGTACTGATAAGGAAAGGCATCTTTGCTTATGCACTCAAATAAGATTCGTACAGCTTTAGTTAGTCATTTTATGTTTTGCTAGTGAAGCATGTCGCAAACCCTTACTTTGCTTGAAAAGCAAAGTTTACTTAAAAAGTATGATTCTCCACCTCCGTGTAGTCAATAAGCAAGAAAACAACCTTGCTTGATGCTATCCATATGATCGCAGGCGCATGGAAAAAAGTTTCTGACATATGCATTTTTAATTGCTTCCGTAAAGCAGGATTTTTGAAAAATAATGTTGCCATACCAGCAGAAGATGAAGAAGAATTTAAAGCACCTTTCGAAGAATGGATTCACATCGACGAAAATTTACAAACATCTGAAGAAAACAATGATGATGACATAGTGCGGAAATTCAGAATGTTTGCAATGAAGAAGAAAATGAAGACGACGTTCCACAAGAAGAAAATTTTCCTACAGCCAAACAGTCGCGAGAAGCCCTAACTATAATTAGAAAAACTCTTGAACACAGAGGGGCATCAGAAAAAGTTTATGGACTGTTTTATGATTTAGAAATGGATGTACGTAAACTAATCACAGACTCGTTAGCACAAACAATACTGGATAAGTTTTTTGCTATTCTTCAGTAATAGATTACGGTATGTATGAAAATGTACTATGCTCTTATACATAAATGAACGACCTATGAGTTTTACTTTTTATTCTTATTTAACTGCATACTATATGCATATAGATAATAATTTAAGTTGTAAGGCTTAATTTGTAAAATGAGAAATATTTTTGAATGCAAAACTTAATTTACAAATGTATTATGTACGTACTAATATTTTACTTATATACATTTATCTTTTAAATTCTGTAAAACTGTGTTCAATAGTTAGTATTTACAATGGAAGAACGATATTTAAAAAATTTCCGGATTTAAGGAACAACTGCTTATAAGAAACAAAACGAGCGAAACGAACGTGTTTCTTATAAGCGGCGGTCACTGTACTACATCTGTACCTGTTGGATTGATAAAAAATTGCAAACTTTCGATGTTTGTAATAAAATTTTACTGCAATGAATTTGCCTTTCTTGGATACAGTGTTCTTTTTCTGCATCCTTTCCAAGAAATTTGTATTAATAACTCATAATGATACAAATCCTGCTTGGCATGTCATACAGACGAGAATACAGCCACAGAAGTTAATATTTCCTTAAGAATATAAAAAACAGAATTATGTTTTCAACACAGAAATATCAGAATTAGCAGCTTTGCATGGGATTGCCTTCCAAATAAAACCAATAAGAACAGTGATGTTTCCTAATGATAATTAAATAAACTATGAACAATGTATTACAGAAATAGACCACTTTAATTACAAACAATGAAGCAACAAACTTAAATATACATATAGTAGCTTGATATAAATTAAAAAAATGGTAAATATCAAAACTTACTTCACTTTCCCTTTTCTGCTTTCTCAGTTGGACACCTTCCTCTTCCCTCCGTCTCCTTAATTCCTGAGCATCTAAACCAGCATTCTTGTAGCGATATCGGTGAGCAGACATTGTTAACTAAAAATAATAATAAATGAATGAATATGAATAAGTAAATACGTAGATTTATATATTTTGACTTCTTTTAATCCTAGAAATATAAAATTGTTATTTACAGTAATTACTTCACCAATAGCATAAATTATCCATTTTCCTTTCACAAAAGAAAATTACAGCTTTAATTTATAATTTACGAACTAAATATTTATAAAATTTAATTCAGTGTTTAATAAATCTGCATATGTGAATAATCAATTGATTTCTGAAAAATGAACATCACAGAATACCTGATCAACGGCAACACTGAAATCAACAAATTATCGTAATTAATCTAGCAAAACACTTCAAAACAACACAGTATATAAAGGAATAAAATTTACTTTGAATTTTTAAGCCAGAATTAAAGAAATTTACATGATCTGTGAACTAATTTTAATTTTTTAAGGGAATCACAAAATTTCTTAGACAAAACATCGAAATGAATTTAAATAAATCAATCAAGAATAGAAACGAAAGGTATTAGTATGACACGTGACAGCACATGCTCATATTAACGCTTCCACAACAAATTAGTTATATTTACTTGTAAAAGATGCAAATACGCATCAAATTATACTTATTAAACAATTAAATATCAATGAAGTAGGAAAAACATTTAGATACGTATCAACGTAGTTGCACTTTATGCTTATGATGCTTTCATTGAGATTACAATGAATTGCTTTGCGTAAAAGCTTAATTGACGAACAAAAAATATTAGACTTTAGCTTTGATTTCTAAGCTTTCAAAATATATGTAAAAGGTACCTTTTCTTGCAAAACTAATATACTTGCAAGACGTGATTACCACCAGCAATTCGCTATCGGTAACCCTAAAATAGGACCGTCGTAAATGAGAAAATACTAACTGAGTAATATCAAATATTATTACAAATAAACTATTTTCAAATATTTATTTTAATTTTTAATATGCAATAAAATCATTTAGTTTTTCATACAAGTACATTTAAATTATCTATGTATTAAAGAGCAGAAACGCAGTTGTCAAGATGGCAGCGCCCAGGGTAGATATGGCATGTGAAGATATATCCGCTTTTAAAGTAATTATGTTATTATTTAAATTTATATCCACGAAAATAAATTAAATATAATACTGTTGCATGCTCATGTATATTTTAAATTATTTTCATTTTAAACTATTATAGTATTTAATATAAAACACTTACATTTTCAAGTTTAACTTTGCTATATTTTAGTTTACAATTTTTAACTGAAAATAAAAAAAATGTCATACACTTTTTAAATAATATATTATAACATTGTTGAAAATTAGTCTCATAATACAGTGCTTCATTTTCATATTGTTTTACTTTTGTTCAATCTCGTAGTCGCCGGTACAATATACAATGTTTAATACATTTTAATTTTACTTGATTTATATAATGAATAACATTTGAGATACTGGTAGATAGAAGTTAGTAGTGCTGTACAGAAACAAATCAGTATTTTTATAAACATTTTAGTAGCATTTTGTATACAAGTGTTATTGTTTGAAAACACAAGTAGCAATGTTGTTAAAAAGATATAACAATTCAGTAACAAAAATAATTCAATTTTAAATTAATTAAAACATAAATCAAAATATCTATATCTATTAACTTAAGTCAAAATATCTATATTAACTTTTTAGTTTTTATCTGCTTTGTAAGATCAGTAGTTTTACAGAACATAAATGATATACTGGGAGCCCCCCCCCCCCCCCCAAATGAAAATAAATTTCTAATCTCAGTCACATGTAGCATTTTGAACTGTTGTACTCTTCTGAACTGAATCAAAATTCTAAATTTGTTTTAAATTGTACTGTATTTAAACATAAAATTTAATTCCTATAAAATACATTTCTTCTGTATTTTACATAAAAAATTGTAACCTTACTTATCACAAAATAACTCTTTTACAATGTACTCTGTTATACAGGGAACAATTCAAATTTTGCATATTAGATAACTTTTGATCTAACAATACAACCGGTATAGTCCATATCAATTCAGGCGAGGGGGATTACCTTCATAGTCTCAGATGTTTTTGAATTTAACATATGCTAAAATTCAGGAAAAAGTGAGAAAAATGTACTTTTTTGTTTTGTTAAAAAAAAATCCTGGTCCGAGATACAGGCCGCCAAAGATGGCGCCATTTCTCACTTGAGATTTTCGGTAAAATTTTAAAACGCTCTATCTCTGGAACGGTTCAAGATATTTTGTTGTGGTTTATTTTATTTGAAATATAATATTTTTCTGATTAAAATGGTATCCTCTGTTTGGAAGTATGTGTCCAAGTTCTCTTGCTGTAGCCTTCTGAATTTTTTTTTTTTTAAATCAAAAATAATTTTTTTTTTAAAAATCAAAGATAATTTTTTTTTTTTTCAAAAATTTTGATTTTTTGACTGTTGATCATAACCATAAAGTGCTACATTCCCTGAAAAGGAGAACTTCCACTTTTGAGTTTAACAGGTTTTATAAACAATGTTCATGTTTTAGCTTCCGTGGCTAAAATTAATTTTTTTCTAAAACACCTTTCTGAAAAGGAGAACACGCCACTTTGGTTATGGAATTTCCATAATTTTTTTTTTTTTAAGAAATCCTATTTCGGACCAATGTGCTCAATGTGATGGAATAAAAATGATAAATTAAACAAAGTTGGAAGTAGTGAAATGTTTCTATTCTTCTGGATTTTCTTTACATAGAACCTTCCAAATCATTAAAGGTCTTCTGGAACAATGTGGAAGCCAAAATGTAACAGAACCTTCTAAAATAATCTAGAACCATCCAGATAATTCCAGAATGTAACAAAACCTTCTAGAACAATCTGGAAGCTTCCAGATAATTCCAGAGTGTAACAGAACCTTCTAGAACAATCTGTAACCATCCAGATAGTTCTGTTTGGCCTAGCATATGAAAAGGAGGACACATGAATTCACAGTTTAGTTGTCAACAGGCAAACAGAGAAAGCAATTCACCAAATTTGTGGTCCAACAACACTTAAGTAAGTTTTTGTGAGGATTCTGCTGATTGAGTTGTATGGTGTTTTGCGGAAAGGACTGAGTGAAATGTCTTCTGACTGGGGCCACAGGAGAGTGAAGTGTGCTAACTATTTGCATATCCATAAAAGAGTGATATATAAGACTAGCAAAAAAAAAAAACAGACTTTCTTCGGATTGGAAATAAGAGTGCTCATTTCAAGATGCTGTGTCAAAGTCAAGATGTTTCCAATAATGACTTTCTGTGTTCTAAATGCTTTGAAAGAATATAAAAAATGACACTAATTGAACAAGAAGTCTCCCATGGTGTGGAAGGTGCAGATTTTGTATCTGCAGGAGAAGAATTAGATTCCCTGAATCAGTCAGCTGTAGAGGTTGGTGTTAGCCCTGTCAGGAAACCAAGTTCAGTGACGTCCAAAGCTGAACTGGATTTCTTCTGCAACCCTGAGATCAGGTTGTACCATTCTGTTTAAACTCCGACGATCAGGTTTTTTAAAGGGCAACTCTTGGGATCCACAGATTACAGCGCCACTTGAGCAGAACTAGACTTGTAAATACCTTAGCTGTCAACAAGAAAGTATATATACATGCGTGTCCGATAACTTAGTTGCGTTTTATAATACGGAAATAAAATTAGTATATCCTAATTATTTTATGTTGCATTCATAAATCGCTGGAAGAAGAATCGCAATGTAATTTAAAAACTTTTCTGAATAGTTAGTGTAAGTTTTTGCCAAATATACTCAATGCAAATTTTGAATACCTTTCCCTTTCCTCTATAAAAATGTAACGTTTTCTAAATACAGTTTTTGATTTAGCACTATAAAATACTTACTGTGAAGTGCTTTTCTTAATAAAATTCAAAAGTAACGATTCATTTTTTTTCCTTGAAATCCCTCCCCCCCACCTCCCAAGAGTGATTATTCATAAATTGTGTATGCAGGTGAGAATTTTAACCTTTCTGAATAACTATCAAATAAGCTATCAATGTACGTTTCATCTTTTTCGCATCATTATTCGCAATACAATTTAAGAACTTTTCCAAACAGTTAGTGTACGTTTTTGCCAAATATACTCAATGCAAATTTTAAATACCTTTCCCTCTTCTTTATAAAAATGTAACGTTTTCTAAGTACGGTTTTTGATTTAGCATTATAAAATACTTACTGTAAAGTGCCTTTCTTCATAAAATTCAAAAGTAGCGATTCATTTTTTCCTTGAACTCCCCACCACTACCAACAAGATCACGCCACAGCCCTGGATACTACACTAGATTTTTTTTTTTTTCACCTGTAACCTGCAAAATTGACAATTATCAAATATTCATTCTTATACTAAAAAAATCTGATGTGGGCAACACATGACTTTCCTTATATAATGCATTGAATTTACTACTTTTACTGTTTAAAAAAATGTTATTCTTATAGTAGATACTTATATTCTTTCCAAGATATTGAATTTTCTTCAATTAATCATCATTTTCATTGATTTAGCATCATTTTTATCCATTTGGCGAGATTTTTGTTAATTTGGCAACAATTAAAAATGTCGCCAAGTTGGCGACATTTCGCCAAAATCTCTCCAAGCTTTTTGGGCGGAGAAATAAGTTATTCTTACAGCAGATAAATGACTATTGGCGTTCAAATACAAAAGTATTACTCAAAGTATCTTTTTCATGAATGGAACGAGCTAGATCCACGAGAACAATGTCACCAAATTTATCACATGGTATTACATATGAAAAGTGGACATGTTTCTCAATATTAAATATTTTTTTTTTATTTTATGTAACTTTTTGATAATTTTTTTGAAAAATGTGCAATATCTCGAGAACGGTTCATGTTAGCATTCTAAAATTTATGTCAATCATTTTCTCATGAAAAATTACACAAGAAATGTCTATTTGCGTAACTTTATTAGCGGTTTAGATTTTTTGATGATTTTTTCAAAATTTCACTTGATAATTTAGGGGGGGTTCTGAACATTCGATTGCGTATAAAAACAATAGGCTTCCAGTGTTTGCAGATTGTGATTTTTGTACCAAATTTCGTTCGAATCGGTCCATTCGTTCGTCAGTTATCGTCTCCATAGACTCACTGACACACACACACACACACAGATATCACTTCAAAAATGTTTGATTCATGATCAGGGATGTTTTGAAACGTGCTCTCCCGTCGAAAACTCGAATTCGAATTTTCGACCCTGTCACAATACTTTCCTTATACATCATGTATATAAGGAAAGTAAAAATATGGATCCTTAAAATACTGAAAAGTATAGTATATGTAAATAAGATAAAATGTATAACCATAAATGTTGTAATTAGATTTTATTTTTGGTATAAAAATTTTTTTATTTTTAGGAGACATTAAGAGTTATGAGGAAATTTGATGACAATATTATTCATGCTCTTAACACAAGTATTCCCACAGCTTCATTTGCGGATAAATCTAGTGTCACTGATCAGTGCAAAGATCTTTATAACCAAGTATGCGCTTCATTTTATGCTTCTAATAACATAATTAGTTATAATTGTATGAAAAGATTTCATAAATGAAAATAAACTTTCTTGGTATTATGTAAATAATACAGCTTTTTTGTTCTTTTCCAGTTAGCAGATTCCCATAAAAATAGAGAAAAGGTGATCAAGAATTGTATTGAACAAACATCAAAAGAAGTTCAGACTCTGAATGATAAAAAGATTAAAGATCCTGATAATTTTGAAATATTAAAAGAACTAAAGAAAGTACAATCCAAGGTAATAACTCTGGCTTTTAAAATTTATTTGAGATGTTTATAGGGAAAGGATCCATTTGTCGAAAATTGCAAAATTAAGTTTAGGACCGTGTTAAGTACAGCTTTTTAGACTGATTCTAAACAAATAAGCCTCATGTCTTTACAATAAATACAACTTGCCTTAGAAATGTTATATTATTAATCAGTTAAAACATTAAAATGGAGAAAAACAACTTGAGGGTTAATAGCAAGAATGGCTGATTTAACCCCATTGGTTTGAACCACTTTTTTCTTTTAAACCAGAATGGGGGGGGGGGGGGGGGGCTGATCCAACCCCAGTTCATAGAAAAAAAATTATTTTATCTGAATTGGCAACATGCTGAACATAATAAAAACATATTCCATATTTGAGAAGCATGTGACTACTTAAATCCACTGAAAACTAATGAAGATACAGTAGTCGGTATAATGGCTATAAACTATGTTACCTCAGAAGTCTCATTTCTTCATGTACTTACCAATTTGGAGATAAGTGAAATGATAGTCTATATTTGGTGACTTCTTGTAGCCTGGTAATCTTTCCTTCCTTTTTATTTCTTTCATTCCATTTGACAATGCTTTTCTTTCTGTATCATATGTGCATACTTGGGACAGGAAACTTTCTTGTTTTTGCTGGTGTAGCTGCTCTATCCCTTCTTTGTCTGAAGAGGGAGGTTTGTTTTACCTCTGAAACTAGTTGACACTCTTATTTTGTTTTATGCTGATAAGTTAACAAAGTTGGGCTTTAAATTTTAATGAAGACATTTATCATAAATTATCTAAATAGTCTGGATTGATTTACAGCATTTCTCAAAAACATAAGCGTGCGCAGACATTTTTATTAGGGTGTGCTGCACATAAAAAAAATAAAAACGTATGCGTATATTAGGGAACGTCCATATATTGCGTCATCAGTTTTTAAAGATTTTTCGATTCCCCCCCCCCCCTCCCCCTGTGTCATCAACCGTCATCATCGTCCTACTTCCTCTCCCCCCCCCCCTCCCGTCATCAGACCTTAATTAATATTTTTTTTTGCAATTGTGTACATTACCCTTTATTACGTCATCATTAACAGAACCCCCTCCTCCCCCTCAGTCATCAGATCGTCATCATTCCACCACCCCTCCCCCCAAAATGATGATGTAATATATGGACGTTCCCTTACAAGCTAACCGAAGTTGTTTGATAGTTAATTAAAAAATATATATATATACATATATATATATAATTAATTATATATATATATTAATTAATTATATTGTATATAATATAATTAATATATATATATAATTAATTATATTATATACAATAACATATATATATATATAATTATAGAAAATAAATATAGAATAAATTATAGAAAAACATTAATTTAAAGACAGCTGCAATTTTTAAAAGAAAGCAAGTAAAAAAAAATATTAGTAGTTTTGAACTATTGGTGCATAAAAGTAACAACAGACAAATTATTTTTTTTTATTAAATGGTCGAGCCGCCAACTGAAATTTTGTCACCGAACCAGAAATTTTGTCCAGAACCAAAGTTGTTTGAACCAGAAATTGAACCACTTGAGATGGATTGACCCTATTCACAACCCAAGATAATATAATAGTGAAAGTGAGCACTTTATTCATAATAATCAATCTGGATTTATTTATCTACCACAAGGAATTAAAACATCTTGGTACTGAAAATCACAGATTGCAAGATGAAATAATCGTAAAATTTCAGCGACTAACTGCAAAAATTAAAGAGAATGTCAAAGATTGTCGCAATAAAGAAATTTCCGAGCACAAATAAGAATTATGAAGTATAATTTCAAAATTCCAGTGATAACAAGATCAAGATGAATTAGGAAAAAAATAAAAAAAACATTTTGGCTTTCACCTCTTGAAGCTGTGATTCAAGAACTTAATACTTTATTCAGCAGCTATTTTAAGTACTTATAGGTTGTGCAGGCGAAGTAACTTTAAAAGCTAATGGAAGTCCATGTGTGGATCCGCTATTTGAAAAGAAGGTATTTGAATTAATGGCCTGGAATTTTAGCAGCTCAACATAGTACAATCTTTTCTTGTTACCCAAAGGATATATTGACAGGCATAGATTTTCCAGAAAATATAAAAATTAATGTGGTGACCAATGCTCCAGGTTCAGATAGGGATTTTAAAATTACTAAAATCATAGACAATTTGAGAAATGAAAAAGAAACAATACATACTGCTGGATAAATTCCTTTAATATAGTTTTGCCTCTTAGCATATGTTATAAAATAAGACGCCGTTCACCTGGTATAATAGATTTGAATTCTTCAATTATTTCGGAATAACTAACTGATGAAGCCAACTCCTGTTCATGTACAAAATCATTAGGGAATCTAAGCGTTGTTGTGACATTGTACTTCTTAATTTACTCTTCACCTGAGACAATTTTGAGAATGCTCTCTCACAGGAACAACTGGTAACTGGCAAGGTGGCAAAGCACTTGATAGAGTTGTAAACTGAACCATACATTGACGAACGTTCCGATAGTTTAAACCAATCCAACCACTCTCGGATGATGTTTGTCGTACTTCCTTTTAGAAAGGGACAATTATTACTTCGCAGCAATCTTATTTCCGCTTCTAACTCACCGAAAGATATTTTAAATTGGTCGGAAATTAATTTCAAGTTGTTTCTATCAACATTTAAATTCAACAATTCTTCCATTGCTATGACAAGTTGACACGTCTCCTGTTCAAATGCGGATCGATTCCGCAGATCATCGAATCAAGGATGGGGTAGAAAGAAGTTATTCGCTCATAATCTTCTCGCGTACTGAAATGAGGCTGGGTTTGGATGTTGTCGTCAATTCTTGTGGACAGTTTTCTCTTCTTCAGAGGAGGGATTAGTATTCCCTTCTCTTCACAAAGTTCCATAGTTTTCATCGAAAATGAGTTTAAAATCGTTTGAATTATCTCTCATTGCAGATAAAGAATTTCGTAAATTTTTAACTCCAGTGAATGCAGTAAGTAAGTTCAGACGCGGACTTTGCAGAGATTTACTAACTTTCAGTAATATGTGCAAAATAGGGTGCAACATGTTTAAGGAAAAAATAAACGAATTTAGCTCATGAACAAGACCCCTTGCTTTAATCTTGACGTCGGAAAGGTGAGTTGTTTCAATTATTTCCTGCAAAGCTTGTAAAATTGCAGAGTAGTTATGTTTCACTGCTGAGACTGCTTCTGCTCTGCAGGCCCATCTCATGTTTGAAAGGGACTTTAATGTCTTCAATTAGAATCCCACTTCGTGTGATATATTTTCCAGTACTGCATGTCGTGTAGCACTTCCCTCCATAAATGCATACAGAGTTTGAATGACACCAAAAAAATCAAAAACACTTCTATTGTCTTTGCTTGAAGCACATGCATCAACCAGAACCAGGTTTAAACAATGCGCGTAACAATGTACATAGTGTATTGCACTGTTTTATTCTTTACACTTCATTTGAACACCAGAAATGCATCCAGACATGGTGGCTGCTCCATCAAAACATACAGATAACACGGAGGACCAATCAAGTTTAAGAGTGATAAGAACGTCGTTTAACTTATCAAAAATAGACTGTGCATCAACTTTTATAAGTCTTTGAATAGATAAGAAATGTTCTACTGGACTGTTTTCCCCATCGTCGAAATACCGCACTATAATGGACATCTGTTCATGGTGCCCGCAGTCAGTAGTATCGTCAGCGCTTACTGAGATTAAGTTTCCATTTAACGAAGAAATAATGTTTCGTTGAACAACATTGTGCAATAAAGCAATTATATCATTTTGAATGCGATTACTTACATACGTAGCATTTCGAGGAGATTCTTGTATATGCTTTGCCATTACAGGATCATACTTTGCAGCATTTTAACAAGATCTAAAAATAAGCCTTGTTCAGAACTGTCAGCTTTTTCATTGTGACCCCTGAATGGTCTGCCACCTTTTGCCAAGCACAAAACAATGTCAATTAATCGCTTCATTATACATCGATTATGAAGCCGTTGTTGTTCTTGTTTTGATAGATATGCCTGTTTTCCTTTATCTAACAATACATCAATGGGTTTATCTTCTTTAAAACGTGTCCACGAAGTAAAGTTCCGCTCATGGGATTTTGATAACTGATGGGTGTTAAAACATTCAATAGCTCTGTGCCAATTTTTAAATCCTTTCTCAATAAACGCAGAATCTGAGTGGCCTTTGGTAGAGACTTTACTGTCAAAAAACCTACAGTAGAAACAAAAAGCTGCATCTTCTGATGGACTATATTCTAGTCACTTGTACTTTTCATACCAATAGGTTTGAAAACTTCTCTGATGGTTTCCTATTTTAGTTCTCGGAAACATCCTTAATGCCAGCTGGTAGGGAGCTGTAGACAATCGTGATTGACGATCTAATCTGTTTTTAGGAATAGGGAGTGCTGGGTCATCAGGGAAAGTAGTTGCTGATTTTGAAATCAAAACATCCTGAACTAAATTAGGCTGTAATTGTTCATTCTCGCACTGTTCAATGTTGCATTCATTGAAACTAGTAGTTGATGTCATGGCTGATGCACCAAAAGAATCGCGTAAGTTTTAGATACAACAAAAAATTAGGCGGGTTTTTTTTCTATTTTTAAAGCGCTTGCTGGCGAATTTTTTTTTCATTGGGGAGTCTAAAAAAAAAAAAAAAAAAAAAAAATTCAAGCATTAGAGTGTGCTGTAGCACACCCCGTGCGCACGCCTATGCTCAAAAAGCTTATACAGCAGATACCAATTTCAAGTTGGATTATCCAGATCATGTGTGTGTGCGTAAGAATGTTTATTTTTGTAGTACTACTTATACAAAATGTCTGATTATCCAGAACACCAATGGTTCCAACTGATCCAGATGATCTGCACTCTACTGTAAAATGTGCAAAACACTATTTCTACTAGTCATACTGCAATAATTTTCATTTGATCAGCTGTAGTCACTTTATTACTATATACCTATGTAGGTATACATTACTTTATTACTATATACATTTTATGCGTATTATTACTATTGTTCAGCAATTATTTAAATGACTACAGTCTTAACTCATCTATGTCTCACTTCTATGCACATTATTACATATCAATTATTTAAATGACTACAGATTTTACTCTGCACCCTGTATATATGATAATCTGTTCAGCAGATTCACAGTTTGCTGAGATCTTGAGCTTGCAGTGTTACAAAGCTGCAGAATTTAGTGTATGTACCATGTGCAGATACCATCTAAATTGTGGCCAATTTTTCAGATACTTTTCAGACAAAGTCTTTCCCTTTGCAGCATATGCAATAAATGTTGTTATATTTTGAACCTATAATTCATAAATAATTCTATGTTTAAGCATTTATTTTTATTTTTAACAGTTATTGTATACACCAAAAGTTTGTGGCAAATTTTTTTCCAACGGTTATCCATACTGATATTTTTAGTTTCTATTCTCAGCTTGCATGCTTGTAGGTGCTTTTGTCAGTTTGTGATTGTATGTACAGATACTTTTTCATTTTATATTGCTCTTGTTACTACAATACCCAAGAAACAGGAGAAACCTAGAATGGATGAAAAATTTAATAAATGTTATCAAGAACAATGGGATTAAGATTTTCTTTTTAATTTCAAACCTGGAAAATTAGAAAATTTAAAAAAAATAAAAAATTAGCAAGTATTTTCTAATATTCCAGATTACATCATACTATCATATATTCACACGTTTTACCAGTTTTTAGCTAATTGTGATGGAGCAGCAGGATGTTGCACTTAACTATTTGAGTGATCTGTTTGTAACATAGAAATTTTAAAAAACATATCTGGAAGTCGTGGAATTTCATTGTGCTGTTTATGTGGCATCCTTGAACTTATAATAGTTACTAGCCAATCATATTTATATATACATATATATGCTCAATAATAATAGTAAAGAAGTAGTAATTTGTTTTTTGGATTGTTTTATAAGCCACCAGCAGCGAATCCCCGTTCTTCATACAGAATTAGATTTTAGTAATTATAAATCCTAGACATTTGACAAACTAGCACATGTATGGAATGCTGAAAGATATATTCTGACATATAATTTTTTTTAACCTTTTAGTTCTTAAATAAAGCATAAAATAAGAAAAAAAATTAGTAGGAAAATGAAACTGAATATTAGATTTCATACAATGGTTTTTGACATCCAATGCAATTGCAAAACTTATTCAAATAAAATCTTCCTAATTGTTGACGATAAATGGTTGATTTGCTGTGTAAAAAACCTCAGACCTGTAAGTGTGGTAGATATTGCAAAGCATCGCAGACAAACAGGCAGATTTTCCCCTCTTATTATTAATATAGATGTTGTTTAATAGTCGTTATTTTAAATGCAATATTAATGAAATTAATGTTAAGTGACTTAAATATCCTAAATTAATCCTTAATTACTGAATCAACTAATTAAATGACAAATCTTAAAAACCAGATTTAAACTTCACTTTATTAAAGACCATCCGGCAGACGTACAACGAATAATTTTAAGCCAGAGTGCTTTCTAACACCTTCATGCTCTTCCTCAGTGGCGATAGAATCAGAACAGATGTCATCATGCCTAAATACATTCCAATGCCGTCAAGCAAAATTTGCATATTATGAAAATTGCCATCCATACAAAATTGTGAATCTATAAAACAGATTTAATAACTTTCCTAGTTCAAATGATGGTTTACATGTTGAAATTTCTGAACTTAATAAACTTAAATCCAATAGTAATTTAATTATATTATCTGCTGACAAAACCAAACAACTTGTACTCATTGACAGAGTTAATTATATTGAGGCAATGCAGAGGTGCATTGCTGAGATGGATTGTACCAATGCCCCAATTACTATTATATATTCAAAAATCGCCAAACTTAAAAAGTATTGACCTTCCTTTTAATATTAAATTGGCTATTTTTCACAACTCCCATCAATTACCGCAACTTTTTGACCAAATTAAATTACATAAAGTTAATCACCCAATGCGGCCCATAGTTTCAAATTGTAACTGTCCCACCTATTTTTTGGAAAAGGCTTTGGCAAAGTTCCTTAAACCATTTTTTAATAATCAGCCCTATTCTGTCAATTCTACTGAACAGTTTATTAATAATCTTTTTAGTTCTAATTTCCTAATTGTACTTGTCACAGTTTTGATGTGATTTCTTTATTCCCAAGTGTTCCCATTGATAAAGCTAGTAATATTATAGCCAATAAACTTTCATTACATAATTATGAGTCCCCTTCCGACACCGCAATAACTTCTGTATTGAATATCGTGGTAGAGACCAATTATTTTGGTTTCCGCGGCGATATTTACTTACAAAATTCGGGTGCCCCTATGGGTAGCCCACTTTCTAGTATTTTTGCTGAAGCTGTTTTGCAGGAACTCGAAAACAAGGTTTTGCCTTTTTTATCTCATAAATCTATCCTTTGGCAACGTTATGTGGATGATGTGTTTATTATTTGGGATCATAGTTTAAAGGATCTCCTAAATCTTCTAGATTTGGTCAATAATTTTTACCCCTCCATTAATTTTACTGTTGAGCATGAATCCAACTGTTTCTTACCTTTTTTAGATGTTATTATTTCCCATAATTCTTTTAATTTTCAAACTTCTGTTTTTCGCAAACCCACTTTTATTAACGTGCATTCGGGCTAATTCTTTTCACCCCATTTCATCTAAAAAGGCTTCCTTCAATGCATATTTTAATCTTGCTTTTAATGTTAGTTCCACTATTACATCTTTAAACAGTGAAATTGATTTAATTTTTAAACTCTGTCAAGATGCCGGTTACTCTTATGTGTTTGTTTATAAAATCTTTGCTAATATTCGCCACAAGTTTTTACAATCCAATTCTAGTCTTATTCCCATCAATGAACATTTACCGTTTAAAGCTAGTTGTCCTTACCATCCTAAAATTTTTCATCCTCTTATCAATTTTTGTACCGAATTTAATTTTAAACTCTCTCATTCAACTGTTACTACTATGCAAGGGTCCCATTTCAGCTCGAACCCGCGAGATTCTCGCGAAATCCATAAAAAATCTCTCGTAAAAATTTAGGCTGCGTGAGAATTTTTCTCTCTCCATTTCCAGTCTAAAATTATTTTTTCCATTGGATACCGTGAAATCCGATGCCCGATGACCACAAAGCCTAATTTCTCGTGTTGCCTACGGAATTCTAAAAATAGCCACAGGGAGAGTTGATTGACATCTCACTCGCACTTCCTTGTCACGTGGGGGGTGTTATGATAGCAAATAAACAGTAATCCTAAATACTTAAATAGCGGAAGGTCGCTGATATTACCGGTTGGTGACCACAATGGATAAATTTTGAATTAAGAAAACTGATCCGAAGGCAACTGAAGTCGAATTTGAAGAAAATCTGATTGATGTTGAAAATGTTAATAATTTTCAGCCAAACAAAAAGAAGAAAGTCGACACTTTTCAAACAAAATGGCTAAAATCACATAACTGGCTTGAGATTCAACAAAAGGACGATGCAACCCTATGTTCTGCAAGTTTTGTAAAAAATATAAAAAAAAAATCCGTTTTCAAACGGCAAGTCAAAATTATTACCTAATTCTATTTGCTTAGTGAAATAGTTTCCGTCGTCAATATTCGCCTTTGGTGATCAAAAATCGTTGAAGTTTAGAATTGCTATTGCTGGATTAAAATTGATCATAAAATGATTTTAAAATTCAAAATATAAAGTAAAGACAGTCGGCCCTCGACTTTTGCAGTTTACAGACAAGAAAATCGTAAATTTGCATGCGAGTCATTTTACTTAAAATAACCCATGTAGATGTTTTTATGTCAGGAATTTGAGTATTTTTACTAACAAGTGGGGGGGGGGGGAGCGAGGTATAAAATTACCCAAAATGTGTTTATTTAATACTTAAACGACCTCTAATTAATTTTGAAAAATATGTTAGTTTTAAGAATTAAAAAATTTAAATGTCTAAGAATATGAGTTATAGTTAATGTTTTATTTTTTATTACTTTCTAAATTAGCATGGTAAAAAAAAGTGAAATTTAGAGTTTCTCTGCATATGATGGAAAATCTCTCCCTAAGTTTTCTGGAAGGAGTGAAATTCTCCCTCTCTTTTGCTGACTTAGTGGGAACCCTGCTACTATGTTCAATCGTATTCGCACTGATAAATTTAGGGATAATGTTAACTTTAAAAGTCTTGCTGTGGTATATGTTGTACCCCTTCTTTCTCCAGATAATGTTTATAAATTTTATATCGGTAGTACTAAACGTGCAATTGGTATTCGTTTGGCAGAAGATGCTAGAGATATAAAAAATGGTAAGCAAACGACCGCCCTTTCCCAATTGGTGACTAAAGATAATTTTCACCCCTTTTTTGAAAATTCTTTTCTTTTGATCAGCTGTAATAACCCCCGCTTTATTTTACTTTACGAATCCCTTTTTACTTATTCATATCGTACTTCTATTTGTAATTTTGACCCTGTTCAAGTCTTAAGTTATGCCTAGTGACTTGTTCTCGATGCCTTGCGTGTTAAACCTTTACACAATTACCTTAATTTATAATAATGTTCTAAAGTATTTGATGTTTTTTAAATTCTTTATCTTTGAGATTTGTAATTTTATATTTTTAAATCTGTTTTATGGATTCACAATTTTGTGTGGATAGCAATTTTTGTAATATGCAAATTTTGCTTGATGGCATTGGAATGTATTTAGGCATGATGGTATCTGTTCTGATTTTATCGCCACTAAGGAAGAGCATGAAGGTGTTCGAAAGCGCTCTGGTTTAAAATTATTTGTTGTACATCTGTAGGATAATTTATTTATTAAAGTTTTTTAATATATGGGCTGTACTGCTTATTGCCAATAAATAATTCAAAATAATTTGATTTTAATAAATAATTCGAAAGCGCTCTGTTTTAAAATTATTTGTTGTACGTCTGTAGGATGGTTTTTAATAAAGTGACGTTTATGTCTGGTTTTTAAGATTTGTCATTAATTAGTTGATTCAGTGATTTGAAGTTTGACGTGTCGCCACTAATGGTATAAACCTAAATTATTTTTAACTTCCAATTTAGATTTTGTTTTTATAAGTAGACAATGTGTACATTTTGCACGGTGCTATCTACTTTAAACTTATCATGAATACATGAAATTATACGATGTGTTCAGCTTCTTTCCATTTTGCTTATTCGTTCACTTTAACGCAATTTTTTTACATTGTGGTATTTTCCATTTTTGAAACCAACTTGCAGCTTAAGAAAAATATATGTATACGATGTGGACAGCACATGACTTTCCCTACATAATACAATAAATTTACTTCTTTCACAGCAAAACAATGATGTGTAAGATCCACAGCACAATATTCTTAATGTTGCACTGAACATTTGGCACTTTTCTGAATAACAACATGTAATATAATTTCAAAGTACCCAATTAACTTGTATTTAGCACAAATCTAACTTGACAATTGTCAATGTTGATAGCTTTGGCAATAAGTAGTATAGCCCATATATTAAAAGATTTTAATAAATAATTTATCAATTTGATGTCCTTGATTTGTTGAACATTAAAATATAAAACTATTATGCAAAGTATCTTCTCATGAATGGAAAGAACTAGATTCACTAGAATGATCTTAATAAATTTGTCTCATAATATTGCATATATGTAAAGTGTACATATTTTACAATAGTTAATATTAATTATAATTTTATGCAGTTTTTTGTAAGTTTGTATGAAAAATGTGCAATATCTAGAGAATGGTTTATGCTAGCATTCTAAAGTTTGTCATTCATTTTCTAATAAAAAATTGTATAAGAAATTACTATTTATATAACATTATTTAAGGTTCTGATATTTTTTTTTAATTTCATTCAAAATTTGGGGGGGGGGGGGGTCTTCCAAGCATTGGATTGCATTCAAAATCAATAGGGTTCTAGTATTTATCAATTCTGATAATTGCACCAAATTATGCTTGAAATACTCCATTTGTTTGTGAAATACTGCGTCCACACAGACATCACCTGAAAAATACTCTTATTTGAATTCAAGGATGCTTGAAATGTATACTTTCCATCGAAAACTTGAATTCAAATTTTTTGAACTCCTCACAATATTATCCCTTTACATTATACTATGTATGTAGGGAAAGTAAAAAGGTTACTGAGTTATAGGCTGATAAAATGTCTATTTTGTACTAAAATTATCTTATGTGTTTGGCTTGTAAGAAAATGAGTACCCACTGGTCAGCTCATGATGAGAATAATAATTTGTTGTTATATGGCTTCATACATGGCTTTAAATATTTTGCATCTGCTTCACAATGCCAAAATTTTAACACCTGCCTCATGGTTTGTTGTCCAATTATCCTGTTCATTCTATAGGTAGTGGTTCGTAAAACTGTAAGTTAGAGGATGAAATTATCTGAATAAAGAATTGATTATTAAAGGATTATTAGATAACAGTGATAAATTTTAAAATTACATTTAATGGTAGAACTTTTTATTGAATTTCAATTTGTTCTTTATGTTGCATTCAGAAGTTTCTGTTCATGACACTTCTCTGATTTTTATGATGCCCTGAATAAAATATTTTTTGTGTTCGTCAGAAAAATGAATCAATATTAAGGTATTAAAATGTGTTTTCTTTGCCATTTTGAGCTGGAAAATAAAATAATCTATAAAAAATAATGAATATTTAATGGAGGAACAACATTAAATATTCTTTGAATGAAATTTTAACAGTAGATTTAACTGTAAGACATTTTATTGAAGTGCAATTTGCTCTTTATATTGCATTCAGAAATTTCTATTCTTAACATACCGCTAATTTTTATAATCACCAAATAAAATATTGTCATGATCTTTCTTAAGGTAATCAATGCTAAAGTTTTAAAATGTGCTTTCTCTGTAGTTTCGACTGATGCAAAATGAATTAAATATTGAAGAAGTAATAAAAGACCGAAGCAACAAAGTAAGTTTTTTTTCTTTCTTTCTTTTTTTAGTTAAGTATTTATGATTTAATTTGAATCCTCACCTGTATTTGTAATATGACTTAATGTTCTATGCAAGGGCTATTAAGGTAGTTCAATGTTTAGTCACATGTTTGCTAGTTATGTTTTAGTTTGAGATCTTGTGGCTTAAAGCTGGTACAGTCACCCAATAGTGTCGTTCCAACTTTTTAACAACTGATTACCGTTTAAATTGAACGCTACATTTTATGCATTATTTGTGGCAGATTTAGGATGATCACATAAAAGTTATAATAATTTTAACTTTGTTATAGCCAAAATATATATATTTCAGCCACTTAATAACCAGTTTCCAAACCCATTTGTGATTTGACTTTTAGTTACTTGCACTGGTTTATTTTATGTACCGTTATCACTCTTTCTGTTGTCATTTTGTCATATGGCTTCCGATATATTGGTGGCACCATCTAACCTACAATGATATTATCATGCGATTGTTTCAATTTTAGCATGCCACCCACTCTGTGATGCATAATATATCTCTTTGGTGTACTCTGTTCACCACAGGAGTAATAATGCAAGTATGATGTTGCAAATTTTTTTCTTATTTAGTTAATTTATTTTTTCTTATTGTTTAAATTCTAAATTTACAATAGTAGAATTTTGGAAATAAATGCATTGCTAGAAGTGAAGAATTACTATATTTGACTATTACAAACTGTTTGGTATATTTAAGGCATGGTGAACAAAGTACACCATGCGAGTAGTTGCATTCCAAGTAACTGCATGAATAACTAAAAGTTAACAACCAATTTCTAAAAACCAGCTGAATGACACCACTGTAGTAGATATTTAAAATACCTCGAAAGACTTTTTTGTCATTTTGAAAGATTTAATTATTTTTTAATTTCACTAATTTCCTTAATATCATTTTTCACACTATAATTCCCTATGTTCCAATATCGTTTAAATTTTACTATACAACTCTCAATCACAATCTCTTTACATCTAGTTTAATTTTTCTCTAAGCATGTCAGAACCAATAAAAAATGGATTCATAAATAAGTACCTTTAAAGATAAGTATTTGTTTAAAATAAATCTGATGTGGGCAGCTCATGACTTTCTCTGCAAACAGAATTTTTTTCAACTTCAGGGCTCCTGCTTATGCATACTATATACATAAATTAGCCCAATATTTTAAAAATGAATAACATTTTTATGAGCATTCTTGTGCAGAATTTTTGGTACAGCTTTAGTATAAAGACTTTTTATTTGGCGGTATTTTTGGTGCAATTTTTTCTTGATCTGGTAATTCTGTTTTGTTTCTTGCATCCCTTTTTAAGTCTTTCGGCATTGTAAGAGTGAAGAACATACATGTAAGAGTGTGTATTTGGTTTTGATTTGAAACGGTTCATTTCAAGTGTGTTCTTTGTTCTCTTTTTACATTTTATGATTTGCATGTTACGTCCACATAGCTGTTGCTATGTGCAACCTATGACAGCCAGCGGGGCCGTATTCTGTGTTTTTCTTTTAGCGGGCGAAAGTTTATATTCAAATTGCTACGAATCAACTATTCTACAAACAGCTGTTTCCACATTGCGACCTTCGACAGAGAGCGACCATTGCTATGTAAATTTTCTGTTTCTACATTATTTTATCTATTTTTACAGTGTTGATTTGTGCCATCTTTCATTTTTGTATGATATTTATGTTTTTTATACATTTTTGTATGATATTTATGTTTTTTATACATTTTTGTATTTTACTTATATTTTTCTATTATTTACCCTCTAAGCCTAACATGTCATTAGTAAACACTTTTCAAACCGTATCTTCTTTGGTGACATTTTTAGTCACTAAACACTGGTAGATTTTGCCAAAAGTCTTTATACTAAAGCTGTTCCGAATTTATTTATATATATATATATATATATATATATATATATATATGACAAAACAGACATTGAATGGATTTGTAATTTAAGCAGCTGCATAATTGGTATCTCAAATTAAAAAATTTTTGCCTCAAATTAATATTAATTACAGGTTTTGATTAATTTTACTTTTATAAATTTTCCTAAATAGTAGAGGATTTGAACTTGCAATCTATAATCGCCTTAAAAATTTTTTGATATACCATTAAAAAACTCTTTTATTTTTGTTTTCACAATTAAACAGTAGCATTTCTGTAACTGGACTTCTTATTAAGGACTAAAATATAAAGATATCTTTCATTTATGGCCTTTGAGAGGTTTATTTTTTATTTTGTTAATTTTTAACGCTTTTGTAGTTGTATAGATAGAGGCTCAAATAATGATCGGGTCACATTATCAGATTTGGAATTGCATTTATGAGGGCCAAAAAGCAGTTAGTTTGGAAACTTAAATAACGATTGGATCCTATTTATTTGAAGGCTTATATAATGATTGAGTCATGCTCAAAATGAGAAAATAATTAAAAACATGAAGGCAGATGTCTAAATTTTAAGTTATACCCTTCTGAGATCCAAATTTCATTAAACTCATTTCAGCTGTTCTCCTACAATGGTGAAACAGATAGATTTTCAATTTTTATTTATATAGATAGAGTTCATTAAATGTAACACCTGCACACTTAATAGAAGTTCTGAATATTGAAAAAAAAAAACATTTCACATTTAACAACAAAAAAGAGCACATTTTATAGTTCTATTAACACTGAAATGATGGTATGTAAAGCAATATTTTATCTGCCTTATTTTCAATATTTACAGACATTTAAATAAAATAATCAATTAATTATAACATATTTCAATAGTTTGATTAACAGAATAGCCAACAGATAATTTAAGTATTTGAAATATAACTCGGTTACCATAGTTATCACAATGAAATCGAAACTATAAATAATTCGATAAAATTAATGAAAAGTATCATCTGTTGTAACTTACAAATTGAATAAAAAACAGTCAAAAGGATACCTAAATTTTAAGTGGCACCATAACAAGGTTACCCATCACAATTTAATGAAATTTGGGGCAGCTGTTCACCCGTGATGGTTAGACAAATACAGAAGCATATTTTCAATGCTAAGAGTGGCGACACGTCACAGTTTTAAATACAAATTACCAACAAATGACAAATCTCACAGATATAATAGTCATTTTATTTTAAAATAATCCTACAGACTTAAAAAGAATATAGCCAAAGCGCTTTCGGACATTTTACATGTCCATTCTCAGTGGCAGTACATGTACTGCCACTGAGGATGGACATGTAAAATGTCCGAAAGCACTTTGGCTATTCTTTTTACGTCTGTAGGCTGATTTTAAAATAAAATGACTATTGGATCTGTGAGATTTGTCATTTGTTGGTAATTTGCATATTTTCAATTTTATTTTTATAGATTGTGAGATATTAAAATTGGTTAGTTACATGCAAAATCCTGTTATATCTAAATTAGCTGTAAAGCCTGCTGAGATAAGAATTCAACAGAATATAAAAATTGGCTTTGTGTCATTTAGCTTCAATCTCTTCATCTAATGAAAGAGGTAACTTTCTTTTTTGATGTGGCATAGGTGAAATTTAAAACAACAGGCAAATTCGTCATTACCTTACTTAGTGGCAGTGGACATGAGGGATTGAAGGCAGCATAAGGTAAGAAACAATATAGCAGAGAGGAGTGGAAAGAGATGTTACACTTTCCTTTCCTTCTTACCTATTCCCTTTACTTACCTATTTCCTTTTTTTCTTACCTATTTCCCTTTACCTTTCCTTTCCTTTCCTTCTTTCAGTCTTGCATGTGCAATAACTGAAGATTGTGGAGGTGGAGGCAAGGTATCTAACTTTCTGGAAAACCCATGAAATTTTTATCACTCTAAAATATCCATAGAAAAAACAAGGGAATTTTGATCACTCTAGAAAACTCATGAAATTTTACTTCTTGAAAATTTGACATCTAGTAAGAAAATTTGGAAGTAAAATCAGCAATTTTTTACTTATACATACTGCTACAAATGTTGGATTTTTACCCTAAATTGTAGCAATTTTCAGTTACGATCATTAGCGAAAACTTTGCAATGAAATTAACCACAATTGTTTTCTTGTGAAAATGCTATCTAAAAACGATTTTAAGGTGTAAAGCAGTGGTCTCCAAAATGTAGTATGCATATCTCAGGGGTACATAAGTCAATATGTAGAGGTATGCCAAGAAAATTTTAACTTTCTTTTTAACTTTTTTTGAACATGTGTTTTATATTGACAGGAAAAAATTAATTAAAGAATAACAAATACTAACTCGTAATTTTAAATTACATGATCATGAACACAATAAATATTATGATTATATGAATATCATTTTATTAGAATGCCCATTTACAGCAAAAAAATTACCCCGCAGCTGTATTTTCCGTAGGGTACACGATGTAAAAATTTTTGATCACATACCCTTAAAAGTGTACCTGTACCTTTTAAATACTGGACATGTTTTTCTTACTTTTATGTAATATAATTAATAACATTTACTCTAAAAATTAAATGTCTAAAGGGAATTAAAAATAAATTAAATTTCTATACTTATTTACAACTATATAAGATCTAAAAAATTTTTATGTACAGAAAGTTATGAAAACTCCCTTGAAATTTAGCATTTTTACCCTGAAAAATCCAGGGGATTTCAATTTATTGTCTTAGACACATTGGGAAGGCGTGAGGCGAGAGAGAATCTGGTTTAAAAAGTTATCCATGTTGTTGCATGTCTTGCCTTTTATATAGTACAATATGCAATACAGGGGGAAGTTACTGTATGCTCAATTTTGTAAACAAGCTATTTTGACAAAACCTTGACAGTTTTCTAATTATATCATTCTTTTATAGGTATTTTATGAACGATGTCGCTTTTATTATAAGCCTGAAGACTTATATAAGAAGATATGACACTAGTAATAAATTAGTTTGTGCCTTATGTTAATTTTTTAATATTGAAGCAGTACAAAACTTCTTTTTAGATATTTGTAAATAATAAAAGGCCATTTGTAGCTTTAACGCATATTTTCAATCATGTAGCTTTTTGTCATAAATCATGTTGATGTATATTTTGTAGCTTTTTTATTTTATATGATCAAAAAATTCCACTTGAACTTCGGTGCCAAATATTATTTTAAATTTTTCTAAGTTACTGCAGTGGTTGCAGAAAGTTATTCAGTGGTTTGATATTAATCAGAAATATTTATAGCTATTATAAGTGAAACTTGTGTAATTACTAAATTGGTAAATAAAGAAGTCTGCATGTTACACCATTTTTTATGAGTCCAGTCAAGATTTCAGTCTAATATTTCATATATATATGCAGTGCACTCCTGATTTAATAAAATAAGCAATCCCAATGTAAATTGCAGTGTGAATATAATGATTAAAGCAGATGATTGTTTTGGAAAAACTTACTTTTCCTTCTTCTGTACGAATAAGCCAAGAACATAACACTAAAGATTTTAGTGTTAAGTTCGAATACTCACAGAATATAGGAGACATTCTTAAAGTTGAGATCATGCTCCTATTTCAGATAGACTTATCATATGTCCCATTTTGCTTTGGTTTAAAGATAGATCCCAAAGTCCCGGTCAATTTGCCATTTTGTTTCCGTAAGTTACAACTGTGAGTCAAAATATTAGAATAGGGCATTTTATTTGTCATTTGAATTGCATTTAGCTTCATTTCAGCATAGTAAATTTGAAAAAGAACAGCGTTTGATGTTTTAATAAATTTACATGTTATTAAAGTAAATTAAAACTGTAAAAGATTTAATTTTGAACAAATATTGTAGTTTTTAACAATGATTTTCATTATTCAAAATATTAGAATACTAAAATAGGTGGTTCAAAAAATCAGAATACTTATGAATTTTCCTGAATAGTTCAGAAAGTTGCATACATTAAGCATAAAATTAGCTTCTGCTGGACTTTAGTGTTTTTTTGTTCATTTTGTGTGAAACGTGGGTCATTCGTATGACATAACGGCATTTATAAAGAATCATATTATTGATTTGCATAAACAAGGCTGTAATCAGTAATATATCACCCATGGCCCCAACATCCTAGGACGGGCCCCCTGCCCAAAATTCTTTAAGGGCCCCTATGGGCTGCGGACCCTTGGACATTAGTTCCATTTATCCCCCTCCCTTTATGACGAACCTTGGAAAAAAAACGAACTCAAAAAAATTCATGGACAATTGAGCATTAATAATATGTGGGGGGGGAGGGGGGCGTAGAGAGCCACTACCGTGAGTTGCACAGGATCCTCAGATTTTGAATAGGGCAAATTTTGTCAGCGCCCCGAGTACAAGTAGTGTTTCTTCCTGGAAAAATGGAAACGATGCAATGGTACGGAGAGTGTGATTGATCTTTTTTGTCACGCCATATTTTTAGGGACAGTGACCATGGACATAGCCATGAATTGGGCCCTCTTTGATAAAAAAAAAAAAAAAAAAAAAAAATCTTGTTACTTTGTTACTTTTCAAATTTCTCAAAGTCATAAAAACCAGTGCCTCTTTTTTTTTTAGCAGCTGTCAATTAGTCAATTAGAAAAGACCCTGAAAGGCGCACGGCTCTGCCGGGCCCCCTTTCACAGCCGTTTGTCTCTGGCCCCCTGGCTGTAGCCATGCTAGCCACCCCCTTGTGGGGGCCATGATATTGCCAATTACTTAGAATGTTCTCAATCAAGTGTTAGTAGAGCAATAAAACAGTATTTTAATGATGCATATTTTGAAAACAATCATCTCGATAGTGACGAAAGCCAAAAACTACTCAGGGATGATAGAAAGCTAAAGAATATTGCTAAGAAAAATTGTTTAGAAGTGGAAAGAACACAGTGTTGATGTGTGTAAATGTACAACACTAAGACGTCTCCATAAACTTGGATTTCATTCTCGTGTACCAAAGATAAAGCCTCTCATGACTAGTAAACAGAAAAGGGACAGAGTAAAGTGGTGCAAAAAAAGGCTTTTATGGGGCTTGGATGATTGGAAAAAGGTATTGTTCAGTGAGAGTATGTTCTGTGTATCATATGGTGATCAAGGTGTTCGTTTATGGCGAATGAAGCAAGAAACATATTACAAGGAATGCATGAAGCGATCAGTGAAATTTGCAGCCAGCGTAATGGTATGGGGTCGAATGACTGCAAATGTTCCTGGAAGACTATGTGTCACTTACGAAAGGATTAACTCTCAGATATATCAAGAAATTCTTGAAAATTTCATGATACTATCTTCGGAAGATTTGTGTGATGACGATTTTTTTTCCAACATGATTTAGCATCTTGCCACAGATCATTTTCCACTATGAACTGGCTTACACAACACCAAATTAACGCACTTCCCTGGGTGGCTAATTCACCGGATTTAAATCCAATTGAGAATTTGTGGGGAATAATGAAGAAAAGACTTCAAGAAATTCCACCAAAAAACAAAGTTGATCTCATTTCCAGCATAAAATTGGTATAGTCATGTCTGGGCAGAAAACATTGTGAGCCACTTGTAACTAACTTGCCAAATAGAGTTTGTGCTGTTATAAAATGTAAAGGTGATGCTACAAAATATTAAGCAATCACTGTTTTTGATTTTTTTCTAAATAAGGTGATTTACAAAGCATTATTCTAATATCTTGAACCAGGTAAATGTTATTCTACTATTTTGATTTTTTCCAAGTGTGAATAATCATTTTCATTTTTGTATTATTTCCTTTAATTTTTATGCTAAAATATTCAACAAATTATATAGTTTCTTGCATTGTGAAGTTTTCTCCTGTATTACTTTTTGTATAAGTGATACATAAAAAGCCTTTTTTCGAAATTCATTTTTTTGTTATTATTCTAATATTTTGACTGAGTTGTACTATGCATTTATTGTTTTATTTGCTTTTATTAACTTCTGTGTAGAAAATAGTGAGGTGTTAATATAACTGGAGAGCAAACTTCACAGAAACAGCATGCTGCTATTTTCATAACCTCCTTAGTACAGCAAAGGTATTGTGGCTTGATAATATTGAGAACTAGAAAATGTACCTGGCATTGCCCAGGAATTAAAATGCAAACTGAAAAATACTACACCAGAACTTATAGTGGATTCCTGTACAAATTTTTTGAATGTGGCTAGTTCTGTGCATGGGAATGACCTCAATAGGTAGAAAAGCTCTTTGCGCTGTGCGTGGAGGTGGCCCCAGTAGGTAGAAACGTTTCACTCCATAATGTGGAAACAAAAAATATCTAAGACATAGCTCGATTAAAAAAAATTATAATTATTCAATAGATGGATTTATGAAATTTTTTTTCTGGAGTAGTCTGTGATATATTTAGGAGCAGCTGTTAAAATATAAGCATTGGATGGTACGTCAAATTTTTTATATTGTAATGTAAAAATCAGTATGATTTAAAATACATAAAATGTATATATATTTTTATAAATTAATTTAAATGTGCCTATTAATCATAGGAATTCTATTCAAAGTTTGTTTGAAAGAGAATTTTTCTATTTTTCCAATGGTGTCAAGATGAAGCTCTGTGATAATATTTTAGGTTGTTAAAAAATGCATTTCTGTGATAATTCCCCAAAATCATTTTAAATCAGGCTGGAACATAAAATAACTAGCAAAGTCACCCACGGGGTTCACAGCTTCAAACGATTATACTATTATACACAATACCACCAGGAAAAATGGCACTGATCTGTTATATAGAATCGAGAGGAAATTACAGGTCAGAGCTCTTTAGTGTAGATAATTTGGGAAAGATCAAATGAGTCATCCCTACGTCATGGTTATCCTTTATTTTATAATTATAACTGGAGACAGCTACTTTTAAAAAATATTAATCGAAAAATTCTGGTAGCCAGGTGCTGTTGTCATTAACCTAAGCATGTTTCCTGGGGGTAAAGAGGAGCTTGATCTGTGTGCGAAATAGTTTATGGCCCTGTGGTAAGGAAGATGTGAACAATATAGAGCTGAAATGTGACATTTATGTTTCAGAAAAATTTTTACAGACTTTTTTTTTTTTTTTGGTTTAATAATTGAATTTTCTGGTTTTTAGTTAAATATGAAGTTAGAAAAATCTTGAAATTGCCCCCTCTGGAAAATTACAATAAAATCCCAAAATCATTGTAAATCAAGCTAGAACATAAAATAACTATGAAACTAATTTGAAATTTAAAAATATAATGTCGATGTGTACCTATGTACCAAATTTCATGAAGCTCCAATTTTCTGCTACAGACATCTTCTTTTATTATGTTAGATGTTGCATTGCACTTTTTGTCATACTACTTGAAGCCAGAATGGCTTGCTCAGTTACATTGAAAGGAAAATTATGCTTTTGCTTGAGTTATTGTTATAAATCACTGATGAAGACTGACAAATTCATATCACACAGCCAGCCTCATATTGATTAAACTCGGGCTACAACAGTAAAATTCATCTGCACAGAACACACCAATTTGTAAAATTATAAATTTGTTATTTTGTGAATGTCGCTTATAGGTGGATTCTGTGAGCATGAACTTGGGCCGTTGCAGCCTGAGTTCAACTTATAAGACTAAGACATTTGTACTGTGACTTTGTGGTTCTCACTGAAGCAGGAAACCAAAGTTTGTTTCAAAATGGTCATTTGTTTTAATCATTATATTTGTGCATTAATTTACATTGTAATTGTTTCATTTATTATTACACAAAGTCGTGTTTTGTGCTTTGTGATGTATTATATACCACTAATTTTCATAATGTAACACTAGCTTCCTTAGATTTTAATTTTAGACTCATATATGGTTGTTATGTTTTCCCATATTTAACATTCCTACATTTAATGTGTAAAATTTGTAAGTATTGCATACAAGTATTCATAGGCGCCGAGTTTTCAAAATCTCAGGGGGGTAATCCTTTTACACTTGCACCATTTTTTATCAGTTATACAACTTGAGCCCTTAGGCTCCTGGACTCACTTTCTCGTTGATGGACTAGATACAATATCATCTATGCAATGAATTTTCTCCCTTCGAGGAGCAATTGGAGGTTGAATGTGGGGGAGGGGAACTACAAGATACTGTATCCCCCCCTCGTAGTCGGCACCTATGCAAGTATTATTTGGAACATGCTGTGAAAGATTTTTTTAGTGTTTTCAGTAAACTTATAACATCCTTCATATGAAACCACATCCAAAAATCACTGACAATTTTACAAAAAATATGTGAAGAATGGGAGTGAGAACAATAGCTGTAGTAAAGGCTGTGTTGTGTTTGAAAGATGATAGAATAAAACCTGCTGTGTTTAAGAGAGATAAAGGAAGACATATTTAGTTTAAAGAAAATTAGTTTATTAAATTGCAACTTTAAATTAATTCAAATTAACAAATACAAAAACACTGCTCACAGGCAGGCAACTCAGGAAGAATTAACATTAGAATTTTAGACAGTCATTAGAATTTTAGAATTTTATCAACTTAGTTAGAATTAAGGAATTAGCATAAAAACTTTACTCAAAACAATCTATTTTATATTCCATCAGAAAATCATTAACAAAAATATTAAATTTAAAATAATTTTAGAATTTACCCAGGCTCTTATAAATTTATGAAGGTTTAGAAATTTGCTCTCAGAATGAAGTTTTAGAATTTTAAATTTACAGTATAAAATTTAAATCATACATTTAAAAAAAATATTGAGAAATCATATTCAGAATTATAGAAACTAAGAATTTTTAAATAAAACATTTGTATTCACCCGGTTAGGCCATCAAACAGGGGGGAAAAGTTCCAATAATAGAGCTGCACAGGGATGACAGAAATTTACTATACTGGTTTTCTAAACCGGATTTCTTGGGATCAGGAGAAGATTCATCAGCAGAGGCCTAACAACTACTTCTGGATCTCCAAGATCTTCTTAAAACTACCATACGAACTTTCTTGAGACGCTTCTTCCTCATAGCACACGTAATAAACTTTCGCAACACATCTTTCCGTGAGTCACTTCGTGAATTACGCGACAAAAGTTCGAAAAACCATCATTTAAATTAAAACAACAAATGTTAAAAAAAAAAGTACGCGAGGAACTTAACGTTCCATAGAAAATCTCGCGTGGAACATAAGTTCCAATGAAAAAACAAGGACGCGCTTCACGCGCTAACACACGATGAGGGATTTCAACAAAAAACTGAAACCGAAAAATTCTGCGCGCGTATTTATACGTGCGGAAAAAAGGGCGAAGTTTAGACAAACGGCAGCAATTAAAATTCGCTTACCGAAATTAGAATTGCCAAAATAAAATTCATAATTCCGAGAGCAGACAATCCGTAAAAACGCGAACTAATTAAAATAATTCACGAATTCCAAAGAGGCGTGAAACACGCTTAGGTGGCGCATCAATTGCGGTAAAAAGCCCGCTAAACAGGATTCCGAAAATAGCCGCAACTGAAATTTTTTAAATCACTGAAACATGGAAATAACTTGAAACTGTAGAACAAATGGAATTTCTAAACAAAATGGGAAAAGAGGCATCAAATTAAAGGGAATTTTAAGGGGAATCAAATAAATAAATAATTTTTAAAATTTACAAATCAAAAGTAATATTAATTTAAGGAATGGAACATTTTTAATTAAGAATATTATAAAGAAAATTAATTTAGAAGATTAAAAACATTCTAATTAAAGAATAAATGAAAAAACCAATAAATATTATTTAAATATTACCAAATTGAGAATATTGAGCCAGGGAAAAAGAAATAAAAGTAAATTTTCAAATCCCTAAATTCTAAAGCAACCCAACAGCTGATACAGTAAAACTGCTTAAATTTGTACCAAAGTACTTAATTTTCTTACATATACCAGAATAGAGAAATTGCAATAAAAGTGGAAAAAATTGTCTCCCATCTGAGAGGCATGATCAAATTGCAAAACTGTAGAATATTTCCCATTGCTGTATAGAAAATGAGAGGGGAGGGGGGTGTCAAGCTTTTTTATATTTTCCCATTCCAGATTCTTCTACTGTCCTGATAGAAACCCCTGATAATGCCTTGAATCTAATATAGATTTCTGTAGCACCCTCAGGGTGGACCTGAAAATTGCAGGGCCTTTCTGTGTAACATTTATTTCATTTTAGTATATAATTATATCCCAAACGCGAAAGGCCAGAGTGTATACGAAGCCAACCCCCTCCGCTCACATTACACCCGGATATTGGCTGGCTTTCGAAGCGATCGCCAAATGTATCACGTGACGCGCGCAGAGACTTTCCTTCTCAAGGTTATTTCGGAGCGAGACACGTGATATTTCTCCTCTTCTGTGCAGTCGCATTTACTCGCATTTACGTTCAAGTCATAACTCAATAATTTGTTAAAGTTATAGCTCTAAGGCAGTGTTCTTCAACCTTTGTCATCCCGCGGAACCCTTTATTGAGATATTTTTTTTATGGAACCCTTCGTTCAGTAGCACACCCAGATTTGATTTTAGGAGGATGTGTCATATTACGTATTACATGTTATAAACAAGGTGCGCCCCTGCCTTTGTTATAAAAACTTTTTAATAAGTATTTGTATTATACATACATATGTCGAACATTCGAATTGCAGTATCGACTCGCGGAACCCCTAAAGCGTTTGTGTGGAACCCTAGGGTTCCGCGGAACACAGGTTGAAGAACACTGCTCTAAGGCAATGGATTGATTTTTACTTTCATATATATAGGCGAAAATTTGAATTCCGGTTTTTGTCGGGAGAGCATGTTTCAAGCAACCTTGACCACGAATCAGACGTTTTTAAAGTCATGCATGTATGTGTTTGATGTGTGTGCGAGTACGTGAGTGTGCATGTGTGAGGGCGTGAGTGTGTCAGTAAATCTGTGGAGATGATATCTCACAAACGAATGAAGCGATTCGAACGAAATTTGGTACAAAATTACAATTAGGGAAAACCGGAAACCTGTTGCTTAATGTTAGAACATATATTAGCAAAATGAGATTTCTTTTAGCAAAATGCTAATTCCTGACTTGTCAATATATATATATATATAAATATATATATATATATATATATATATATATATTATATATATATATATATTATATATATATATATATAATATATATATATATATAATATATATATATATATATATATATATATATATAATATATATATATAGATACTATAGCTTACTAAAATATGAAGGATACTATGCAAATATTATTAAATAAAGAATTTAAAGTTATTAAGTAAATGGATTGATAATGCAAAATACATTAAATTTATTGCGCAAATGCAGCTCATAAATAAAATGATTTCAATAATAATAGAAGTTTGAAAATCCAATGAACGAAAAGTAAGAAGATGTAACACGATAAACCTAACTTTTTTAAAAACACCCACAGAATAAAATATAATACAGCAAATCATCAATCAAATGGATAAAAAATACAAAACACAAGCTATCAAGTTACAGAAAATCAACCAAATTAAAAGGTATGGAAACAAAAAAAGAAAAACTTAAGCTAAATTCAACTATCTAACAGGCTTACAAAACAAAAGTAAAAATCAACTAATCCTCAAGCAAATGGGAAAAAAATAAATAAAATAAATATCGAATCAACAAGTCAATGAAAAATATAAAGGTATGGAATCGAAATAAGTATAACAAACGAAATCAAGCACAAACGCATTACACGTGGACGAGGCTCTAAGCCTAAATCATGAATTGTTAACCTCTACAAAAATCTAATCATGTCCAAGTTTTTTGTAGAAGCAAACACAAAAATGTATGTTTCTGAAGAAATAGATAGATTAAATCTATAAACTATTTCTACTTGGACGACATACATAAAGAAGGAATAAAAAAGAAAAAATGAATACCTGGAAAAAGCACAGCGTATGTACAATCGAGTCAATACAGGGTACACTGATAGAAGAGACCAGTGTTGCCATTCGTAAAGAAAAAAATAAAAAACCATTTACTGTTGCCATTCATAAGAATTGAAAAACTGTGAAGCGAAATGTTAAGAAAAAGTATTAATATACAAAAAGAGCTACTAAAAAGAGGGGCAAATAATAGTAATGCTGAAGTGGGAAGTGAATGAAAAAAAAAAAAAAAAAAAAAAAACACACGAGAATGGAGATGTCTGGCTAATATAAGATACTATGAATAGAATTATATGATACTATGAAAAGAATTATAAAAATCCAGCTATTTTAAATTTTTTAACAATACTATTTACTAAATAAGAGGGATATTTATATAAATTACTAGTAATTTTGAGATTATTGATATGCATAGCATGAAATTTTTTATCAGATAATCTATAAATTCTAAAAAGCTGATTGAGTATAATATTTCTAAACAATTGAATCGAGTTACAGGAATTAAAAGGTAAGATTTTATTAATATTAAAATTATAAAAGTCTTTTTTATCATAAATTTGTAACAATTCTATTAGAAGGATCAATAAAAAGATTTAAATCCAAAAAATTAACATTTTTACTAATAGTAGCTTCATTAGGAATTAATTCCAAATTGTCTGGATAGTAATCTATATCTATGAGATAATTTTCTGTATGTACTAAGCAAATCAGATCATCAACATATCTGTAAAAAGTATAATCTATTGAAGTAAATGACTTTTCATAATGATAAAGGTATAAATTAGCTAGCATACTGCTACTGCAGCCACCCTGTGGAACTCCTGAGACTTGTAAGTATAATTTATTTCCTTGAAAAATATAATTATTGAAAATAACAAAGTGAAGAAGTTTAGGAAAATTTATAAATTTAATTTGATTTGAAAGAGGTGTAATATAAGCATTATATAGAACTAAAATAACATCATATAGATCAGATATCTTAATATTATTAAAAAGATCTTTAAAATCAAAAGTTTGAAATCCTATTATTTTTCTAAGAGATGTTAATTTATTCTTTAATTCTTTACTATTATTTAGAATATGGTAATTATTGCTAGTCTGGCTTAAACTATTATTTATTAGATTTAAAGAATTTAGTAATAATTTACTCGCAGTAGTAGAGTAAGTATTATGGCCACTAGTAACTGTTCTAAATTTAATAGGATTTTTATGAAATTTTGGAATAAGCACTATATAAGGAAATTTAAGATATTTATATTTAATATTTAAATCACTATACATATTGATAATTTTCAATTTAATACTATTGATGGAATGTAAATCAGGTTTAAAAAGACTATTATTTTTTAAATAATCTAACAGAAATTGAATATAAAATTTTTTACAGATAATAGCATAATTATATAATAGCAATTTCTGTTAGATTATTTCTGTTAGATAATAGCAATTTCTGTTTTTAAAAAAGTTAGGTTTATCGTGTTACATCTTCTTACTTTTCGTTCATTGGATTTTCAAACTTCTATTAATATATATATATATATATATATATATATAATATATATATATATAATATATATATATATATATATATAATATGTAATATATATATATATAATATGTAATATATATATATATAATATGTAATATATATATATATAATATGTATATATATATATAATATATATATATATATATTATATATATATATAATATATATATATATATATATATATATATATATATATATATATATATATATATATAATATTATATATATATATATAATATATGTATGTTATATATATATATATATATATATATATATATATATATATATCTTTATATTTCACAAAAAAAAAATCCATAAATATCAAATTAGTGTGATTTTACATTCTACGGCATAAATATACCTTTAAATCGGTATACAACAATTAAAGTTTATTTAGTCCTTCAGATCTATAATTGTTATATTAGATCCATTTCTGTGACGGATAAAACTGAGTGTAAATGTATATTGTTGGCAACCCACTTAAAGCTGTAAGTCACAGACAATTTATCTCATGTGTGTACAAAAAATAATAATATAATTTTACTCTAAATAATTTTGAAATGCAGATTTTGGTGGGAAAATTTTACAATTTGCCATTGTTTTTAACGAATTTTTTTTAAACATCTATTTCACAGGATTTAGATGTTTAAAAAGATATAGTGGCTAATATGGATGCAGCATAAAATTACGGAGGAGGTAGGGTTCATGAAGGATTTCCACTTCTTGTTCGGGAGAGAGATGTCACTTCCTATTCAAAAATTTATATTTTCATTTCAACATCTGTTTTTCAGACTTTGCTTTAGGTACAGCTTAGATGAAGACTGATATAGATTAAATATTGAATTCCGGAGGTATTGGTAGGGTTCACTAAGGATTTCCTGGTCTGAATATGTAACTTCTGGTTTGTCCAATAATTCATATGACTGCATGAAATAAGTGTGCTAAAAGTATAGAAATACTTAACAGTTATTTCGAAATTGAAGTGTACACATCACTTTCCATTGCATAAAGGCTTTTTCATATTTTTTTAATTTTTTGTATTAAAAATTTCAATTTTGCCAAACTTAGACGTGCGAAAGGCCAGAGTGTAAAAATTTCAATTTTGCCAAACTTAGACGTAAAAATAATTGTAAAATATATTACTAATTTGAATGAACGATTACACGTATGTAAGTTGCTGGAAATGTAATTGGCCAGGGAATTTTTAAATGCAAAGTGCAATTAATTTTGATATTTGTTTACCATATTTAAATTAGGAAATATTTTTATTTATTTTCCAATAACATTTAAAATTCTTCAATTTAATAATAAAATATTTAAAATTAAAATAATTTAAAAGTATAAAAGCATTAAAACTTTATCCGTTTTTAAATTTTTAAGAAAATTTACTTGAAACTATCACGTTGTAGAACCCCAAGGGTTCCGCAGAACAAACACATCTTGAAAAACGCTGCATTATCCTACGTGTGTCGAAAAAGCAACATTGCTCCCACAAACTGAAAAATGTCAAGCAAATTTCCTTAAAATGTTACAAATTTTGCATTTTAAAATGACAAATATTTTATTATTTCCTCCTTTCAAATAATCTTCAAATTTCGTTACGGATTATTGTACTATATAAGAATTGAATATTATACGGATTCTACACATATATTTTCTACGAAATTAGAATCGTTTCATTCAAATAATAAATTATATGCATGTGTGTCGAACATTTCTTTAACTAATTTCAAACAATCCATATGCAGTACACAAAGTTTTTAAATACATGTATTTTAATAGTATTACTTGAAAACCACATTAGTCGGATTGTTATTTGATTTATAAATAATCAAACCAGTTTTTGAAATACTACTGTATATTTTGATAAGTTTCTCATACGCAATCTGATATGCATCAAATTATGAACAATATTCTTTATTAAACAATTCGTCTTTCCCCTCCAATTGCACGTGTAGCGAGAATAAACCAGAACTGGCGATAAAGCGACGTTTGGCGTGTGGCATGAGAGATTACTTCTGAAATTGTTGAATCGGTATACACTCTGGCCTTTCGCATCCCAAACCACCTGATCTTCCAATCAGAAAATCTTTCTTCCTTTTCTATGATTTGTTTTGTATACTCCTAAGTCTTTAATATACTCCTAAAGAGCTTCCCCTTTTCTTACTTGTGATCATTTGCAAATCAGCAAGATCTAAAAAATTGTCAATTTTGCTCAAATTTAAATAATTTTTTATCTATGATAGCAGGAATCTTTATAAGCATTCCTTGAGATTTGTGATATAGTGCTGAAATCCAATGATATTATATTATGTGAAGTTTATTAAAACTTCTTTAAGCAGTATACCTACTTTTTTCACAGTACATAATTTTTTTACTGTAGTCCTTAAAAGGTGCTTAATTTTTTTTAATAAATGTGCAAGAGCTCTGCTATCAACTAACAAAAATGTAATATTCCTACTATTACTTTTAAATTAATTGCATACCTACTTATTTAGCTTTCTTCTTGTTCAGTCACAGTTATGTCTTTAAAACAAAATTGAGTTTCATAAAAACTCAAAGTTACATCGATGCCAACTGAGATGTTAAATTTATCACAATCAAGTTTAGTTTTTTTTACCTAATAAGTTTCTTTTACTATAATTATTATAGTACTTAAGAGAATTATCTCATCAAATCTTTTATATTCAATAAGACAAAACAAAAAAAAACCTTGAATTTGAAACTGTACCAATTATTGCAAGCTTTTTACTGCATATAACATTAGAATTTTTTAGTCCCTTCAAAAACATTAAGACATGATTTTACTTTATAAAAAAATAACTCAAATTAAAAGATTGAGAAAAATTTTGTGAATTCTGGCATAATTTTCTATTATTTTCTTATAAAATATGAAGTGTACAAGATTTCCTTGAGAACTTTGTACATTTCATTGCACACCAGGTGAATCAGAGAATCCCACAGGGCCTCTCGCAAGAATTTTCTCAGTGGGGAAAACAACATAGAACACTTTTAAACAAAATGTCTGCTCTAATTTCTTACACATTTACTACACTGCTAGCCATTAAAATTGCTACGAAGGCGGCATGCAACAAACGTCAAATTTGCATGAAAGATACTATATGCTTGGATATGCAAATGATTAGCATTGCAGCTCATGCACATAAAGCAGGTATGAGTAATGCCATCTACATTCTGTATAAAAGAGAAGATTGCACAGTGGGTTTCTCATTCGGAAATCGCATTTGAACGTTGGTTATTTGTGTGAAGATCGTATTATGGCTCGTGTAAGTAGGAGAAACTCCTACCAGCATATGTCGAAATTCGACCATGGCAGAATCATGGCCTATCGGAACTGCAATTTATCGTTCCGTGACATTGCTGCTCGCGTTGGTCGGGATCCCATGACTGTTAGATGAATATGGAATCGATAAGTCCAAGAGGACCATACTGAATGCCATGCAGGATCTCAGCAGCCTTGGGCCACTAATGCCCAAAAGGACAGATATGTTGTCCTCTTGGCCTTGTGGGATCCTACAGCCACATCACATACCCTGAGTCAGGAACTTGGCTCGTTTGCAGGATGACAAGTGTCTGCATGGACAGTGTGATGACGTGTGCAGCACCTTGAACTGTCATCATGACGACCATTTTTGCTGCTTCCTTTGATGCTGCAACAGAAACAGGAGTGCCTACAGTAGTGTGATTAACGATAATACTGGACACAAAAATGGCACCACGTCATCTTTCAGACGAATCCCGGTTCTGCATACAGCATCATGATGGATGTATCTGTGTGTGCAGGCACCGAGGAAAATGAACAATGCAAGCTTGCATTCATCATCATCATACGGGCCCAGCACCTGGCGTAATGGTATGGAGTACCATTGGATACACATCTCAGTCACATCTTGTTCACATAGCCGGTAATGTGGACAGCTGCCGTCATATTTCTGACGTGTTAAGGCCTGTGTATTCCTGCGTGTTAAGGCCCTATCTTCGATGCCTGTGTGACACCATCTTTCAACAAGATAATGCACGACCGCATGTTGCCCATGCTGTCCTAACCTTCCACAATACAGAGTGTGTTCGATTGTTGCCCTGGCCAGCACATTCTCCAGATCTGTCTCCTATTGAGAACATCTGGTCATAGGTTGCCGAGAGACTGGCATGCCACCACTCGCCAGCCACTACAATTGATGAACTCTGGCATAGAGTTGGAGTCGCATGGAATGACGTACCTGTATCTGTCATCCAAGCTCAATTCAACTCGATTCCCAGCCGTTGTTGCTGCCAGCGGTAGCAGCTCTGTGTACTGAATTCTGCGTGCCGAATACCCCAAACCATCTGCAAATTTAATTATGTCTTCCTTCTATTATAATGTATATGTACAATAAATAAGATTCTGCTATTTGCTTTCCTTCGTGGTGTAGCAATTTTAATAGCCAGGAATGTAGAAAATGTACCAGGGGTTTAAGCAGGGATAAATTGACTTTATTAATCTAAAAAAATAACAAAATAAATTTTATTCATATAAATATCGGTAAAAATTGCATAAACTTTGTGTACACCAGCACAGCGGATGTGATATAATCCCCACCCCCATATAAAAAATTATCCCCCTACCCCTATGAATACAATTTAAAATGACTCTAATTCTGTATAAGCAAAAATAAAAGATTCAAAAAAGAATCCTTTCCCTAGGAGAGAAGGCTTGAAGCACAAGTACAGTCACTTACAACCGACCTCAGATGGGAGATATATAATATGTGCAGAATCAATAATCGTAACAGTTTCATTCTCTTAATAAACCACATATCAACTCAAAAAAATAAAAAAAATTGTTAGAATACGGAGATATACATACATCATTTTGTTAAACTATGGCATTGTGGTAATCTTACTTTTTTTGATGCGATGAAATAAATATCAGATAACTTAAAAATTGCAAATTTTGATGTATATTTAAAAAAATAAATAAATATGAAGGAATTGTTCCATGGTTTCAGTTCAAGCATCATTGGAAAGAATGTTCTTTGATTTTTCCAATGGTATCAACATAAAAACTATGATAATGTTTTCCGTCACTAAGGGTGTGAATTTCTGTGAAAAATGCTCAAAATTAAAATAACTAAAACACTATTCAGCGTATCCTCAAAACAACTATATGCTGCATTATTATTTTATTTGTGCTTAAATATGTTGATAAGTTTTCCTTTACGCAAAGTATTTTTGTAAGTAATTTCAAAGTATTTTTGTAAGTAATCCTTTATGCAAAGTTTTTTTTTTTTACTTATTGATTTCCTGTTCCATATCGTCTTTTTAACTTCAGATTTGTTGATTCTCTTGTACTGACAAAGGAGATCCAGTGTATTCTCGAAACAACTGTATGCTGCATTATTATTTTACTTGTGCTTAAATATGTTGCTTAAATTTTCCTTATCCTTTGCACAAAGTGTTTTTGTTTATTAACTAAAAAACTACTTCAAATTAAAAAAAAAAATCTCACCAAGATACACTGTCCTTCATCCTAAAGTACCTGTGTACCAAATTTCATGACTGTACGATGCTTAAATTTCCTGCTACACACCGCACACACATGGGGCGCGGTAGCCCATTGGTTAGCGCGCTGGAGTTGCACTCGGTAGGCCCGGGTTTGATTCCAGCCACTGCCAAAACTGCCGCCGTGTTCATGCGGAGTACGATCACGTTAAACATGTGGGTCCGAAAGTCCTTCCGAGAGGTTGGTGGTAGGGGAAGGAGGGTACGGTCCCTGTGGATGCCTCCCCCACTGGGTTCCGGTCCAAATTGGGTGGCACTTCCCGACCGTCCAAACAGTTACCTTACACCTTTCTGGTAGGTCGGACGGTCTGGGTTTTCAACATTCAACACCGCACACACATGGAAACACAAACATCTTCCTTTATTCTCACTTCATTTGGAAATTTGTATTTCTCACCCAAATGTCTCTGTTTTTGAGTATAATTCTTGGGATAATACATCTGCTTTACATAAGGCTTGTGTGGATAAAATATGTTTGAAACTTTTCCAACAATTACCTCCTTGTTCTATCAATGCTATTCCATTTGTTAATGAAAATGCTGTAATAAATTTATCTGCAGTTCCCCTTAACAAAACTGAAATTAATATCTTTAAACTATAAAATAAACAAGAAAGATCAATCACATAAAGCATTGATTATGAAACACTTTCCAACTACAATGCAATTTTATTTAAACATCTCTAAAATGCGATACATTCAGTGGTAATATTTTTAAAGTTATCACAATACTACAATAATTTATTATATTTGAAAACTTTATTGAAAAAAAATGAACTTGATTCAAATGACATCATTGAAATATAAATTGCCTGGCTCTATGAAAAAACAGTAAAAATTTCATTCATAAACATTTATTCTATTCTTTTCATTCATCACAATACAACAATAATTTATTTTACTTAAAAACTTAAAGCCATGGAGATAAAAGTAATTTATTAACTCTGTGTTTAAAACTTTGCCGAAAAAGTCTGCTATAAAATCGTTTGTTCTTTATATAAAATCAATGACTGTTTCATTCATATCAGCTATATTGCAAACTCCAGCACTAAATAATTTTGCATTAAAGAAATTCAGGAATTCTTATACAACTCATCTTACAGCATGATATGTTTACAATCTCCATAAGTGAAAATTAAGCTTCGCTGTAGAAATAATCAAAACTTGATGATCATTTAAACTCAAATATATTGTAATTGCTTTATTTCAGAACACTGATGCACAGAACTTAAGCAAATATAAAGTGGTTTTAGGACGGATACAACACCAAATATAAATTATAAAGAACTTTAAAAATCACAATTTTGACACAAGATGGATGCCCCCGGCCATCCAAATGGTTTCTCTAAGTCCTCGGACGAGACGGATGGTCTGGGCTTTCGACAAGATGGATGCCCCCGGCCGTCCATACAGTTACCTTACACCTTTCTGGTAGGTCGGACGGTCTGGGTCTCAACAACAAGATGGATGCCGTATTTTATTTTGAAGTGGGTCACGTGATTTCTTCATATAATGGGTGTAATTAGTATTTTAATTTCTATTTAAAAAACTTATATATATTTTTCTGAAAATTTTTTATGTATTTTATGTGATAATTTGAATATTTCCTAAAACTTTCAAAGCAATTTGTGAATTTTAAACTAGCTTAAAAAATGTTTGAAACATTAAATCCAATAGGGATCAATGTATTTCATTTTTTCAACACGGGTTCAATCCAAAACTAATTGGGTGATATTCATTTATATTCCCATAAGTCCCATCATTCCCCCAATTTCATTTTGATAAAGTTATTTTTACGGCAGTTGTACTAATGGACAGACAGACAGAATAAACAAAGTCAAACACTTTTCAACTATGTTGTAAAGTATTGAAAATAAAATAGTATGGCAACATGTCAACTAATTAATACTTTAAAATCAAAGATAACCAAAAAATAGGTTTTAAAAGTCTTATTAAAATCTCCTTTTTATGACGTATAAAATCACACAGCCATAGCGCTTTCGGGCACTATTATGCCCTTCATCAGTGGCGAAGTGAAAACAAGGTGCGAAACATTTGTGTTTCGCACCTTGTTTTCACTGAGGGAGGGCATAATAGTGCCGGAAAGCTCTATGGCTATGTGATTTTATACGTCATAAAAAGGAGATTTTAATAAGACTTTTAAAACCTATTTTTTGGTTCTCTTTGATTTTGTAATATGCTTATTTTTTGTTAATTCTACTTTTGTAAATTTTTTACTTTTGAAAATTTTAGATTTTTTTTTACACATTACCTATTGTGTGTTTTACCACAAGCAAACACACCAAAAATGACATGTCCAATATTTCTTATATTCGCCATTATCTTTAATTTCTTTGTTTTGAAGAAAGAAAATAGTTGTCTGCTGCAGGCTATAGAGAATATACTAGATTGTCAAAAGGGGTGTGCAACAAACTACTTACTGGTCTACATAACAATCAAGTAATTTGAGCTGTATACAGGGTGATTTGAAACTTTAAAGGGTGGTACGGTACACCAAAATAAACTTTTTTTTTGTCAAAGAATGTATATCCGCAACTGTGTATTGGCACTAGAGGACACTGTTTGGCACATTTTCAAATCACTCGTGCTTTCTAAACTGTGACATTCACAACACAGATTTTGCACATGATGCAGCATTACATAAATTCCAATATGGTAGACATGCATTTAACGCATGGAACTGGAAATTGAAGAGGGTGCATCAAAAATGCTTCCCCCAACAGGTGAGTGCCAAATTGTGAAACATTTGAGCATTTGAACTGGCAACTTTGAGAAACTAAAATATTTCATGTCAACAGGCATGACATGGGTCGGCCGAGAAGTTCAAGCACTCTAGAAATGGAGGAAAACGTTCTACATGAGGTTGGGGAAAATCAGAGTACAAGCATGAGAGCTGTCACACATAGCCTAGGCATGGGCCAATCCATCATATAGAGAGTTGCATAAGCAGAAATTATATCCTTTCCATTTACAGAGAATAAAGGCATTGAAACCCAAGGATTATTCTCTCACTTAGAATTCACCCAGTGGTTCATAAAATAATGCATAGTATGCCCAGATTTTCCTTCATATATGCTCTTCACATATGAAGCCTGTTTTAAACATGAAAGAGTGTTCAACCCTTGGCAGACGCATCACTCTTGAATTGCCATAACCAAATGACGGAACGTTTTCCTTGTGAGCTGTTTCCAAAAGATGGTATTTGACACTAAGCCTAGCCTCAGGGTTGGCCGTGTGGTCTGGGCCTTCAACACTAAGCCTAGCCAACGGCCGTTCCATGCTGAAAACACCGGTTCTCGTTAGGTCACCGAAGTCAGGCAGCATTGGGCGCGGTTAGTACTTGGGTGAGTAACCACCTGGGAACACCGCGTGCTGTTGGCACATTTCGGGTGCGGTAGCCCGGTGGTTTGCACGCTGCCACAACTGCCGCCGTGTTCATGCGGAGTACGATCACGTTAAACATGTGGGTCCATAAGTCCTTCCGAGAGGTTGGTGGTAGGGGAAGGAGGGTATGGTCCCTGTGGATGCCTCCCCTACTGGGTTCCGGTCTAAATTGGGTGGCACTTCCCGGCCGTCCAAACAGTTACCTCACACCTTTCTGGTAGGTCATACGGCCTGGGTCTCAACAACAACACTAAGCCTAGCTTCTGAAAAAAATTCTCTATTCATCACAGTTTTTTTTTCCCAGGAATAAATGAAAGACTTACTTTCCATTTAATGAATATATTTAATATAAATTTTATCTTTTCTGAATGTGAAAAATTAAAATAGATTTAAAATTATTACTTTGATTAAAATTAGTTATCAGTTACATAGGGAAAATATCTGAATGATTGTACTCAAACCTTTATTTACTCATAGAGATTATGTACAATTATATATAATAAATAATAGGATAAAAGTGTTGCTATTTTTACTAATTAATACGCCTTTTGCATATGGTATATTTCAAAGCATTAATTCAAACACAAACCAACATTGCAATTTTTGCATTCATAAAAATTGTCTAAACTGTTTCTTTTCCTTCTCGATGTCACTATCTGCATCTTTTCTGTTACTATCTAGTTCATTTAATGTACTAATATATTTTTCCATAGACTGAAAACGTCTTGACCTAGCCATTCCTTAATCCTATATAACTTTGAAATTCCACTACTGCATATCCCTCACTTCAAAATTCAAACTTAAATAATTTCTTATATTTCAATAATCTAGCAATGCAATCATTTAGCAAAAATCAAAACAAGAACTCGTGCTAAATTATAACTTAGACAGAATCTGTGATAGCACTCGGTTTAGTTTAATAAACTAGTTTACAGTGTAAAATGCAGTGCAAATCAAGATAAATAAGCATGCATACATTCCGGAAACCATCTGGATTTCCTTCTTCACTGCAAAAAGTCTGGACTTAAACACCCAGATAGGCACAAGGCAATGTCTGCCAAACTGAAATGGCTAAATAACATCACAATATAGTGACACAAAAGGGAAATAAAATAAAAATAGAAACATTTACATTTAATAATAACATTTATCAAATTCCTTGTCAATACAGACTATCGTATATAGGTCAAACTAAACACTCCTTAAAATACCACTTAAAGAACATCAAAATTGTGTAAAATCCAAGAAATTAATAAATATTCTATTGCTAATCATTTCTCATGTTCATATTTTCTTGCTTCCCATTTTTGTTTTATTTCCCTTTTGTGCCACTATTGTGATGTCATGCACATTTAGGTCCAGACTTTTTACACTGAAGGAAGGAGATCCAGTTAATTTCCAAAATGTACATATGCTTATTTATCTTGATTTCTGTTGCATTTTATGTTGTTGATAAAAAGTAATCAATGAATTTAAAAGTTGTTTGAGGACTTTGAAAGAATATTCAATATATCCTGTTATCACAAATATGATTTTTGGAAAATTTTGACCTGACACCCTGTATAATGAAGTTACTTATTGATAGTATTTCCATGGTTTCGTATCACTTCAAACAAATGTGTTTCCATTAACAAAATCAATTTTTGAAATATTTCTGGTTGCAGGGAGTATCATGCTTCCTCAATAGCCAATATAAGTTTCTTAACAGAGTCATATTGCTTCCCATTGTTGTAAATTTGACCAGTTAAGATACCCTAGACATTCTCAATAGGGTACAAGTTTGGACTCAAAGATGACCAGTCCAAAACTTGGATATTTTGCCCTGAAAGCCATTGCTTGGTAGAACTGGAGGTGTGTATGGAGGCATTGTCATGCTGAAATTCCCATTCAGACCCACCAAGAAGCTCACCGAATGGAAGCAAATGCTGCTGAAGTGTTTCTTGATACTTCATTGAATTTTGTCTCTGGATACTTCATTGAACAATGGCAAAGGAGTTTGGACCATTAAAACCAAATAATCCCCCAAACCATCACAGATTTACCGCCCTGTTGTCTGCTGAGCAGGGTCATTTCCTCTTTCCTGAGGTCATGCTAATAAGAGTTCCAGCCATCCAAATTCCACTTTTTCTCATTACTGAGATCCATTTGCCTTCATAAGACATGTACTTTTGAGCCGAGCCCACTCCATCTGTCCTTATGACACAGTTTTAAACATTGTTTGCGAGCCATTTTCTTCAAAACAATGTTGCTGCATTTTCTGATACGTCTATGTATTGTGTCCTTTGAGATCTTTGCGCCAAGGTTATTTTTTAGTTGACACCAATCTCTGAATCCGTCGATCTGTCAGCACACTCGTTACATGAGACCGTCCACATCTTTGTTTTCTATCGAAATGGTAGTCACTGGCAAGTACTTGATATATACCATACTTTGATCATTTTAAAGTAATAGCAATTTCACGAACAGTCTTACCTTCGGATTTTAACTTTAAAATCCTTGAAATCTCCACATTCGTAAACTCCAAAGACTTCGGCATTTTGATTCACGAGCAGAAGTTATCTCTTTGCTTTCCTACCACTCAGGAAAAATGTCATTGCAACATCGTCATCATGCATTTGTAAAATTTTGCATAAAATGCTTAAATTATTACTTTTGAGACAGTGTTTTTTCATCAAACTTTTCAAAACGTGTAATTTTTAACACATTTTAGTGTTGTTTTATTAAATGGGTTTGTTTTATTTCATTTTGATTACATTTTAACTATTTAGTGTTAAATTTTATTTCATATTTTTCCTTTTAATGTTATGAGCATCTTTATTCTGTGCATAAACTTTTGGGACTGACTGAAATACCAAAATGTGTGGGTGGGAAGAAATGTCCAAACACGAAAGAGAATCCGTGGAGAATTCCCTTTGGTTTAAAAATTAGAATAAAGGGTGGTTGACAATGAGGGAAAAGTTTTCAAGTAAAAAGGAGACAAAAAAATAATTTAAAGCTTAATCAAGTCAAAACAGACAGCAACCAATAAATTGCATTAAAGATCATCAGAAATCTCATGAGCGATTATGATACATGTTTTTTATATAATAAACTTAAAAAGGGCTAGCCAGAACCCTAGAAAATCAACTCTCTAAGAACTAAAAATTGTTCTTCTACAAAAATGGCAGTTACTTTTCTCTGTTGTGCTAGATCACCTGATTAAAGAGATGAAACATTGATGTGAAGCTAATGTCAAAGTCAGGGGAGGTCACATTCCATATTAAAGCCAATTTGATTTGTTTGTATAGCATACAAAACTATTCCGAATGTTCATTCACTTAAAGGATAAAAAATATACTTAAATATATTTTCTTTAATTTTATTATTATACTCATGAATATATTAGTTACTCAATTGATTACCTCCTTGTAACATTTAGAATCACTCAATGCAGAACTTTTTCAGTTATGTCAAATTTACTGTCATATGCTTAACATTTAGATGGCAGAGCACCTATTCTAATTTTAAGTAGCCTCATTTGCAACATTTTGTTGAATTTGTAGTATGTATATAATATGCCCATTAAGCTTTTATATGTAGGTTATTTCTTTGGCAATAATTTACGTAATTATGACCTCAGATGAAGAGTATTAGAAATCTTATGCAGCAGAGTCTTGTTTTCAACTTTTTCTAGAACATTTTGTAGCAATGCATCTTCATTATTGAACATTTGGATATGTATCATATTTGTATTTATGCAAGTTTTACATTTTTCATATCTGTTCTAAAAACTTCAAAGTTATGATCTAATTGTATATTTTCTATAAAATGAATTACTTCATCGTGTGGAGAGTACATTTCAATTATAGTGATTAAAATATTTAGTTAATCATTAAACATTGAAAGAATATGCAATTGAAATATATGAAATGGATTGTGTGGATTATGCAATTGAAAGATCTGGTGAGGATAACCAGCGAGTGCAATTGAAAGAAATAGGAAGATCAATGTATGCTAATGAAAGAAATAAAAAAAATCAAGATGTGCCATTGAAAGAAATGGAAAAATCAGGGTTGAAAAATTATGTATAAGATACACGACACAATGATTTTAACGTTACATTGTATATTTGGCTTTTTCAGATGACAACATATATAACAATTTCGAAAACTTATATTTTGCTCAACTGTAAATTGACAATTATCAATATTGATAGCATCCACAAAAAGCAGTATAGTCCATATATTAAAATATTTTAATAATTCTTCAATTTGATGTCATTCTTGTTAATTTAACATTATTTTTGCAATTTTGATGATATTTTTGTTTATCTGGAGCAAAACATCGCCAAGTTGATATTTTGCTAAATTAGTCACCAAGTTCACCAAATGTATTGCCAAACATTACAGATAAATCTAGAGAAGAGATTTTCTTATATATAAATAACTAGCAAATTGTTAGGCATCAAAATGCAAAACTATTACCCAAAGTATCTTCTCTTGTGAATGGAACGAACTAGATTCACAAGAATAGCAATATTTCACATATTACATATGAAAGGTGAACATATTTCACAATAGTTTTAATTTTTTTTTTTATAAATTTATTTGAAAAATGTACAATATCTCGAGAATGATTCAAGCTACTATTGTGTTTATTCCCTAATGAAAACTTACATAATAAATAATCATTTACATAACATTGAAAATTCTAATTCTTTCAAAATTTCATTCGAAAATTTAGGCGTCTTCCAATCTTTCAATTGTATTTAAAATAAATAGAAGTTCAGTATTCACTGTTTATAATATTTGTACCAAATTTCATGCTCCATTCATTCGTGGGATAGCATATTCACAGGCTCATGGACACATATACACATTACCTTAAAAACGTTCAATCCGAGTTCAGGGATGCTTGAACCATTTTCCATTGAAAACTCGAATTTTTGATATCATCACAATATTTTCCCTATAAATTATACTATGCATATAGGAAAAGTAATAAATGGAAGAATCAGGGTGTAAAAATAAAGGGGGTATAATTAAAAGAAATAGAAAAATTCAGGATTGCCTGAAAAAATTTAGAAACATCATAGTTTGCAATTGAAGGAAATTGGAAACATCAGGAAACACATTGAAAAATCAAAGGGTGCAGCTAAAAAGAGCTAACAAATTAGGGTTGCAATTGAAAAAAATTGAAAAATCATGATTGTGATTGAATGAAATGAGAAAAATCAGAATTGCAATTGAAAGGAATGGAAAAATCAGGGTGTGCAATTTGAAAGAAACAGAAAATCAGGGTTACAAATGAAACAGATAAGTTGGTGAAACTGAAAGAAATGAAAAAAATCAGGATTGCACGAAAGGAATGGGAAATATCTGGGTTGCAATTGAAAGAAAGTGAAAAATCAGAAGGTGCAATTGAAAGAAATGAAAAATTAGGGATGCAATTAAATGAAATTGAGAAAAAATAAGAGATTCAATTGAAAGAAATGAGGAAAACCAAGGGATGAAATTAAAAGAAATGAAAAATAATGATTGCATAACCATGGTTAAAAACAATGTTGCAAGTAAAAGTAGAAATATCAGAGAGTGCAAATGAATGAAACTGACAAATTAGAATTGAAATTGAATGAAATAGAAAGTCAGGAGGTGAAAATGGATGAAATGGAAAATCATGAGGTGCAATTGAATATAATGAAAAACAAAGGAGTATAATTAAAAAATATGCAGACAATCAGGGTTGCAATTGAAAGAATTGGTGTTGCAATTGAAGCAAATAGAGAAATCAAGAGGTTCAACTGAAAGACATGAAAAATCAGGAGGTTCAACTGAAAGACATGAAAAATCAGGGGTGCAACTGGAAATGAAAGAAGGCAGGGTTGCAATTGAAAGAAATGGAGAAATTCAAATTGCAGTTAAAAGAGATTGAAAAATCAAAGGGTACAATTGAAAGAAACTGAAAAATCGGAGGGAATGAAAGAATTAGAAAAAACAAGGTTGCAATTGAGACAGGGCCGGCTTAAGGCACCAGCAAAACAAGCACTTGCTTGGGGCGGCATTTTAGTCAACAAGGTATTACATAAAAAAAAAATTCTGGGGCACGTGCAACCGCATTTACAAATGCAGTTGTATGAGATAAAAAGTAAAACAAAACACTGAATAAATGTTAAAAATTTGTTCCCAGATAAAAGAGTGAAAACGGCTATCATTCATTTTCTCCTTGGAAAAAGAGGACCAGAGGGCAAAAATGTGATGGCTTCCAGTATGTCACCCCAATCGTTTATCTTGCAACGCAAGTTACCGATAATTACTTTAGAGCACTGGGAGTCCAGTACAGCTGTCAACAGCATGTCTAGGGAGGCATATTAACCATTACTGTGAACTGCAAAAGCTTTTATGTGAAACTGGTTTTTGTTAACTATTCCATGAAAAAATCCGATGAGAGAAGGCACATTGCTTGAAATGATGGGATTCCTCCCTTCGAGGAGTAATACTAGCTCTAATCCCAGAATTGCCGTGCCAGGATACCCATCCTTGTTAATTATTCTTCTACTCTCCAAATCCGGAAATCATCTCCCCCATCACTCAGACACATAAATAAAGGATTTCTTTCACATCTATGCCAAAACAGATGTCCGCATTGGAAGTAATTAGAAAACTGGACAAGGACAGGTCTCAAAAGACATCTTTGAAACATCGGTGAATCATTGTAGAATTTATGGTACATGCACACCCCAAGCAATCCCCTTCGGCTATGAAACGTGTTTATCAATCATTTTGTTCTGTGTGAGATTTGTTCTGGGTTGAATCAGTTTAGTCGTACGTTTCGGTGAGAAAGTCAAATCCAAATGTCATTTTTCTTGCTGCATTCGTATTTCTTTCTAAATGTTATACAGTTGAACTCTTGACATTATGTAAAATATTCATCTAGCATTTTGTGTAATTATAAAATGTAAGGTAAGTAAGATATAATTATTTTATGATTGTTTAAATTTGTTTCTATTAACGTATAACATAGTAGATCTTCATCAAGGGGATCCAGGTTATTCTAAATTCCAGATGTAAAATCGGTATAATCTTTAATTTAAAGATCGTAATAGTTTTCATTATAGCAATTTATATACAGCATCTAGTTGAGTCACCTTTTAGCTAAAAGGTATTTTAAATTTTTCACACGGATCAGTATAATACTGTTTGTTTGCTCTTAGGGTGTTATACTAAATTTAGCTAATTGAAAGTTCTTAGAAATTGTTTCCTCGTTTTGCTCAATTTTTAGATTTCTTTTCTGTGTGCGTTTTCCCTACCTAATACTGTATTTATGCTTTCTTAAAAAAAAGTATGTATTAATATTAATTATGCTATTTACGGGAAATTTTTACTTTTTCGAATTATTCAAATTTTTAGTTATCAGGATTTCAGCTAAAGGTTCATTTAATTTGAAAAGTAACTATTGTGATTTGAATGAGGTAACTTTTTAAACATTGACCATATTCAACAAATTCACATCTTGCCGCTTTAAAACCCTTGTTATCTTATAAACTTGAAAACTATAAACGAATTATATCGGATCATAAAATTATCATTATTACATATATTATATTTTGCGTTTAAGTTATGGAGTAAGAATCCTATAGAATATAACATTATTTGGTATTTGAGTACTTACAACAAAATTTAATAGGAAATAATTTAGTTTTTAAAATTAATTGGAAATCATTCAAACTTTATTTTCTAAACCAACTGTCTCACATGTAGACTTCTTCTAATTTTTATTTTTCCATTTTAAATCATCGAAAAAAATGATGAATTCTCAAAGAATTTTCATTCTTTCTGATAAATAAAAAGTAAAAACAAATACTGTAAATTTCTTTAACTTTCTAAATTATTTCAACTGTTGAGTATAATTGAAATTATGTTACTATTTAATTGAAACTTTTAAATTTTGCATTTTAAGCATGCACTTTCCTTATAATTTTTTTTATATAAAATTTTAATTCTTGCAGTGTGATGCAAGAAATGTTCTCTCAGAATATTTTTTCAAGCATATAACAAGACATATTCTTATAAAATTTTATTTCAATCCGTTGAGTATTTGTATTATAATATTGCGAAAAGGACATTTGCTCAAATTGTGAATGACTAGTGCAAAACTACAAAAAAAAAAAAAAAAAAAAAAAAAAAAATCGTGACGTTATTCACTGGATCGAGTAACAGCCTAACTATGTTCAAAATCTGACTTCATCTGTTCATTAGTTTCTGAGAACAGTAGGGTACCTCGATTTAACAATAAACTGACCGAAAGACCGATTAACAACAAAAAACTAAAGAGTATTTATTTTGTGTTTTGTAACCAGTCCTTTCAAAAACGTATAGATCTCTGAAAAAGATATGTTCGAATACTTACTTCTATTTAGCGAGGGAAGTAAAATAAATATGACAACAAGAATTACAAAAATATCCTTTACATATATAATTTATTTTCCTGTAACACATAGGAAAGGAGAAGTATTGTGATGGGATAAAAACCGGACGCTCGGATTTTGATAAATTTACCAATGTTGAGCATCCTTGAATACTAATCAACCATTTTTTTAATGATGTCTGTCTATCTGCGCAGTGTTTTCTTTTTCAGGAATTTTTGTCCGGGAGGGTGGGGGGAGAGAAATGGAACCTCAAAGGGAACAAGTTTTCTAATATAATTTTAACTAACTACTAATAGTAGTAATTATTATATATACACATATATAGAAGTAATTACTATATATATAACAAATTATTATTCAAATATTGCAAAAAAAACTTGCTCCGGCTAAATAAAAGGATGAAAAACTCTTAAAATAATGTAAATTGAATTATAGCTACAAAATTTCATTCTGAAAATAATCAATCACAAAATAAAATTATAATAATCTAAATTGAATTATAGCTACAAAATTTCATTCTGAAAATAATCAATCACAAAATAAAATTATAATAATAATCTAAATGCTGCCCACATAAGTATTGGAAACTAGGTTAAAATGCGGCAAATTTTTCCACAAAAAGTATTTTGTGAGTTTCTGAATTTATTAGCATTTGTTACGGTGATATAAAATCTCTCCGGGGATGGATGGGAGGATGTTTCCAGAAGGAACTTCGCCATCCCCCCCCCCCCCCCAGATATATTCCTGAAAGAATCACCTTTGTCTTTGGTAATGATATCTCTATAACAAAGCAATAAAATAGAATACATTTCTATAATACTAATTCAATCAATAAATATCAGAGAATCATTAATTTAAAGGTAAATGGAACAGAAGAAAGCCATCAATTTTTGAACATTTAAAATCAAAACTAGGATGAGCATGAAAAGTATAAAGTTTAAAAATGTTACAAAATTAGATATTTTAATTGAATTTTCATTTAAAAGCGACTATCATCATTTATATAGGACGTTTCGAGATAATTTGCATTTTTTATTTGAAACAGAAAGAAATCATAAAAAAATTAAATACACTCAATCTTATATTGTTAGTACCCATTTTGCAATTACTTTTAACAGGAAATGAATGAATACCATTGTTTAGAAGTTCTCATTGAACATTTTACTTTTCCATATGCGGCAGTACGTGTATAAAAAAAATTAGTCAAATCAAAATATATTTGGTGTACAAACCAATAACTGTCAGAGGGCCTCTTAATTTTCTCGAAGGTCAAGATCTTCAATTTTCTTATTTCGATAATTTCGATTTTCTTATTTCAATTTTTGGTGATGTAACAAACGTTAATAAATTAAAATGTTCTACTAGACTGCACTGTGTACCAAATTTCAGCTCTTTAGGACGTAGGAAAGTATGTTAAAATATCATCAAAGAAGTTGGAACACAGACAGACACACACACACACATCATTCATGATGAGTTAAAAAAAAGTTTTTAATAACAAAATTTATTAATATGTATGGAAAAGCATGTATTAGACCATAGATTTTTTTTATCTAAAATTTAATGGCATCATTTATATGAAGCTAATATATTTCGTTCTTGAAATATTGCACATTTTTTAAATGAATTTAAAAAATGGAAAATCAGGGTAGCTTGAAAGAAATTGTAAAGATTAGGGTTATAATCGAAGGAAATGGGAACATCAGGTTTGCAAAGGAAAAATCAGAGGGTGAAACTGAGAAAAAGGCAAATCAGGGTTATAATGGAAAGAAATTATAAAATAAGAGGGTGCAATTAAAAGAAATATAAAAATCAGCATTGTACTTGAGAGAAATGAGGAAAATCAGAGCAGCAATTGAAAGAAATGGAAAAATCAGGAGGTTCAATTGAAAGAAATAGAAAAATCAGGGTTGCAATTAAAAGGAATGGAAACATCTGGGTTGTAATTGAAATAAAGGGAAAAATCAGGGTTACAATTGAATGAAATGGAAAAACCAGAGTTGGAATTGAAAAGTCAGAGTGTTGAACAGAAAAAACAGAAATATCAAAGAGTGCAATTGAAAGAAATAATAAAATCACAGAGTGTAATTGAAAGAAATGGGAAAATCATTGCAACTGGAAGAAATAGGAAAAATCAAAGTTGCAATTAAAAGAAATTGAAAAATTAGGGTTGCAATTATAAGAAATGGAAAAATCATGTGGTACATTTAAATAAATGGAAAAATGAATACTTCACTTGAAAAAAATGAAAAAAAAAAAAAAAAACGATTGAAATCTATAGAAATGCAAAAATATGAGTTGCAATTAAAAAGAAAAAATTGGTCAAATTGAAGTTTCAATTGCAAGAAATGAAGAAATCGGAGTTGCAATTGAAAAAAAATGGAAAAATCAGTGCTATGGGAAAACCCAGGGTTATAATTGAAAGAAATGGAAACATCATGGTTGCCATTGAAATAAATAAAAATTAGGGAATGCAATTGAAAGAAATGGAAAAATCAGGATTATAATCAAAGAATTGGAAAATCAATGGGGAGTTAGGGGGGATCAGTACAAAGAAATGGAAAGCAGGTTTGTTATTTTTTAAAAATGGAGAATTCAAGGTGTGCAATGGAAAAATCAAAGGGTGTAATTGAAAGAAATAAAAGATTATTATTGTAATTGAAAGAAATGGAAAAATCAGGATTGCAATTGCAAGAAATGAAAAAATTAGTAGATACAATTGGAAAAACATATAGAAAAATCAATGTTGCACTTAAAGAAATTTATAAAAACGAAGATTGAAATTTAAATAAATTAAGAGATGTAATTATGGACAAGCGAAATGAAGTGCATTCTCCATTCCTAATGAAACAAAATGATCAACATTTGCCTGATTTTGTTGTCCCTTTTACTTGAAAACTTCAATAGGTAGGAAGATGAAATTTTGCATATATACATGAAACTGCACACAGATTTGCAGAATCACAATTTCAATTATTACAGGGTGAAGCACCCGCTTTTAGTCCAATATTAAGTTACACTACCCTATTATTTTATTACACAGTTGCTAGCAGAATGTGATGAAACAAAATACATACCATGGAGTTAGAGAATTACTCTTTACCTCCATGATACATACAATAATGAAATGCAAATCTATGGAAATACGATTTTGTGATTTAAATATGTTACTTTGATTTATTTCATTGTTTTCCTGCATTCTAATTTAACTTAATATTCACATTCTAAAAACGCATATGCTCTTTTGTATTATAATTCTTAAATATTGAAGTTAAAAAAAAACAACATAGGATGCAATTGAAAGAAATGAAAATATCAGAGATATAATATGAAAAAATGGACAATTAGATGGTACAATTGAAAAAAAAATTGATAGTTCTAGTACTAGGATGAATATAGAGATAGGCATTACTAGTAAAGGCATGGGCATAAATATCAGACGGGTGGGTAGTATCAACATTAGAATTTTTGGGCCTCTATGCAGCAAATGTGCAGGGGCCCCTACTACTTTCTGTTTTACAAGTTAACAATTAAACTAGAGGCAACAAAAGTACTTAGCCTGTAGATAGTAAAATGATAAAAACATTGCTAGGCATAATATAGTTATGCAAAACATAACTATACTATCTTATGTAATACATTCTAAATATGCTATGGCTATGTGATAATAGCTTAGACCAACTAAAATTATTAAACATTCTGAAAATGAAATTTTATGTTGCAGATGCACATAATATTGATAAAGTCAGCCCCACTTAATTGGGTAACAGATATCCGCATATCCTGCTTATATACATAGAATATTGTGGAACAAAAATGAACCCCATAGGGTTAATGTGTAGCAGTAGCCGACTCTGCTCCTGCCAAAAGACATCCATCAAAGATGCTAGGAACCTGTACCTAACATCTTCAATGGATGTATATAAGTTCAGAGTCGAAGCTAGCTTTTGCTCTAACCTTATGTCAATCTTGTAAGCACGGGGTCCCGAGTTCGGGCCTGGCTCAGGATCACCAACATCAATTTCTTACGATGACGACCCTGGACATACGAGCACGCACCTTCTCTCTCCAACAATCTCAACACGAGATGGCAACACCACACTGAGCCAGAGGTACTACCACTCCCTTCCTGGTTGGCCATGACTGACGTCACGCCTGAGGTACGACACACCTCCCGACTATTCAGCCCCTCAACTGAGTTTCGGATGGGTACACGCAGAGGTTTTCTGGGTGCCCTCCCTCCTCGCCGGAATTCGACCGGGGCTTCTCATCAGCGGTGAAGTGTGTGGCAGCAGCTGACTCTGATCCTGCCAAAAGACATCCATCGAAGATGCTAGGAACCTATACCTGAATTATAAGTTTGGAGTGGAAGCTAGCTTTTGCTCTAACCTTATAATGTCAGTCTTGTAAGCACCGGGTCCCAAGTTCAGGCCTGGCAACAAAAAATCCTACAAATGTTAAACATACCCATTTTATCGCATAGCAATCTCCTGTTAATTGCATACAAGCTGAGACACCAATCTCATGAATTTCATTTTCAGTTTTCAAAGACATGGGAGGAAAAGCGATAAATTTGCAACCTTCGGTTTTACCCTGTGTAGTTTAAAAGGTAGGGAAGTGCTCCAGTTTGGGCTACATTGTAACAATTTTACAGATAATTAAAAATTAAATGTGTTATTTAACCAATAAATTTTGATTTTCCATTTTGTAAACATTGTTTTGATTGTATGTACCATCACATTGGTTAATTACCTATACCATGGGACTCACCGGAAAAATAAATCTGTGAATGTGTTCTCTGTTTTCATAGATCTTAAGGTTTTTACTAAGCAACAAGGTTTTGAAATTTTTATTCTTATGTTGTTTTGAATCATCAATTTCACAAAAGTTTATGATAGTTTAGCAATTAAAAGGTAAGATTTGTTCTTTAATGAATTCTATAAGTAAAAAAATATTTTTAGTCTTTATTCTAAAAGTGGCAAAAACTGGTATAATAAATTCCACATACACTCCATTTTTTGTCATAAAGATGGTCAAAAGTGGAACAACATGTGCCCCAGTTTTAGCCATATACATTAAGCACTTTAATTTGACAATTTAATTATTTCGAATAATGCTGCAATGTAAATTTATGTTAGCAGTTACATAGACAATGTAATTAGTAGTTTTCGTGGTTTTACACTAAATTTGCATATGGCAAGACAGAAAGTAGGCTTCAGTGTAAAAATGAAAAGGCTGTGCTGTTCTTAAATGGAAAGTATGATAAAAGCAATTAACGATGGTATGCCAGTTTTAAAAGCTAGCAAAGCATTTAATGTGCCTTGCTCTACAATAAGGCTGGTTAGTGGACATTCTCCTCATACACCTGGCCACATAGGTTTTTAGAGACAAAGTAGGAAAACACTTACAGGATTGAGAATTGCACAAGAATGGGATTTCCCATTACTAAGGAATAATTGCTTAATTTTTTACAGAAAATATTACAATTCGGAAATTCCATTTCTAAACAACAGACCAGGTCAAAAGTGGTTTGATTCTTTTATGAAATGGCATTCACATATCGGTCAAAAAATCGGAATATCTAAACTAAATGAGGGCCAAGGTGGACAAAAGCAAAATTAGAGACTGGTTTTCCGAAATGAAAGATTTTTTATAACAATATCTGCATTCCAGAAAATCTTCAATCTGTTTATAGCACCAATTAAATATATTTCTTATATATTCTTCATATCTCTAAAACATAGTCTTACCTTGGTTCCAAAATATGAAAATACATATGTGGCCACAAGTTTAGATAAAGAAAACATCACAACTTTAATTGTTAATTTTTGATATGAAATAGTTCCTCCATTAGCAGTTTTTAGATTTTCAGATTGCCAAAGCAAATTATAAAATGAGCACCTGGTCATTGGAGAGCAGATACTATTTCAGACTGAATGGATAACTGGAAAGAAAGACATTTTATGAGTATTTACTAATGTTTTTTATCCCTATTTAGCCCAAAAATAGGCATCATTTCCAGTAATAATATTCTTAATGGCATAAATCCCACATTACTTTACATCTTAGCAATTTTTGGAGAGAAAAGAACATAACCTTAGTTGCATGGTTATCTAATGCAACTTCTTCAACATTCTTCAACTTTTGTCAGACTCAGATGATGACTGTGTTTTCTTGTGTATGAATTATGCCAATATAAATGAAGATTCTGATGCCTATAGTGAATAATTTGAATAATAGTAAATTTATAACACATTTTATCCGTCCTAAATATGTATTGTATTCACCTCTTTGTGGAATGTTTTCCATATCAATTTTGTGATTAATATTTTTGTAATAACTTTTTTAATTATTTATTTTACAACTACTAGATAGGCCTTCACATACCCACTACAAACATCAAAATCTTCATTTATCTGCGTTTTTATAGATGTAAATAACATTTAACTGTCATGGTCAAAACTGGTGCAAAGTGGAAGATTTTGTTTATTCTTAAAAATTTCAAGGAAAACAGGAACTTACAAAGTTCCTGTTTTCCTTGAGTAAAATATTGTTGTTATTCCTTGAAAGTAAATTAAATTTACTATTAAATGTTATGTGTATCAATTCACAGTATTTATTCAATTAAGCAGGATAAATTTTTAAACTTATACTTTTTCTAAATGTGGTCATAACTGGAACACTCATCCTATATACATAATAAATAGTAGTAATGTATTATGTATATATTAATAAATTACTACTATTTATTATGTAAATTGATATAATTATTTTATATTTATTATCTTTATAGTACATAATTAAGAAGTGTAATAATAATAATAATCTATGTACCCACTTAATCGCATCCAAAAGAGTGGAACCAAGTGTATGCAATTAAACGGTGCCAACGGTATTAAAATCCACTATTATAAAACACATAATTATTAATCTGAAATCCCATTTATTAAATACATAAAATATGAACAGCTTTTGGTAAAATTTGATTTACTAAGTGAAATTCAGCTTACATATGACTGTTAACTTTCCAAAAATTATATTTTGTAGTTCCTTTGGGGGAGAACTTTTGGTAAAATTTGATTTACTAAGTGAAATTCAGCTTACATATGACTCTGTTAACTTTCCAAAAATTATATTTTGTAGTTCCTTTGGGGAGAACTTAAGTATTTTGTATTTTCTTTCCTATGAAATGCAAGTATTTTGTATTTTTCCTAAGACATGATTTCAGAAGTATTTTGTATCTTACTTATCTTACACATTTTGCACACACATGGTTTCTCACCTGTGTGCACATTTGTATTTAATGCATATTTCAGTGAAAATGTTTTCTGACACATTTTGCATACAAATGGTTTATCACCTGTGTACACAAGTTTGTAAGCATTTTAAGTAGATTTCAGTGAAATAACTTTCTAACACATTTTGCATATAAATGTTTTCTCACCTACATGCACAAGTTTTGTTTCTTTCTAAATGATACAAGTTTGTATTCACTTGAAACACCTTTTAGTAAATATTATTTATGGCACATTCCACATGCATATAGCTTCTTATCTATGTGCACAAGTTTGTGAATATTTAAAGTAAATTTTTGTAAAAATGCTTACATTTTACATTCAAATGTCTCCTCACCTGTATACACCAACTTGTATCTTTTTAAATGACTTTTGTATGAAAATGCTTTTTGACGCATTTCACATATAGTTTCCTCACCTGTGTGCACAAGTTTGTGTCTGTTTAAATTGCATTTTAATGAAAATACTTTCCGACACATTTCACATCCTCACTTTTCTTCACTCTTCACATATGTTTGTCATGTGTATATCTAATTTTGTTTTTTTTAAAGCACTATTATGTGAAAACTATTTCTGACGCATTTCACTTTCTCACCTGTGTGCACAAGTTTGTGTCTTTTTAACTGATGTTTTGCTGAAAATGCTTTTTGACACATTTCACATACAAATGGTTTCACATCTGTATGCACAAGTTTGTGTTCATTTAAGTTATTTTTTCGTTTAAATTCTTTCTGACACATTTTACATGCAAATGGTTTCTCACCTATATGCACAGGTTTGTGTTCTTTTAAATGACCTTTATGTGAAAATGCTTTCTGACATATTTCACATGCAAATGGTTTCTCACCTGTGTACCCATGTTTGTGTGCATTTAAATTACCTTTATGTGAAAATGTTTTTTGACATATTTCACATGCAAATGGTTTCTCACCTGTATGCACTTGTGGTTGAACCGGAAAATAGGCTCCCACTCATTTTTCAAAGTACGATCCCGCGCCAAGTTGGCGCGATTCATCGGGTTGCAATTTCATATCGTATACTTCGCCAATCTGGTAGCCAAAGACTTCTGTTATCCAATCAGCGTGCGACTATTTGGGAATCTGCATTTTAATAGGCAGGTAGTATTTCATATAGTCTTCTGTGTATTTCATCAGAATTATTTCGAACGATTTGAGCGATCCGATCGAGCGAATTATTTCTGAAACTTCTGTGTATCTTTCCTGATCGCTTTTACTTAAGGTTATTTTTGGAACTGCTTTGAAGGAAATCTTCAATCATTTTACATACATTTTGGCTGTGCAAAAATTTTTTTAAGATTTTAAATAGTTTTTGGATTGCAGATTGAGTTACAAAATGGCATGCGGTAAGTGGCAAATGGATTCGAGCGAATGTTCAAGAAGAAAACGTGTGGATGTTGGTGAAAATGAGGTTAGTTTTTTATTTGTTAATCCTGTGTTTTGAAATTGTCTTTTGTATTTTCCCGTGTTTTTGAAATGGGTTTCTTAATTTTAAAGTATCATTTTCTTTTGAATTTAGTTAAAGTACAAACTTTTTTCTAAGTATCGTTTTTCTTAAATTTAGTTAAAATACAAACTCACAATCGTATTTTGTAAGCTTTTTATGAGTATTCAGTTTCATTTATATTCAAATGCATTATCATTTAACAAAATTCCAGTTCATAAAATTGTAGAATTAGATGTCACTTTGGTAGGAGGAGCCTATTTTAAAACACGGGAAAATATGTCACTTCAGTTGAGAGGAGTTAATTTCAAAACACGGAGAAACGCACCAACTTGGCGCAATTTTGTACTTAGAAAAATGAGTGGGGGTCTATTTTCTGGTTTTACCGCACTTGTTTGTGTTTATTTAAATGACCTTTATGTGAAAATGCTTTCTGACATATTTCACATGCAAATGGTTTCTCACCTGTATGCAAAAACTTTGTTTATATAGATCACCTTTTTGTAAAAATGATTTCCGACACATTTCACATACAAATGACTTCTTACCTGTATGCACAAGTTTATGTATTTTTAAATGAGCCTTTTGTGAAAATGCTTTCTGACATAATTCACATACAAATGGCTTCTCACCTGTTGTTGTTGATACCCAGACCGTCCGACCTACCAAAATGGTGTAAGGTAACTGTTTGGACGGCCGGGAAGTGCCACCCAATTTAGACCGGAACCCATTGGGGGAGGCATCCACAGGAACCGTACCCTCCTTCCCCTACCACCAACCTCTCGGAAGGACTTACAGACCCACATGTTTAACGTGATCGTACTCCGCGTGAACACGGCGGCAATTTTGGCAGTGGCTGGAATCGAACCCGGGCCTACAGAGTGCAACTCCAGCGCGCTGACCACTGGGCTACCGCACCCGGCTTCTCACCTGTGTGCACACGTTCATGTTTTTGTAAATCACCCTTTTGTAAAAATGCTCTCTGACAGATTTGACATGTAAATGGTTTCTCACCTATGTGTACAAGTTTGTGTGTATTTAAAACATCTTTTGTGAAAATGCTTTTTGGCATATTTCACATACATATAGTTTTTCACCCATAGTTTTTCATATGCACAAATTTATGAAATTTTTTTGGAAATGTATTACAGGACATTTTATAAATGAATAGTTTTGGGTTCTATAGTGTGAAGAACTTTGTTTATGCAAACAACTCTTTAACCTCTAATATTCATATGACATGTGTATGAATTAAAAATTTTTCCTGACATTTTCTCTTTCTAATGGCTTTCTTCTCATCAGTTAGTTTATTGTTATTTATATCACTCTTCTGTGCATGGGCGCCCGGAGGGGCGTGCACTTGCACCCCCCCTGGCTTATGAAAGAAGGGGGGTTAACATTTGTTACATAACAAAAACTTGAGTCGTCTTGGTTGCTGTCCAAATTCGTTTGCCAAGTTGTCAATAGTGTTTGCTTGCACTCTTTTCTTATGAATGTTGAGCATACATAGTCCACTTCATCCCCCATCATAGACCAATTTCAAGTCTTGACACGCCGTAATGTAATGAATGAGCGTTCAATACTACATGTTGTCGCTGGAAGAGTCAGGCCAATCTTTATTGCCTCAGCTACAGCTGGGTAGAACAGTGTTGCTTGATGAATGAATCTGCGTACTCAAGAGATTCATTTGGAACTATACTACCGAACCGATTTCAACATTATTGGAATTTTTTCTGAATGCACCCCCACCTGCAAATATTTCTGGGGGCGCCCATGCTTCTGTGCAAATGTTTTGTAACATGTTTCATATAAAAATAATGTATAGCGAGAATGTGTCAGCAAAGGCAATATTTATTTAAAAATATTTTACTTAAATAAGACACAAATATTGCTGATTAATTTTCTTATATTGTGTGACTTTTTAACACATTCATGTAATAGCAAATGTTCACTTAAAAGTTAGTAGAAAATATTTCCATCATACTTCACATACAATCTTTTCACAAAAATATTTCATAATATTCAAATGGTGTCTCCCATGCATTACACCTTTGTGGTTTTGTATCTTCCTCCTCCTAATACACAAATCTCTACGCGTATCCGTCTGGTAACCAATCAAAAAGTTGTCAGCTTGACGTCATGGGAATTAAGTTTCGTTATGGTTTCAGTTTCGTCATTACTGAAATCACGGTCCTAACATCATGGAGGTCTGTCTAACTCCATGGTATTTAATTTCCTGTTTGGCGAGGCTCGCCTTTCGGAATATTCGCGAGGCTCCTGAAGGCTCCCAACCATGAAGGCTAAAGTTCATGCTTACAACGGTTTTTGTTTTAAAGTGTGAGAAGCAAGCAAGGAGATTTAAATATAATGAGATTTAAAAATCTCCTTGGAGGCGAGGCTGAGTTCCATATCCTCTGTGTTTAGCTCTTTGAAATGAAATGTAATGTGATGTAATTATAAAGAACGGTACATTCCGAATGATACCCCTCATCTGTTTCATAAATATTTACATTTTTTTTTTTTTGCGTCAAGCTTGATGTTGATGATTGTTATAAATTCGTTGTAAATGTTCTTAATTGAAACATTATGGCTGATCTGGACACCGCAGCTAATTTATCATGGCGAAGATTGCATTTGGCTAGAGCAAAATTGAAAGCTTCAAGCAGAACGTCTGCACTCCTGTCAGGTTTTGCTATGGTAATTCGAATTGAACCTAATAGTCATCAAAGTTTGCTTATCTAGTATATTGATGAATGTACTACTCATGTCTACTTTCAGCCTAACTTATCTGAATCGCCGGCCGGTACAGATAAATATGAATGAATAATTTTAGCTTTGTTAAATATTTTTCAATTAGGATTTTTTTCTTTCGTATCGTAATGTGCCGTGCCAGATTTTGACGTTCTTACAACTTTAAATATATTTTTTAAATAACCTTTCATAAAATATTTTGAAACAAATGTCGTACTATCCCTTTTGACGAAAAAATGTCGCCAAGGCTGTCGAACGGCATGCTTGCCGTAACGAAAATGATCAATGATGCATGAAAAATACATAATTAATGTTGATTAAATACATTAATAGTAATTTTGATTAAATAAAAGAAGAGCTGCTATATTAGCGATTTGAATGGTCGTTCTCTTCGTCAAGTTTAATGTTTTGACGTTCTCTGACGAAGGCCGCAATATGGCAACAGTTATCCTTAGTAATTCGAACATGGACCTACGCCCGCTACTCGGGCTTATGTTCGCTACGCTCGCTTCCTAAAAAACATCACAGAGTCTGGCTGTCGGACATCGCACGTAGTAACAATAGTTTGTGCAACAGGTGTTTTGTGGCACATAGAGCACAGGCTTGCGTCCTCAGCGCTGACGTAATATGAAAAGTAGAAAATTTGAAAAACATTAAAATGACAAAAATACGAAAAAAAGCAAATGTCAACAACTTAATTTTTTAAATACAATGTAAACCCATTAAACTGAAATTTTGAATTCTTCCTATTTTACATCCTTCACAATGTATAAAAAATATAAAATTAATTGCACAATTGAAAAATAAAAATTATTTGTCCAAAGCTTCCTGCTTGAAAAACCCAATTTATTTGAAAGAATTTTCGATACTTATTGAAGAGACTGTACTCACAGTATCCGGTACTTACACTGAGAACAAACAGCAGGCTTTTTTTTTTCCAGTCAATGCAAAAAAAAAACGCCAATGAAATAAAATCAAAACAATAGTAAACTGTACAAACGATGACTAACTCCCTATAAAGAACACACTTTAAATGAACCGTTACAGATCAAAACCAAATGTGCACTATTAACACTTTCCGGACGGTCGACATGCCCACTCGTCGATTGATAACATGTGTTCAAGATTGCCGTCTGGAAAGGATTAAGATGTGAGAAGGGTTGCCAGAATGGAATGTTCTCCAAATCAAAGTAGGAAATTGCCAGAATCTCGCATAAAAATCACCAAGAATGAAAAGGGGATCTTGGTGTCATCTGTACCTAAAAATTTCCTGCAACTAGGGCTAGAACCAGTAATGAGCACCCACATACTATGAATCACTTTATAGTCTTATTTCTAAGACAGAATGTTATTTACTGATGTTCAGGACAAATAATATGTTATAATGAATAATTTATCATCTCATTCCAAAATTAAGTAATCTATGCTTCTATCACTAAACTAATGCAGCATATTTGTTCACTGGCCTGCAATTTTTTTCTTTTCAATATTTTAAATATTTTTAATGTATTCTTGTATGTTGAAAGAATTTGAAAAACACAAAAATGTCATTATTTCACAAATTAGATTTACTTTATCAATGTATAAAAAAGGTAAGCATCTGGATGTAAGTGCTCACACAGCACATTACATCTTGAGCATCTGGATGATCCAAAACAGATTTAAAATCTAGTGTTTGGTGTGGATTGACATCTAATGGATATTCAGCTGTTACTCCAGATACTATCTATAGATAGCCATCTGGACATAAAATGGATGAGCACTGGATCATTCATATTATGTCCACTGCTCATCCAAATTATGTCCAGATTGACCTCTAATAAATATGGGACACATCTATATGGACATATAATAGATGTGCAATGGACTTGAACTGGATCGAATCCATATTGTTAGGTTATTTATTTTATATTCATTCTAATGCATTTTTAAAAAACAGAGAGCTTAAAAAATGTAAAAATGCATTAAAAATGTCTAAATATAGCAGTTATATTGATTTTGCAAAAACATTGTTTTATTTCACTACTGCTAATTCCTTTTGATACCCTCCTGGAGTCGAACTCGCAATGTGCCATGTGCATGTTGAAGGGAACTTACTTTTTTATCCACTGACTATACGATATTTGACTTATCTTTATAAGTCAGAATAATAATATATTTTTTAAATATTTTTCTGTATTTCTGGAACAAATAAATGAAAGTTATTTTTGTTTTCTAAGATAAAATAAAAATTAGGACTAGTTAGAAGGAATTAAAGCTCAGATACTTATTTTTTAAAAACTTTATATAAAATTTCAATACTATATACTTTGTGATTTTTTTTCTCATCAGCCTAAGTTCTAAATTTAGAAGTACTGCAATTAGTAGTTCCTTAATTAAATTATTCAAATTCCTCCACTGCAGACGTTGTAACATAGCTGTAATGAGAAAATATGAATTTATATTGCCCCATGCTAAGACAATGGAAAATATTAAAAATATCTGAAAGTTACAATAAATTTCAGAAACAGTATAGTGAAATTACTATCTTGATTATCATTTTGATTTTAACAAGTTTAAACTTTAAAAATCAAGTATGTGATTCAACATGACTAGTCATTCTGTAAATTTTGGAATAAAAAATATAGAATAAACAGATTCAATTTGAAAAATACAATTACAACACAAATCACAATGTCTATGATTGCAAAAAGCTGTACAGTATTTTATTGCACAGCTTGATTTTGTTGAACACAGGATTGATCTATTTTTCGTCCACAATGGATGTAATATGGACGTGTACTTTGTCCACATTACATTGTCTATGGATGTGCAGAAAAAGTCAAATCTGGTTTATCCAGAGCATGTAATTTACGGATAGACATGGAACACAGGATTGGTCCATTTTTCTTTGTAATATGGACTAGGTTGTCCATAACATTCATATTACATCCATCAGGGTGAAAAATAGACCAATACTGTGTGCATCATCCAGAACATGTCATTTTTTAACACCTAAATAGACAAACTTTGGATGATCCAGATTACGTTACTTATGGATATCTATTGGATGTATCTTTTTATGCATAGATGTGTTTTAGATCAATGGGATGTAATATGGATAAGATCTGGACATCTGTGCTGTGTGGGTAGAGAATGCTCCAAATATCTCTGCAAGAAGTTCTCTAACAAATCAGAACTAGACTTAGAAAAAAAGTATTTTTGTTATATCAGATATTATACAACTGCTTTCACATGAAAAATTCTTATAAATTATGACTGAAATAGAAAGAAAAATAAGTTTTAAGAGTTCCTTAAAAATGTGGTTACTTTTGAAGGAACTTATTAGGGATAATAAGGACCTTGAATACACACTTATTATTAAAAACATGCTGGAAAAATCTTATGCTTTAGAATGCTCGTTGAGTATTCATGATGAGTGTTTTTCATTTTTACCCAGCCAATTGCCAATTATTAAAAGTTTACTGTCATGAAATTTGCACTTATACATTGATAAGAAATTTATTAGACTTCTGTTTTTACATTTTAAAATGTACTTTCCTTAGCATGCTTGTATAATAAAGTTTTGCTAAATAATGCATATATATACAATTTTATAGCTACTATTTAAAATTATTTTACTCAGTTTTCAAACTATATAAATATATTTATTGATAAATATTGTAAGAAAAAAAAAACTATTTATAAATAAAATAAATTTGCATTTATGGCTACAAATCTAAATTAGTAAAACAATATGATGGTAATGGTATCAACTTGTCTGGTACAGGCATTCATTGGGATAAGAGAGACATATATCAGGAAAACATATATTTTTCCAATTATTTCTGAAAACGAGTATTGTAACTTTTACAGAAATAGAAGAAAATGGTGTTAAATTATTACTTTAATTTATTGATAATACTCCCTACTTTGGAAAATTGCTCCTCATATTTTAAGGAAGGGGTAAAAATATTCCGCAAAAAATCCTTTACAGCAACTTAACCATGTTTTATATGCCACATGTATCTTCAGTGTGTGTCCTGGTGCATTTTAAAATAAACATCAGTGAGATGGGATATAAGAGCTAGGACATAGACACAAGGTTGCGAGACTGCAGGTACAGCCATAGCAAATGCTTGTAAAAAGAAGTATCATTAAAAACAATATGATAATAATAATTCAAGATGAATTTAAAACAAAAACAATGCAATCAAAAATTTTAAATTGTCTATTTTTACTATCAAAATTATTGTATGTGATTCATTGCTATTTTATTTTAAAAGATGGGAGAATTAAATATTTTTCTTTTCCTCTCAATACTTCATTCACATTCATATGCAATTTTAATATGCAACAATAATTGTAAATAACCTAAAACTTCAGTAATGTATTTAAGTTTATTGAAAATTTTTGAGTGGAATGAGAATGGGGAACATTCAAGCAAGGTAGGCCGAGGGTTCCAAACATTTAAAATTCCTCACTGGAAGGATGTTTCATATGCTAAGCTTATAAATACATATGATCCAGGGTGCTTGTGGTCCTTAAAAGTCCTTAAAAAATTGCTTAATTCAAGATTTTAATTTTTAAAAACCTCAAAACTGCTTGAATTTGTACCAAAGTGCTTCATTTTCTTACAAATCTCACAGTTCAGAAATTACACTAAAAGTTGAAAAAATTGTCTCCCATCCAAGAATGAAAATCAGATTCCAAACTGCGGAATTTTTTCCATCACCATATGGAAAAAGGGTAGATCTGTATAAGGCTGGTGTGATGTTTTTCTCTTATTGATAATGTGTACGGTGGGTCACGGTCGAAAGGGCCAATCACCGACCTTATATCTGGGCCTGAAAGGTTTCAAGGTGTTTTATATTTTCTGGTTCCAGTTTCTTCTATTGTCTTAGTACAAGCCCCACCCTAATTCATTTTTCTTAAGTCTAATAATAGATTACTGCAGTACTCTATAATCAGAGTGCACCTGAAAAATTGCAGAGCTTTTTTGTGTAACAATTGTATTTAATTTTAGTGTACAATTATATCATCCACCTTCTGATCAGAAAACTTTCTTCCATTTTCATGATTCATTTGTAAAAGTCTCTAATATACTCATGCTCACTTTTTTTCTTTACTTGTGATCTTTTACATAAAATATCTGCAAAAGTCTGCCAAACATTTCCAAATCAACAAGATCAGAAATATGTCAATTTTGCTCAAATTTAAAGAAATGTTTATCAGTGACTGCAGAAAATTTTATAAGCATTTCAAGATTTCCGATATAGTGTTGAAATCAAATGATATATTGTGTGAAGTTTGATAAAACTTCATACTGCATTGAGCCTATTTTTTCACTTTGCGTATTATTTATTTATTTATTTATTTTGTAATTCTAAGTTACTTAAAAGTGCCTAATTTTTTTAATGAAAAATGTGCAGGAACCCTATACTTATCTTTATTTATTAATTTCCTACAGGTTGCTATGGTGGAAATCCAGTTAAGCAACGACGTTCCGGAAGCACTGCTTGTTACTTTCTGTGTCTGTACTACTCTTCTAGTAGCAGTACATATGCTGGCTCTTCTGATATCAACATGCATTTTGCCCCACATAGAAGCTGTTACAAGTACACCTTGCTCTATTTCTGAATCTCCTCATGAAAAATTGCATTATTACATTGAAACTGCATGGGCCTTCTCGACTGTATTTGGAATACTGTTATTTTTATTTGAAATTGCTCTATTATGCTGGGTCAAATTCTTTGAATATAGCTTTACAGCAGCATGGTGTACAACCATTGTCCTTTTCCCTGTAGTTATTTTATTGTTAGCTTTTGCTTTCCATTTTTACCGAACTTTGATAGCACATAAATTTGAGTTATCAAAGCATGGTATTAGGGAACTGGAGTGTTTGGCTAATAGGCTGCAAGGTGATGGGGCAGATAGGTGTTCAGAACATTCTGTCCTCACTGTTTAAAATTGTTTTTTATACAGGCAGTTCTTGATTGAAGAACATTCGCTTCTGTAACAAATGTCACAATTCATAGAAAATTTCTTAGGCTCCAATACATAGAGTTGTTTATAAAATATGTTAATGTAATAAGATTTTATTTTAATAAATGATAGCACAATAAATTTTTTAATAATATATTTTCTCAATAATTATTTAAAAAATTCTTAATTTGATACATCCTATTATGTTTAATATTTAAAATAATCTGAACTATTCTTGGTTCATTAAGTTAATAAAGCCTATAAAAATGCTAGTTTGCACACTTCATAGAATGTTTTCTTGTAACAAAGAAATTGGTTATCCTTTAGCAGAACTGCAAGCATTTATGTTGCACCAAGGTTTTTAAAATTGCAAGCAAATAGTTCTGTGAACTTTTGTAATTTATAACAGCAAAAGCTATTCCGCTCATGGTAATCCCAATCACTAATAAATGATTTCTAAAGTACAGTTGTAAAAATTTTGCTAAACTTAAAATAAAAAATTCTGCAGCTTCTAAATGTCCTTTATGTTTGGAATAGTTTTCAGCACTGCATTTTTTAATTATTGAGGTTACTTCAAAGTAAATATCACTTTTTATCATACTCAGATTTGGTATATACTTTTACCAGTTTAGGATAACTGCAATAAAATGTGCATCTTAGCTTTCCCACAAATACTCTGGGTTATAAATTCTTACAGCAAAGCTTGAAGTGAAAATCATTGATTGCTACGATAGTTTAACTTATAGCATTTGCTGCAGTTTTCGAGACTTATTTTAACCCCTGTATTAAACTGAGCACATATTTCTGATGTTAACTCCTTCGCTGCACTAATTACCAATTAGTTCAATCCTGGATTGCCTACTCAGTGCATTAGCACCAATTAGTGCAAGCTTAACTTTTCCTGCAAAATGCACAGTGCTATTCACTAAATTCATAGTACTATTGAAAAGATTGGCTAATTTATGAGTTCTTGGTGTTGACATTTTTATCCTGATTAGTCAGAGCCACCTAAAAAGGAAAAAACTGCTGTATACACCATGTATATACCATGCAATATTGTATACACCATGTAATGTTTAGCACATGGTTTTGATATATCAAAATGGCTGTTAAGTGATAATGTACATGGTATCTATCATGCAAGCTGAGGAATGATTGTGATATTGAGAACTGGCTGTATACTCTATTCAAAGACAGACTTCTTATTTTGCCACCTCTAGTTCTAATATGTGTGCTGCTTATAGACTACTGTATTTGGCATCCCTAAGCATTATATTTATTATCTGCAGGCAGAAATGTATTTGCTGTTCATAGTCACTGTTATAATTACCAGTGTTGTACACTATTATCTTTGTTATACAGTGATATATAACTATCTGTCTTCTTTTTTGTAAGATATTTTAAGTGGCTCAACGGCAATTGTATAGAACAGTAACAATACAAGAATATTTTAAGACAGATAGATTTAGAGTAGTGTCATTGTAAATAAATGTGTTTTCATACCAAAATGAGAATTTCGGGTGAAAGATGTGTATTGCTAATCAAGATCATTAATTTTTTATTATGTATGAAATTTCTCTAGCAATTTTGAGTGGCATAATTATAAACAATTATGGGGTATTTCACATTTTCATATGAAAGGGCAAATGAATATGAATACGTGTTTTAATTCTCTTATTAAAACTATTGATTAATTTCAATTATCAGTTTATAATGAATAAATTTTTCTTTATTTTATCTTTATCTGATGTGAAAGGGAAAAAACAGAAATTACTATTACAAAGAAAACAAAATTACATTATAAAAGTAATACCATCATTACATAGGAATTTATCTTTTACAATTTAAACATTCAAATAATTACTCTTAATTTATTTCCTTTTTTGTTATAATTTTGGCTTAAACAAATTGAATGATTAAATGTCACAGGAAATTTCTGTTTTTGTCAGATATGGGGAGTTCCTTAATAAACTGTAATTTGAAACATCAATTCATTTAAACTTTTTTTTTTTCATTTAGATTAAGTTTGAGTAATGTCTGCCTGACAGATATACTACTAAATGCATATATTTCTTTCCATGGAAATGAATGTCTGAGTTCAAACGTTCAGTTTATATTTTAGACAACTGAAATTTTGAAAATGGTTACAGCCTAGTGAAAAATGTTGGGCGCCGTAACCAGATTTTCAGGTGACTTGGTGCTGAGAGTTTGTTGAGCTTTGTATTTGTATTAATGAGTTTACCAGATTTTTACCAAAATATTTACCAGATTTTTATGAGTATCTGTTATGCGATATATTATCAAAAGTCTTTTAGACGTCCTAAGGAATTCACATGCTGTGGATTCGACAATGCCTTGTTCCGACATGGGACTACATTCACTGAATTTTGTGGTTGCAGCCTAGAATTTGTTCAATTTTCTAATATTCTGAGCATTTTACATTGTGACATTTTAATGAAATGGAACGTTGTCTTTTCCAACTCAGTAGGCCTCTTTCTCAACCTTCATGATGTGCACAGGAATGGTTTGTAAAAATTGATATGAAAATATTGGACTCTAGGTCATGTGACCACAAAGAACCTTTGGAACAAAATTTAGCTCATATTTTGTTCTCAGCCTAAAGAATCTTCCAAACCAGATCTTACTGTGTAAAGGGCCACTTATCAATTTTTCTGGAACTCTTGGGCCAATGGTTGCAGTGAGTTTAGTAAATTTTTTTATAAAAATAAAATATCTAGACCATAAAATTAGACATTAAAAATTACCACAGTAATTTGTTTCATATTTTTTGTTTAAGACCAAATGCTTAATAATTATGAGGTCTGGCATTGCTTTTGCTTACATAAGACATCAATGTCTGCCCATACAGATGATACCAGCAATGCCCGGAATTTCAGTAAGATGTTTGTCAAAGCCTTAATTTATTTTATTTTATTTTTTTCTTTTATTTATTTATTTATTTTTTATAGTTTTTATGTATTCTTGACAATAGTTGTTCGCAGAAGTATGTGCTACCAAACAGCTAAATGAATTGAAGGGCATGTTTTGAGATATTTGTATAAGAATCAGAGAACAATTTTTTTTATAAAATATTAACAAATGATGCTCTTTTGAAAGTTCTCTCTTTATGTCAGTGATATTTTGGATCTCAACTAATTCCATCTGTCTCTACTATTCTCAATCTTAAAACTAAATTTTTCTGCCGTATTCCCTAAAATTTGAAAGCCTTTCTATGGATTCACCAGAGTTTATTAATCATTTCAGGGAAATTTTTTATGGTTCACTGTCTCAAACATGTTGTTGATATCACAGTGAAATAGACATCATTTTCACAATCACCAGGTCAGGGTGCGGTAGCCCAATAGTTAGCGTGTGAGAATTGCACTCAGTAAGCCCGGGTTCGGTTCCCTCCACTGCCAGAACTGCCGCCGTGTTCACACGAAGTACGATCACGTTAAACATATGGGTCCGTAAATTCTTCCAAGAGGTTGGTAGTAGGGTAAGGAGTGTACGGTCCCTGTGGATGCCTCCCCCACTGGGTTCTGGTCTAAATTGGGTGGCTGTTTCCAGCCTTCCAAACAGTTACTTTAAACCTTTCTGGTAGGTTGGGCGGTCTGGGTCTCAACAACAGCAACAATCACCAGGTCCTAAAACAATCTGAACTTGGACATACTTGTAACAGTTTGTCGAAAACCCAGGCCATCCAACTCATTCGTAGGCAAAGAGCAGCAGTTTGGGTGGCCGGTTAACAGTTTGTGGACAAGTTGATCCTTTTCTTGTAATTTCATATTTAAGTCTGCAAGATACTTAGTGATATCTACTAGGAATGCCAAATTATTCAATCACTTATCGCCATTCATAAAGCTTCCATATTTTCCTTTTATTGCAATGATCTTTATTTCTTCAAGCAGTGTCCAGAATCCGGCCAGTTCTGAGCTGGTGAATATGGAATTTCATTATTTCTGAAGACCTGTTTTTTCTTTACAATTTTTATTTTTGTATTTAAATTCTGAAATTTTTTTTAATTCCAAACAGTAGTAAGGGAGCTGGATTAAAACCTTTGACAGGTTAGACAACCTTTCACGCATGGCCCATAGGCTGTATGTTGTTACATGGTGACCCATAGAACTTTTTCCAGGAGAGGGCAAACCCAAGAATAAGACATAAAATATTGACTAGCTTGATGCTTGCCTATGTGACCTTGAACTTTAAGGGGAGGTAAGTGCCCCCTCTTTTCCTTTTCTATGAGCACCCATGATGCCCTGTTCCAAAGCATCTGCTAGATATTCTTTGAAAAAAGATTGCTCGAGATGTAGTTTCCTCCAGAGTGTTTTATTAGACTGTTGAGTGGTAGACAGTGGACTTTAAATATCTTGATTTACACTTATTTCTAGGTTTTAACAAACTACTTTTATTCACACTGTGAAGTTTACCCAGGAATTTTGTAAAGCTAAAAAAAGATAACAATCCATTCCATAGAAGGGGCAACAGGTAAAACTGTTCAAAATAACTGATAATATGCTGAATTCAATTTTGTGGGTTCAAAAACCAATGGCTCAAGTCTTATGTGCTGGAATAAGGCATTTCTAAAGTTACAATATGTAACCTTGATAAAGGTGTGCGAATATTTTTGATAATAGAGTATACATCAGAACAGTTAAATTCACATTTACAAATCGAACATTTGGAAATGTTTTAAATATTTACAATTTTTACTAGATAAATGAAGTGCCTAATGTATGTTCTGTTATGTGTACTTTTATAAATATAAAAAAATCTGATGTGGGCAACACATGACTTTCCTTATATAATGTAATGAATTTACTACTTTTATAGTAAAAGAAATAGGTTTTTCTTATAGTAGATACTAATATTCTTTCCAAGATATTGAATTTTCGACAACTAGTCGTCATTTTCATTGATTTAGCGTCATTTTTATCCATTTGGCGAGATTTTCGTTAATTTGGCAACATTTCAAAAAGTCACCAAGTTGGCGACATTCCGCCAATTTCATCGCCAAAATTTTGCCAAGCGTTAGGACGAAGAAATAAGTTGTTCTTACAGTAGATAAATTGGCGTTCAAATACAAAAGTATTACTCAAAGTATCTTTTTTCATGAATGGAACGAGCTAGATCCACGAGAATGATGTCACCCAATTTATCGCATGATATTATATATGAAAAGTGAACATGTTTCTCAATAGGAAATTTTTTTTTTCTATTTTATATGACTTTTTGATAATTTTTTTGAAAAATGTGCAATATCTCGAGAACGGTTCATGTTAGCGTTCTAAAATTTATGTCAATCATTTTCTAATGAAAAATTACATAAGAAATGTCTATTTGCGTAACTTTATTATTGGTTTTGATTTTTTGACGATTTTTTCAAAATTTCACTCGAAAATTTAGGGGGTTCTAAACATTCGATTGCGTATAAAAACAATAGGCTTCCAGTGTTTACAGATTGTGATTTTTGTACCAAATTTGGTTCGAATCGGTCCATTCGTTCGTCAGTTATTGTCTCCACAGACTCACTGACACACACACACAGACATCACTTCAAAAATGTTTGATTCGTGATCAGGGATGCTTGAAACGTGCTCTCCCGTCGTAAACTCGAATTCGAATTTTCGACCCCGTCACAATACTTTCCTTATACATTATGTATATAAGGAAAGTAATATATATATAAAAAAAACTTTCTAAGTTACCCAGTTTTAGTTAAATGGACTAAAAAGTAAAAAAATAATTTTAGCAGTTACAACATTCTTGCTGATATATGACTAAAAGTAAAATTGTAGCACTTATAAAAGAAGAGTGGTTGAGAATGCACATTATTTCGTAAAGAGTAATTGTTAATATATTAAATGTTATTTAGTAAGAGTGACTATCTTTTGAAATAGAATTAATTTAAGCAATTCTCAGCATATTTATATATACATAGATTTTTTAATTATTTATAAATATGCTGACAGATATTTAAATCAAAATTTTCAAAGTGAAATGGAAATTAATTAAATGTAATCATTCTTATATATGTCATTTCTATGTTATCACTTCTGTTGTTCCTTAAAATTCTATTTGTTTCCAATTACAATTTTTTATGGGTGCCTCGCGATTTTACTTTTAGTCACATATGACCAAGAATGTTGTGATAGGTAAAAATTATTTTCTACTTTTTAGGGCATTTTACTAAAACTGTGTATCTTAAAAAGTATTTTTATATACATTTTATTTTATACTATTTAATCTTTTGTAATCAATTTTTCATCAGATATCAAATCAAATATTTTATGATAAATTTATAGAGGTTTTTTATACATAAAAGTATCAATTAATAACTAGTCATGTCCTAGCAGTATCACACATTAAAATTGTTCTCATATATATATATATATATATATATACAAAATTTTGTTTGTAAAATTGTTCTCATATATATATATATATATATATATATATATATAAAAAATTTCGTTCGTAAATTATTCGTTCATTAGATTTTCAAACTTCTATTATTATATATATATATATATATATATATATATATATATATATATATATATATAAGCAAAGTTGAATATTTGACCATTTTTTAACTATCTGACAGCAATGGGAATATATATATATATATATATAAATATAAATTATTAAATCCAAAGTTAGAATGTATGTAGTAACTCTATTATATATATATATATTATATATATATATATATATATCCCAAACAGAGAAACCAATGTAAATAAAACCCTGTAGAGATGCAAGATTTGAATTATGAATTTAAAATTAATCGTAGTAAAGTAATGTCATTTCAAACATTAAGTTAATTAATATAACATATGGAACTGGTGTCCATTTTATACCTTTTCGAAGAATTGCCACAATTTCCTTTACAGGATTTTAGTAATGTTATTATTATGATTTAGAGACCTTAGTAATAACATGTATGTGCCTTGGGCCAAGTAAATATATAATTGTGAACCATAAAATGCCTGACAATAAATGCATTTCAGACATTTAGGCTCTCCCTCCTTGAGGTGAAAATTGCTAGTTATAGATGTAAAAGCCTGTTGAGGCGTGTCTTAAAGGAAATTGGTGTTTAGTTCAACAATATGTAGAAGAATCAGCAGAAGAGCTTTACAATTAACAACCTGTAGAACACAAACATGCTTATATATCTATAATGTTCTATAGAGTAGAAATAGTCTTTTTCTTTGTGATACTTATGATGCAACTGTGCAGTTGGCATGTAAAGATTTATAATTGTTATTTTCTATTTATGGTTAAATATGTAAGATTGCATTTATGTATATCTGTATATTCATGTTTATATAGTATGTATTTACTTTCATGACTGTTGTAGTTCTAAGATGTATTTATTTTACTATACCAAAGGATTTTTCTTCTTGTTGAACCAAAAGACAAAGTGTACAAAATTAACTTTGCCTACCTTGTGGTGTTATATTGTTAAGAGTTTTCTCATTTAATAAAATATTTTAAAAATAATATTTCAAATGGTTTTCTTATTTCTATGAACAGTTTTAAAATTTAAGGGCAAATTTTAAAAAGTTTTAACATTTAAAATATGTTTATTATACTTATAAGAAATTTGAGGGCAAATTTATATAGTATAATAAACATATTTTGAAGTGCCAAATTGCTCAGTAGAGTTTGCAAATTTTGAAGTATATTGTAGAAAAATTGTGACAGTTTTTAAACTATAAATTGATTCCAGATTTAAGAAAGAAAAAAAGTCTGATATGGGCAGTGCATGACTTTTCCACATAATGCAATGGCTGCACTTCTTGCTAGAGAAATTATGATGTACAAGGTCTACAGCAAGTTTTTGGCATTGAATTAACAATATGTAAATTTAATGATTTTGGCAACATGAGTCTAAACAGAGTGACTTATTCAAAATCATGTCCAAAATACTCATCAAAAGGCAATTTACATTTTATTTATTTAATATCCCATGAAATAAATGAATATTGGTGCATTTTTGGCATTAAAATGTAAAACTCATACAAAAAGTGTTTTCGTGAATGGTCTTAGCTGAATCCACAAAAAGGATGTTAACAGATTTCTTGCATAATATCATATACGGAAAGTTAATAAAGTAATGATACCAACTACTTTATAAATTTTATGTAGTTTCTTTTTTATCAAGAGAGTGGTGTAGACTAGCATTCTAAAGTTTTTATTATTTGTTTTCTAATAAAAAATTCTCATGAAATATTTATTTATCATTATTAAATGTCTTTATTTTTTATTCACTTATTTATTTATTATTATTATTATTTTTTTTTTTTTTCAAAAATTCATTTGTAAATCAAAAAATATCTTGAGAACAACAGTTCATGTTATCATCCTAAAGTTTGTGTCATTCATTTCCCAATAAAAAATAACTTCTGAAATAATTATTTATTTATCAATATTGAAAGTCTTGATCTTTTAATTATTTTTTTTTTAAATTGGGTGGAGGGGGTATGCCTTCTAAATATTTAATTGTGTTTAAAATTCATAGGGTTCGAGTATTCACTAATTGTAATGATCATACCCAATTATTTTCAAAACACACCTTTCGTTTGTGAGATATCACATCCATAGATTCACAGACATATGTACACAGAGACATCACCTCAAAAACGTTCTATTCGAGTCCATGGATGCTTAAAATGTGCTTTTATGTCTAACTTTCTTATTCGAATTTTTGTTCCTGTCGCAATCCATTTCTATATATTATGCTGTGTAAGGAAAGTAATTAGTGGCAAGATGAAGGCGGTCATCTACCTTCTTACTGGAAAAAGTGTTATAGATTGGACTGATACAGAACTAGTGTATTCAACAGGGCCTGACTAACGTAGAGGCATACAGGGCAGCTGTCTCTGTGGCCCCAACCTAAACAGTTGCAGCATCGAAAAATTAACGACTGCTTCATGAAGAATAAAATATGCCATCCAATTAGGTTTGCCCAGTGAAAAGATATATTTTGGGAATATGTATAGTAATTACTGCACTCATTTAGCATGTTGGCTTCTTAGCTGAGAAAGTTGACAATAATTTAAATTCCAAGAAAGTACGTATAACTTCCTTTGTGTGCATTTTATAGAATGCAATTATGTTTTTTTTTCAAATTATACTTGTTTGTTTCATATATGTTGAAAGGTGAAGGTGAAGGGGGGCCCCAGATGGAATGTCTGCCCTGGGCATCTAAATAGTCTAAGTTGGGCGCTGCTTGCAAAACAGTGGTAATATCTCTTTCGCAACTTGAACTTCACCATTAAGTACCTGCTTTTGAAGGCTTTATCACTGTATAAATTAACTAAAGTGTGGCTCAACTCAACTTTCTCATACCAGAATCCATTTTTGAGTAGCTTGTGATTTTTTTTCTTATTTTTGCAAATTTTGCAATAAAAAATCTGTATTGTTGAACCAAACGATCACAATTATAGCATGTTATCCTTCATTTTAAAGGGCTTCAAAACATCTTTCAATTGATACCAAGTCTGACAATGCACCTCCTCAGGGAAGGAGTAACTTGCTCCCATCCAACCCCAAGGCACGAGGGCTAATGACATTATGAACACAAAAATTGTATTGCAGCTATTTTTCACTACAATGATTAAAACTCTTAAGTTTTGTGATCATTGAGCAATATATAACCTCTTTTATGAATAATTATGTCAAATTTTGTCCTATGCTGCCATGTTAGGAAAATATAAAATTTCAAAGTTTTCTCTCGAATTTTTAAAAATGTTATATGGTTCTAGATATTTCGATAACAAAAGCTGCATATAAGTTTTGTGAAAATCCATTAATATTTGTGGCTGTGTGCACAAGGAATTGACGACAAACATATGAACATCACTCTAAATATTGTCGAAACGTTTTCAAGAGGTACTAAAACATATATTGGCCTCGAAATCGAAAATTTTCGTGTAAACAATACTTTCTCTATACTATATTCTATTGTATGAGAAAGTAAAAATTAAAAACTTCATCCCAGATTCAACCCAGATTAAAACTTCATCCCAGATTCAACCCAGATTAAAACTTCATCTCAGAAGTAAAATTCCTAACTATAAATGAAATTATGAAGCTTTTATTCCTAACCATCTCTCACATAACTGAGTAAGACAGACTGACTGACTAAATGATCAATTTACAGACCAAACTACTAAAGGTAGAAAGTTAAAATTTCGCATACATCTAGGACTTGATTTATAAGTAGCTAAAAAAAAATCTAAAATCTTTTAATTCTGTTCGAAAAATTTATAAAGCTATGAATCTTCTGTTCCAACATTCTTTAGGCTAAATACTCAAAATCTGTTCTTTACTAGCATGCACAGAAAAAAAATATCCTAAAATTTCTTTATTAACTTAATTGGTATAAAATCAACCATTCTTTAGATATTTTAAGTTATAGTTATAGCAAACAGTATTTTTTTATAATAGAGAGCTCCGCACCTTGCTCGCTGATACTCACCAACCCCCGGAACTCACTTAGGCAGTTGGGGGAATCATCCCCTACTCGCTAAGTCTGCTTCTCGGCCATTTTTATGACACCATCTATGCAGACATAAATAACGGTTGGGGATTCGCCCACTCGTCGCCATGAGACATTTCCACAGCCCCTTCCAAAAAGTCGGAAATTAAATGATAAAGTAGTAAAGTGTGAGTCATTATTATGCTTAAATTTGGTATATATTGTTTAAAATTTATATATTTTAAGTTGACAAAAGCTTAGTGATGTCGATTTTGCTTATCTGTGTTAATAAAAATTATTTAGATACCATTAACAGGCATGGCTTAATTCAAATGATCACTCCCCCCCCCCCCTTTATACTATATATCACCATCTTTGGCTCGAAAATGATCATATCGACCCTATCAGAATGATCATATCAGAAATAATGATATCAAAATCTTAAAATTCGAATCATGAGAATTACTAGATATTCATATGACTCAAAATGAAGCGAGGGATATTTCAATTCGCTTAAGAACATTTTTCATTTGATTGAAAAAAATAATTCGGCAATTCAATATTTTACTGCGCAGTATGCTGGAATTTGTAGATTTATTGTAGAAATAATGCAATTACTGACGCAGTAATTACTGCACAGTGCGCATCAGTAAAGGCATCGCAGCATGCCCAATTTTTATCCGATCACGCTTGATAATGAACTTGAAGAATCAAGCGTTGGAAAAGGTATTTTATTTTGTTATAAATTAAACAGAATGAACACAGTTCTGCAATTGGAAATAACTGCAATAAAATATGCTGTTGATTAGACTTTTGATAATAAAAATTTTATTATCTGTACTGACAGCTTATCTTCAGTCTTTGCTTTAATTTTGTACATAACAAATCCAATTATAATAAAAGCATCAAAGATTCAATTTATTACAGGAAAAATTATGTCCATATAAATTGTATTAAATTACATGTTGGCCTGGTGCGATATGAACTTACTGATCACTTCACAAAAAAAATCTGATGTGGGCAACACATGACTTTCCTTATATAATATAATGAATTTACTACTTTTACAGTAAAAAAAAATAGGTTTTTCTTATAGTAGATACTAATATTCTTTCCAAGATATTGAATTTTCGACAATTAGTGGTCATTTTCATTGATTTAGCGTCATTTTTATCCATTTGGCGAGATTTTCGTTAATTTGGCAACATTTCAAAAAGTCGCCAAGTTGGCGACATTCCGCCAATTTTGTTGCCAAAATCTCGCCAAGCGTTATGGACGAAGAAATAAGTTGTTCTTACAGCAGATAAATGATTATTGGCGTTCAAATACAAAAGTATTACTCAAAGTATCTTTTTTCATGAATGGAACGAGCTAGATCCACGAGAATGATGTCACCCAATGTATCGCATGATATTACATATGAAAAGTGAACATGTTTCTCAATAGGATTTTTTTTCTATTTTATATGACTTTTTGATATAGCAATTGATTAGCTTGATACGCAAATTGATTAGCTTTTGATATAGCAATTGTCAAGTTTGATTTTATATGACTTTTTGATATTAGTATATGACTTTTCGATAATTTTTTTGAAAAATGTGCAATATCTCGAGAACGTTTGATGTTAGCGTTCTAAAATTTATGTCTATCGTTTTCTAATGAAAAATTACATAAGAAATGTCTATTTGTGTAACTTTATTAGTGGTTACGATTTTTCAAAATTTCATTCGAAAATTTAGGGGGGTTCTGAACATTCGATTGCGTATAAAAACAATAGGGTTCCATTATTTACGGATTGTGATTTTTGTACCAAATTTGGTTCGAATCGGTGCATTCGTTCGTCAGTTATCGTCTCCACAGACTCACTGACACACACACACACACATACTTTCACACACACACACACACACCCACATCACTTCAAAAATGTTTGATTCGTGATCAGGGATGCTTGAAACGTGCTCTCCCGTCGAAAACTCGAATTCGAATTTTCGACCCCGTCACAATACTTTCCTTATACATAAGGAAAGTAAAAATGGTTATTTAATGACTGCCATATACCCCCCTCCCCCCCTTACAAAATAAAATATTTTGTTGATAAATATTTTCCTTTCATAATATGTAATTAAAGAACACAGGAATTATGCAAAAGATGGCAGTTAATGATTTATTTCTTTATTTTTCATCCTTGATCAGCTCCATATAATATTTTTTGGCATTCTTTAAAACTTGTTTTTGATCTTTCAATGTGCACTGAAAGGTAAGAAAGATGTTAAATTAAGCAAGTGAATGAAATTAAACAAGACATTTTGAAAATATTTGAAGTGAGTTAGTAGTGTATAATATGTATAGTCATGAAGGTAAAAGTAAGAAAATGTCAATATGGTTTGAGACAATCATTCAGGTGGCGCTGGGAAAAGAAAAGTAGTCCTGCATTATATGTATGTATTTCTATGGCGTAAGGCCTAAAATATTTATTTAAGCTGTCCGTTTTGTAAAAATAATTATTAACGCAATGCAAATTAGAACTGAAACAATAAAGAATATTCCTATATGTATTCAAAATTATTTTACATTTCAAATTTTTATCTCCATATACGAGTATTCTTCATTCTATTCTACAACTATAAAGAATTACTGGTTATTTATATTTATAATTAGAGAACCCTTAATTTAACAATAATCGAAAATATACATGCTGAATACTACGCCTTTCTGATGTGTCAACTAACAATATAGCGACTACTTTACTAACACTAGCGACACCTAGATATAATTTTTAAATCATTATGGCATTTCCAAGCGTTTCGTCTATAGGAGTTTTATTTCCTTCATTTTAACTTTGAATATAGTTTCACTTGTTTTGGGTTGCTACTTTTACTGTTAATATTTTATAATTTTAATTTATTTGTTTAATCGGGTTGGCAAGCGGCTTATTTACTTATTAAAGTATCACCTTCTTAATTTTAGTTATATATTTTCCATTTATTTAGGATTTTAATATTTTTCTGTTCCAAAAGTATTCTATTCCATAGTTCAAATGGCGGAAGTCGATTCATTTTAGGTTTTAGTAATTTATTTTTTTTAATTAGCTGATTTGTAATTTCTTTCGTTTCCTGTTTTATTCCCTTTCATTTAATTCTATATTTGTTAGTTTCGGTTAAGAATTCATTAAATTATCACGATTTCTCATTTAAATTCTACTTCCAGCTTTTTGAATATTCCAGAATCGCCCATTTTAAATTCTTGTAGTATGTGTATATTCCACATCATTTCACTTAATATTGGTTAATTTTTATCTGGTTTTAAATCATATATTGTACCTATAAATTGAAATAGTGCATTTTTTCCAGGTAGGTGATGCTAATATATCCTGAAAAATATATCAGAAATATCGTCTGCTGTTTTCAATATACATCAGACGCTCATTACCTTTTTCATTAATCGGCATTTTCGGAATGGAAATTTTTTTATTTTAGAGCAATATTACTTTAGCCATTCTTATGAGAGTGTTAATGAAGATTTTTTATTGAAGAATTTAAACGCAGTCTAAATCGTATCGTATCAAATTCTAGTTTTTCATATAACGTATTTGCATATAAAATTGGATGCATTTGTTTCCGAGTTTTCGTGCCCCCCCCCCCCCACCCTTTTTACACACACACACACACATTTCATTTTTTCAAAATTGTTCGAATTGGGTCCAAGAGTATGTGTATCTTTTATAGCGGCAAATCTAAGCTTCGGTCGGTAGCAAAATTCGGTGCAGGATTAGCTTAATTCCCACGAAGACAGACCTCATCGAGATTTTTCTTAATTCGAATTAGTTAGTCTTTTATAGTTAGTTTCTGTGTAACACGGTTGTTAGCGATTGTCACACAATTCGGTTCCTTAACGATCGAAAATATTATCACAGAGTTTTTATCATGACATCATCCGAAAGATCAAATAATGTTCTTTCTTACTATCTTTGAAATGAATTTTCAGGGTAATTCTTTATTTATTTATGTTAAAATACATCGAAATATGCATGTCTTAGATAATCTGTGTTCGTCGCATTCAAAAGTAGTACAATTCTATACATTAACAACAGTGGTGTATTTTGAAATTCAATTTGGGAGGGGGGGGGAATTCAATTTTAAATACCAATCTCAAGGAGTCTGAGTTAGAGGTCTGCACGGGTTCGGAACTGGTCCATTGGCTTGGGTCCGACCTGGCCCACTGGCTCGGGCATGGCCCGTAGACTTAGGCCCCATCTGGCCACAGGCCGGGCCCAGGCCATATTTTATTAAATTCAGGTCGGGTTGGGCCTGGTCAAAATAAATAGAAAATCCAATTTATTTAAAATTGAACACTGATATTTTATTTTCAATTTTTTATGCGATTTTAATTTCAATTATTAGATGCCGAATGTTTTTAAATTATTGAAATTAGATACATTCTATTCTTAAAGTAAAATACTTACGTCGATTTCTTTCCGGTAACAAATATTGAATGAAAATTTATTTAAACTAATTGTTATAATTTAATATATGGATAAGAATTATTGTCTTTGAATTGATTTATATTTGTATTCTAAACATCTACCACTTTTTATATAAAATTATTAAATTTTAAAAATATTCATAGCTATGTCGTAATCAAAGAAAATATCTGTGTATACTTACATAGAAAGTTTAATCGCGTAGAAATATTTTTTTAAATATTAACAATTGTGAAATATGACATATTTGTTTTGCAACCACTACAGTCAAAAATATTTGGTGCTGATGAGCTAGCTTTAACAAAAGGGCATTGCATTATTAACTGATAACTTAAATGGGATAAATCATTTTTTTTAAAACATGATCTCAGTAAAGAGCTATTTTCACATTTAATTACTGATAGTATCAAACCAAAATAATAAATAAAAACACACTTTACAGTAATATTCATTCTTAATTTGTACAGATTTTTCAAATTTGGGTTCTTTTTAATTTATGACTACATGATATATGACTACATGACTACATGATATAACTTGTATTTTATCCCTTAAATGCAAATTTAGATCAGCGGCAAAAAAATTGGGGTCGATCCGCGTTAGGGCTTTGAGAGCTTTCAGGACGGGTTAGGTTCGAGTGAAATATTTAAAAAAATTCTTGGGTTTTGGCCGAGTAAAATGTTAATATTTTCGATTCGAGTACAGTTTTAAACTTTTCGATTTGGGGGGGGGGGGGGGGGGGTATTGATCCCCAAAATGCATTCCCCCTTAAATACGTCCCTGGTTAACACAAATGTGGGTATAATCTTCATTCTAATAATATTTTTTGACTACTCTATTTTCTGATTTGGTATGAATTTTCAAACATAAGCAAAAAAATTTAGATTTTTGATTTCGTTGGGGAAAGGCTTCATTCTCCTGTTGCTATGCCCTGGACTTTGCAACTCACGTCACAACGTATATCCGTTGCTATGGGAAGCAATGACGTATTTATTGTAAAAGTGCTTTTGGATTTTCGGTTTTCGAGAATTTTGCTATATGTTCCCGTATAACTTTTATCAGAGATATGCATGCTAAATCCCGGGAAACGTCGAGTGCATTTCGTAGTAAGAAATATATGTGCTAAGAAAAATAATTTTATTTCTTACGTGTAGAAAGCAGATGATCGATTTCATAAATTTCCAAAACGATCGTCTGCTTCACGAAGGTAAAAGCAAGGAGTTAAAACTTCATATTAAGAAAACGCCAACATCGTTTGAGACAATAATTTAGGTGGCGCTAACTGTCAATTTTGTAAAAATTAATTATGAGCGCCATGCAAAGTAGAACTGAAACAATAAAGAATATTTTTACGTATTCAAAATTATTTTACATTTCAAATTTCTATCTCCGTATATTCTGTACTCTATTTTACAACTAGGAAAAAAACTGGTCAATCATACTCATATTGAAGGAACCTTAATTTAAACATGATCAAAAATACATCCCTAACAGCATTTTTTTTCACAGTGACGTAAAATTTACGTCACACTGTGACTTTGGGACGTCACAGAACGTCGCAGTACGTCTCGGCAATGTCATATTGAGGTCACAGCGAAGTCATTTCGGTCATTTTCATGATCGTTTGTGACGTCGCATATTAACTTGTTTGTGACGTCACATTGTAATTGCCATTGTAATGTCGTCACGTTGTTACGTGTTTAAATTGTGGAAACGTCACAGAATATAGTCACAATGAAGTTCCAAAGTTACTAATACGTAACGTCGCATAGAAGTCACAAATATGATGTCACATTGTGACCCAGGTGTCACGTGACTACAATGTCACTGTCACACATGTGACGATCTTTGCTGTGAGGGATACTAAATGCTATGCCTTTCTGTTGTGCCAATTAACAATAGCGGCTACTTTACTAACACTAGCGACATCTAGATATAATTATCAAAACATCATGGCATTTTCAAGCGGTTCATTCATGGGAGTGTTATTTCCTCCTTTCTAACTCCATGGTCTGCTTTCTAGATTTTATTTGCACGACGTTATTTTCTACGTTGCCATCTAGTATTCTACTTGGATGCTCCGGAAATTCTGATGATCAGCATCAGTATAAGTCGTTTATGAACTCAACTGCGGAGGAAGATGTAGATTTAACCATGTATTTGTTATAATACCTCTGGAATCTGAAGGCGACGAGGATCGGAGATATTGCTATCGATGGATAGAGTTCCACAGCACGGGGCACCTTTCACCCAAAACCCCTCAAACCTCATGCCCTCGGCTTGGAAGGTGTATGTGCCATCTCCAGCTTTCATGTCGTCCAGCCAGGTCCCTTTGTACTTATTTTTCTTTTCTGAAAAAGAAGCAGAACAATTTATGAAGGCGATCGTCATAGGGTGGCAATGGGTGAGTGCACTTCATTTTTGGCGGGGGTTTTAAGCATTTTCATTCTATTTTACAGACTTATTTTGTACTGGAAGGATAGGCCAGTCATCAGACGGGTTGTAGAAGATTGAGTTAAAGTTTAAAAGCTAGTTGCAAAGGATTATCTCAGATCCGCTAGTCACAAAGTTGCAAAAGATTTCCTACCAAGCATGCGAGCCATGCACCCCTCTCATTTAATATTATTATTTATTATACGATTCCCTACCAAAACACACACCATCCGCTAACATAACGCAATGAATCTACGCTCCCCTAGACCCTCTAACAAATCTATTTATCATGTTTAATACCTCAAACTTTTTAACTCAAATTTTCAATTTCTGGTCATACCATAGAAGAAAAAGGACTCACTCGCTCACTCTTTCTAGCTTTATGGATCATACAATTCTGCTCCAACCAATCGCCTCCTGTTACTATTACTTTCCTTATATACATAATGTATAAGGAAAGTATTGTGACGGGGTCGAAAATTCGAAATCGAGTTTTCGACGGGAGAGCACGTTTCAAGCATCCCTGATCACGAATCAAACATTTTTGAAGTGATGTCTGTGTGTGTGAAAGTATGTGTGTGTGTGTGTGTGTCAGTGAGTCTGTGGAAACGATAACTGACGAACGAATGGACCGATTCGAACCAAATTTGGTACAAAAATCACAATCCATAAACACTGGAAGCCTATTGTTTTTATAAGTAATCGAATGTTCAGAACCCCCCTAAATTTTCGAATGAAATTTTGAAAAAATCGTCAAAAAATCAAAACCGCTAATAAAATTACGCAAATAGACATTTCTTATGTAATTTTTCATTAGAAAACGATTGGCATAAATTTCAGAACACTAACATGAACCGTTCTCGAGATATTGTACATTTTTCAAAAAAATTATGAAAAAGTCACATAAAAAAAAAATTCCTATTGAGAAACATGTTCACTTTTTATATGTAATACCATGCGATAAATTGAGTGACATCATTCTCGTGGATCTAGCTCGTTCCATTCATGAAAAAATATACTTTGAATAATACTTTTGTATTTGAACGCCAATAGTCATTTATCTGCTGTAAGTATAACTTTTTTCTTAGTGCATAACGCTTGACGAGATTTTGGCGACGAATTTGGCGGAATGTCGCCAACTTGGCGACTTTTTTGAAATGTTGCCAAATTAATGAAAATCTCGCCAAATGGATAAAAATGATGCTAAATCAATGAAAATGACGACTAATTGTCGAAAATTCAATATCTTGGAAAGAATATTAGTATCTACTATAAGAAAAACCTATTTTTTTACTGTAAAAGTAGTAAATTCATTACATTATATAAGGAAAGTTATGTGTTGCCCACATCAGATTATTTTCTTTTACCTCGGGTTAGCCTCCTGCTGCTATTTTTACTTTCCTTATATACATAATGTATAAGGAAAGTATTGTGACGGGGTCGAAAATTCGAAATCGAGTTTTCGACGGGAGAGCACGTTTCAAGCATCCCTGATCACGAATCAAACATTTTTGAAGTGATGTCTGTGTGTGTGTGTGTGTGAAAGTATGTGTGTGTGTGTGTCAGTGAGTCTGTGGAGACGATAACTGACGAACGAATGGACCGATTCAAGCCAAATTTGGTACAAAAATCACAATCCGTAAACACTGGAAGCCTATTGTTTTTATACGCAATCGAATGTTCAGAACCCCCCTAAATTTTCGAATAAAATTTTGAAAAAATCGTCAAAAAATCAAAACCACTAATAAAGTTACGCAAATAGACATTTCTTATGTAATTTTTCATTAGAAAACGATTGGCATAAATTTTGGAACGCTAACATGAACCGTTCTCGAGATATTGCACATTTTTTAAAAAAATTATCAAAAAGTCATAAAATAAAAAAAAAATATTTCCTATTGAGAAACATGTTCACTTTTCATATGTAATACCATACGATAAATTGGGTGACATCATTCTCGTGGATCTAGCTCGTTCCATTCATGAAAAAAGATACTTTGAGTAATACTTTTGTATTTGAACGCCAATAGTTATTTGTCTGTTGTAAGAATAACTTATTTCTTCGTCCATAATTCTTGGCGAGATTTTGGCGACAAATTTGGCGGAATGTCGCCAACTTGGCGACTTTTTGAAATGTTGCCAAATTAACGAAAATCTCTCCAAATGGATGAAAATGACGCTAAATCAATGAAAATGACGACTAATACTCGAAAATTCAATATCTTGGAAAGAATATAAATATCTACTATAAGAAAAACCTATTTTTTTACTGTAAAAGTAGTAAATTCAGTACATTATATAAGGAAAGTCATGTGTTGCCCACATCAGATTTTTTACTCCAGGTTAGCCTCCTGTTGCTATTTTTATCCTCCTGGTTAGCTTCTGGTGTGGTCGTTGTCCCCCCGATTTGAAATCGACGCACAATATACCAGAGTCCACTGAATTTGTGCTAGTCGTATTAGGTCACTTTCAGACCCCTGACATCTTTGCACTAATCTGCCGGGTTGATTTTCTCGGGCGTCATTGTACAAAACCTTGCTGCTCCAACCGGGAATCGAACCACGGATCACCGAACTGGCCAGCCGGCGCTCTACCGTTGAGCTGCTGAAGCATAATTGCAAGCTCTTGTGGTCGAAGTGGGCCCTGCAAGTTATGGGAGGTGCTTAAGGATTTTCCTGTAATATGGAGAAGTGAACATTTAGATGAATGTTTAATTAAACAAACCCGTTATCAAAGTTCCTTTGCCACATCTCTTGTCTCGCTCCCAGTTTCCGACGTAAGTCGCTCCGTTTGCGTACGACATGGTTCCTCTGCCACAGCGCTTATCCCTGTACCATTCGCCTACGTAGCAGGAGCCGTCACTGTATTGCATCCGCCCGAAATCATCTCTTTTATCCTTCAACCACTTACCATCATAGTTGCCGCCGTCCGAATACTGTTGGATGCCATGTCCCTGCAAGAATAAGAAAAAGAACATTCTAAAAAATTCTGTATTTATTTATTTATTTTTTTTTTGTACAGGGGTGATTCAAAAAAGATGAGCCAAACTTTACGAGGTGGTATAGTACACACCAAACCAAGCATTTTTCGCCATAGTTTACCGGGTCGGAAATGAAACGCAAAGGCGCCAGTGAGCACTTAATGGTGAAACCGATGATGTAAGGCGAAAACACAAGAATGACTATGAAATTATAAAATGGCTTTTAATAAACAATAATTACAATAATGGCTCAAAAAAAAGCGACCGCCCACCTGAATGCACGTCTCACAGCGGCGATGGAGGGATTGACGAACTCGCTCGAACAGACCAGGCATGTCGCGCACTTAAGCAGCAGCGGCCGAAATTCTTGCGACGAGTTCCTTTTCAGATTCAAGGGGAGTGTCGTAAACGAGACTCTTGAGATATCCCCCTAGAAAGAAGTCAAGACATGACAGATAAGACGATCGTGGGGCTCCATCGGCTCTCGTGGAGCTGCGAATAACTGCTGCAAACTGATAAGGCCGTCCATTCGGTGTTACGAAAATTCGCATAAGGGTTTTCTTCTTCCCCAAATGAAATTTGCATGCGTGGTTTTCTTCTTCTACCAGAAAATAACAACCAGAATGATGCTTTTATGTTTGCGGAGCGACCGCTTCCCAACGAGTGAGAGCCCTGTAACGCCTTTATACGTTTCATTTCCGACCCGGTAAACTGTGACGAAAAATGTGTAATACCACCTCGTAAAGTTTGGTCCATCTTTTTTTAATCACCCTGTATAAAATTGACATACATACCCATGGGCATATTTAGGGGGGAGGGGGGGGGGTCAAAGCAGCCCTCTAGAAAATTGTTAACTTAACTAAAAGCCAATATGAGAGAAAAAAAAAGAAAAATTATTTTTGGAATTCGAACATTCAACCACATCTGTGTGTTTTCTCACCCCGTTTAATAAAAACAATTGAAACTTATACCTAAATGGAAAACTTTGAATGATTGCATTTGGTGTGTTTATGAATGTCCAACTTGTCAGTTTAGTTGCTCTGTCTCCAGGAAGGTTAGAATTCTGTTATGAAAGGGGAATATTTTTCGAAGGTGGTACACACTAATTTTTAAAAATGAATGCATATTCATTTTTGAAAGTGTTATACACCCTAATTTTTAAAATGGGATGTTCATACCATCCATTCAAATTTGCTTCATAGCAATACACATTTCAAAGTTGATAGTAATCTAAATTTCGAACGCAATCAATTTTAGCACCCCCTCCCTGGAAAAAATCCTGCATATGCCCATGTACAACCGCGAAAGAAAAAACCGCCCCACTCGTTCATCGTAGAAAAAATTGAAAGATACCACTCGATTAGGAATAACATCCTCTACTAATTAATGTGCGTAAAATTTGCATAAGGGTCCGTCTTCCTATCTAAACGCGCACAAACTTTGAAATTTTCAATGGCAACACCCAAGTTTGACAACGTAGTTCGAATCTACAGCAAAATTCAACCTGTGATACCAAATTTCAAGTCATTTGGGTGAAGCGTTTCTGAGTTGTGAGTATGTAAAATTTTGAGCTCCTAATGTTAAATCAGTTTTCAAGACTTCCATTCATATCTTCTGTAATAATTATCTGCTCACGCTGATTATTTGTATGACGTTACTACTAAACAACCCAAACACATTTACGTGATTTTTATTTTTGTGGAAATAATTGTTTGTATGAAATATTAATTATGAAATCAATGATCGAAAAAATGTGAATAGAAACCTGGACATGTTTTGATAAAAATCGATTCATAAAGAATTTTTATATGTTTATGTAAATGAACGAAATGTTTAAATATTCAGCATCACGATGATTTTAGGGGTCGTATATTAGTTTAAAATATGACTAATTTGAAAAAGTTATATTAATTGTAAGTTAATCTTTATTTAAGAAAACGGGCATTTATTTTTACCCAGTTTTAATAAAAACTTTGTATAAACAGTGTTGTATAGATGCAACCTAATCAATGTAACTCAGCTACTGTATTGAAGGGTGAAAACTTATATTGTTATAAATGGGATCTACTTATGTTACTGTCTATTAATAGTTCCTGAGCTACTACGAGTTGAAATCGCTCACAAAATGTGATAATTTATAATAAAAAATATTTATATAAAGCAATAACAAATTATAAAATTACGGGATACTAAACACCAACAAGACTTCGAACGGTGATTGATAATGACGGAGGTTACACACTGTATTGATACTTTTAAATTCGTCACCAAGTTGCAACGGAGTTGTTTTGTCGCCTGATCTGCAGATATTTGTTAGTCTCATAAATTGTTTTTGAAACAGCATTATAAAATAACATTTGAAAATAAACATTTCATTCTTCTTTATTTCTTCTTTCTTTTATTCACCCTGGCACGAATGCCCCATTAGTTTTTAGTAACGCACCCAGTACGGCTTTTTACTCCTAATAATCGTGCCCTATTTGAGGCTTACATAATCCTACCCATTACAGGCCCACTGCCTTAGTAACACACAAAACAACACCACACCCAGCCATGAAAATGCTTACCTTCTCATGCAGGAATCGAACCTGCGACCTTTTGGCTGTGAGGTAAGCCATAATGCTGAATGTCAAGAGGATAGTTCAATAATTTACAACAGTGCTGTGGTCAGTCAACGAAGCATTGCCCTTCAAATTGCGCTTTCCAATATGGAGCTGATCCCCGAAAATTGCACATTCCGGAATATTGAATATCTTCGGATATAAAGATAGAAACGTCGTGAAAATTCGAATTTGGACTAATTTGGGGGGGGGGGGGTCTAGAACTTGTGGGTGACGTCAAAATTGGTGTTGCCATTGGAAATTTCAAAGTTTGTGCGCGTTTAGATATGAAGACGGCACTTTATTCAAATTTTACGCACATTAATTTGTAGAGGATGTTATTCCTAATCGAATGGTATCATTCAATTTTCTCTACGATGAACGATGCTCGATTAACAGAGAGTGGAGCGGTTTTTTTTTCCACGGCTGTACATACATATGAAGATTACACTCCCTATATGCATTGCTTTCGCAAAGCGCTCTAAATACCACACGTGTTGACAATGAGAAGCAAAATCATTTGATATGGGCAACACATGTTTTTTTCCCCCTGAAAACTTAAATTCCTTTTCTCTTTCTTTTATAATTCGTTGAGTTGAGTTGAATTGCACAAAATAAAACGGATAATTATTTGAAATGACACTGAATTTGCAGTCTTAGTTCAATTTTCATTTGACGACTGGACGTATCTGCAAACTCGACGGGACAAAAATGCGAAAAGACTACGCTATCTCGAGAATGATGAGTTGTGCTGTTTATCTTATTTTTTGTGTCGTCAAATTTATTGCATAAAATAAGCATTTAATTGGCACATTTGATCATATGTAGTCTTTTATTTTAGATTTTGACACGGGCCATTTTGTGAAAAAAAGGGACAGGTTCATTTTCTGTGAATTGTACCAAAATCTAATCAGCGGCAAGCTAACTCACAAGTGGCTTATCTACCAAATTTTGGGAAATTTGGTAGATAAGTCACTTGTGAGTTAATTTGCCTTTGGAAAGCAAGTAAAAATTGGTGCATACTCATTTTTAAAAGTGTTACTTGCCTTTAGGAAACAAGTTAACTAGTTAACTTGCTTTTGGGAAATTTGGCCAATTAGTTTTTCAGCTAGACTACTTATTGTGGATTCGAAAAGTATTTCCAGACCTTCCAGAAACCTCTGTGAGGCCAGGGTTCACGTAAATAGTTTTATATGTGGACTTATGATATCTAGCAGGTCGAACAATGGCATCAGACTACAAGGCGTCAATGTATTGCAGCCCTGATCCAAGACGTCAGCAAGTGTCATAAATAAGGAGCTTCAAGTACAGGTTGGGTCGAACCAGAGCAGTTATTGGAGGCTAAAAGAAAAACCATGGGATTGGTTAAAAGGTTAACCAATACGGAAGTGTTACGACGTCGCTCTGAGGTCAACCAATGGTAGTCGAAGAGGCGTATCATACTTCAGGCAAAACGAGGTGGCAACTGAGAGAAGGTTCTACAGATTTAGTTGTATGCATATTCATATAGAATAACAGATTCAGAGAGATGAGATTCCGATATGAGGAGATCAGTTTCAGTTGTATTTAGTGTAAAGTAACAGATGCAGATATAACTAGAACAGAGAGAGAAATGTGTAGCATAGAAGAGAACAGATCTAGATGAGATCAGTAGTAGATCAGTCAGAGTAATGTAGTGAGAGATGCATAAAAATTGTGAAACAGCTAAGACGCTCATTGAAATATTCATGAAGTTACGAGCTGTGTGTCAACTTTGAGATAGAAATGTCAATCAAGATATTTTGAAGTCCTCTGTGCACCACACATAATCCCAATAAAACACTCTGGAGAAAACTGCAACTTGGACAATCTTTTCTCAAAGAATGTCTAGTAGATGCATTGGAACAAGGCTTGGATGCTAAATCTAAGCGTCGTACGACCATGAAATTTGGTACACAGGTACTTCCGACGTATACAAGTGCATCTCTACATTATTTTTCAAATTTGAATAAAATTTTTAGTTATTTTATGTTTTAGCTCGATTTAGCACGATTTTGAGCAATTTTCACGTGAATAGGTTCCTTTGTGACCGAAAATATTATCAGAGTTTTCCATCTTAACACCATCGTAAAGACCGAAAAATTGTCCTTCAAAGAAACTTTGAATGGAATCCGTACGATTAATAGACGAAGTTTCGTAAATTTATTTATAAATATATACTTTTCGACGTGCTGACAACGTCTCTGATTTTTAAATTTCAATATAAAAAATTGACTGGTGATCTGATTTTTGTAATTTAACAGCAGTTTCTTTAAATATTACGCACTGCTCCCAAACAAACAAATATCCTAAAGCTATACATTAATTAATTATAATTTAATAATAATAGTTTAATTATAGTTAATAAAAGCGAGCGAACCTGTAAGATTTTCGATGCCGAGCGTTTTCATTCATATTCGATAATTTCTCCCTTCGTTTTAGCGTCTGAACCTGCACTGAAAGTGTTATGATGAGTTTAAAGTTTTTAAACACATCGGAATGTTGTGATGTGTTTAAAAACTGTAAACTCATCATAACAGAAAGTCAATGCTTTCCCATAGGGAGGATTTCCTTTTGAATATTTTATTTTCATTTCTGCTTATTCGCACGGGATCGGATCCATTTTAAAGGCGGGGTAATTTGGGGAGGGGGTCATTGCACCACCTGTGCAGTTTTATTTTTATTTTTATAAATAAAATTTATTAAAATTTATTTATTTATTGATATATATATATATATATATATATATATATATAAGTAATAATTAAAATGTAATAGAAGAAGAGTGATGTTTAGAATGATGTGGTTTGGTGTTTTAAACGTTAAATTTGTAATAGGTGCTTTGGTGATATTTGTGCTTGGGTTATGGAATGTGTACAGGGTTAGTTTGTAATGTTTTTAGTTTGGTGTTTGATATTACGTTATTTGTGATGGAATTTTGATATTTTGGATATTTAATTTACAGTAATAGTTTAATTATTCATTTTATTTCCATTTAATTTCATTTCATTTGTGTTTTAAGTATTGAGTACTTTGTGTTTGGCAGTGTATCGGCTTCCGGCGAGAGTGTCGTCATGACATAAAGCTGGCTGAACCGGGAAGTGGATGTCACAATCCCCCCTCTTGGCAATTTTTGATACATCACTATTCTTCTATTGCATTTTAATCATTACTTTATATATATATATATATATATATATACTTAGTTGAGCTGCTTGGCTCCGAAGGGTATGTTTTCTGTAATTAATTTTGATGGTAAAGGTATTTTGATAAGCTTATATATATATATATATATATATATATATATATATATATATATATATATATATATATATATATATATATATATATATATATATATATATATATATATATATATATATATATATATATATATATATATATATATATACTGTTCAAAACTGAAATTGCAACACCATGAAGAAATTGGTGTATCCTTATGAAATTTACAGAATATAATTGTAACATGGAGATGCGTTAATGGTCAAAAAATCCTACCTGGAAAATGAAAGCATGAAACTTTATTGACATTAGATCAATATGTAATAGGCCCACCGTGAGCGGCTATGTAGAATCGAATATGACGAGGCATCCCGTTAATGAGATGGTCAATGGTGTGCTGAGGGATGACATTCCACACAGCATGTAATTGGGCTTGTAACTGAATATGGTTTGCTGGAATTGAGAATTCTTTTAATCGGCGACCCATAATGTCCTAGATATGCTCAATTGGCGACAAATCCGGAGAATATGCTGGCCAAGACAGGATATCAAAACCTTGTAAACTATTCATAGTTACTCGTGCAGTATGTGGTCCGGTATTATCCTGCTGAAAAAGCAGTCCAGGCCTGGTTGACAGATATGGCTGTATCACAGGTCTCACAATGTCAGAGACGTATCGTTGTGCCGTGATACTGCCAGAAAGTGGACCAAAGGTGTTCGTCCACCAAATGTTACCCCACCTCAACCATGGTACCACTTAGGGAGGGGGGGGGGCTATGTGGCGTTTGATAGAAAAAACTTCCACTTCCTGGTGGCGTTGTTGAAAGCGCGGCCGTACCCGAGTACGACCATCTGGTATGCCAAAACAGAATCGTGATCCATCCGTGAACAGAATGTTTCGCTATTCTGTCGACCCATTGCGTCTCATTGGACACCACTGGAGGCGACGTAGCCGGTGAAGACGTTGAAACGGTAGGTGTCAAAAAGGTCGTCTACCTCGGATTCCCGCGTCATGCAAACGGTTTCGAATTGTTTGCGTGGAAACCACGTTACCTGTAGTGCGGGAAATGTCGTTGAAGCACGGTTGCTGTGGTAAACGGATCCCGCGCAACGCTTCTCAGAAGCATACGATCTTCACGTGGTGTGGTACACCTAGAAGCTCCACTATCTGATCTTCGTGTCGTTTCGTTATCTCTCACGAACTGTAACACACACCGTTGAATTGTGCTCACATCACGACCCAATAGTTCAGCGAGCCTTCGAAAGCTCATTCCACCCTTAAGTTAAACAATGATTTGTTGCCGTTCCCTTGACGACGACTGAACGTATGCGGTACGTCGACGTACTCTTGGCATACCGTGATGATTTTTACAACCTGAAACCAATGACATTACAATTATTTAGCTGTGGTATAGCTCCTCCTTGACCTGCCGCTTTTATATGCTGCCCGGCAAGGTGTTACGTCACTATGCGTAACGAAACTGTGATCATTTGCATATCTCGCCTTACTGTTTCCATTGCCTGATTCACATAAAGCTACACCTACAACTTTATGGTTTTGCGATTTCAGTTGTGAGCAGTATATATATATATATATATATATATATATATATATATATATATATATATATATATATATATATATATATATATATATATATATATATTTATTTATATATATATATATATATATATATATATACATATATATATATATATATATATATATATATATATATAATAAGATAAAATTTAAAATAAAAATAAAATAGTTATACTAATTTAAAACATGATCAGTGTCATACCCTGGTTCAAAAACAATCCGGAGGAAAATTAATTAAATATGATATGATAGGAAATATCAGACAAAAGGAAAAACAATGCTACCATAAAAGACAAAATGATCTTAATTTTAAATATGAATAATACACATGAATTTATCATCATGCAAGAGCGATGCATACTAATCAAGTACAAACAACAAAGGATTATCAAAATCTGGAGGCTCAAAATATTAAAATGACAAAATAAGAGAAAAGATACAATCCGAAAATATGAAATAGGATAGAAGCTCTGTGAATCCAGCTTATCAAGGATCTTTGCATCCACAGAGGTTCCAAATGTGTTTCGCTCAACGATACAGCCACATGGCTGAAATAACGTCAAATATATATACAACGCACCTTACATATATATACACACATACATACATATACACCTTACATATATATGTACAACGCACCTTATATATATATACACACATACATACATATATATATATATATGTATATATATATATGTATGTATGTGTGTATATATATATAAGGTGCGTCTCAAAAGTTTATGCACCTTAGTATAAGCAATAGAAATCAAAAGAACAAGAAAATAAGAAATGCAATTTCATCGCTATATATTTAATAACGATTAATAAACATTATAAGACCATAAGCATACCTGTTTGATTTGCAGGTTTCAATAAACGAAGTAAATACAAAAAAAGCATAAAAAAACTTGTTTTAAAAGTTTATGCGCAAGTAACAAAAAATGAAGTTATTTAACGAATGTGATGTCCATTTCGTTTTATAATTTGAAAAACACTATCTGGCATTGACATAATAAGAGAATGAAGAATATCCGGATCTAAATTATACCAGCAGTTTTCAATTTCACACTTTAATTTGGCCAAAGACGAAAACTGTCGCATATTCGCATAAACTCTTCTGGATAGGATCCCCCAAAGGTTTTCTATGGGATTCAAGTCGGGACTTTTGGCCGGACAATCCATAACACACTGCAACCAAAGTTTCGTTGACTTTGCAGCATGAATGGGAGCATGGTCGTGCTGAAAACAGAGGTTTGGTCCTGCTAGATTTGCAGCTTCTGGTAATATGTGATCCTTTAACGTTTGTTGGTAATTTAGCGCATTTTGCTTACCGTTAAGAAAGGCTGAGGATAACATACCATTAAAGCAAAACGCTCCCCACACCATCAAGGAACGACTCTGTTTCCTACTAAAAAAAATTTTCTGTTCTTGGCGCAGGTCATGCCAGTATGATGGCCATCCATCTGGGCTATCAATATTCCATTTCTTTTCATCACTAAATATAGAAGTTATCCATTGGTCGTCCCAGTTCATGTGTTCCCGAGACCATTCCATACGACGTAATTTATGATTTTCAGTTAAACTCGGAATTCGCTTCATGCGTGCGAGCATTATATTGCAATTACTTTATAAAAGCCTGTGAATAGTAAGTAGATCGAGATACTTTTAAACCTGATTCACTTTGTATTTCAGATAAAGACAGTTCTTGAGTCGATGCTGGACGAAAAAGTTTTCGGTCATCTCGAGAACTGGTACATTTTGGATGGTCTGATCTATCTTTTACTTTATAATCTCGCTCTTTTTGTTGCACAGCATAAATGCCTCGTTTTGACCGACTTAATATTTTCGCGATATCAAGCACAGACTTTCCATAAGCTTTCAATCTCCAAATTTCACACACCTCGTCTTTTGTAAACTGTTTCACGCGCGGCATTGTACTGAATGGTGAGAGATGAAACGCAGCAGTCTTATATATAGTGGACAAACGTATGCAGAACTGTTTCATGCAAATTTCTACCTTATTTGCATACTTTATTTTGATTTTCCACGCTTTTTGTGTACATGTACTTTTGAAATAAGTTTTTTGATGTTTTTGTTTTGTTTTGTTTACTTTGTTTAATGAAATCTGCAAATCAAACAGGTATGTTCATGGTCTTATATTGCTTATTAGCTTTTATTAAATATATAGCGATGAAATTGCATTTCTTATTTTCTTCCTCTTCTGATATCTATTGCTTATGCTAAAGTGCATAAACTTTTGAGACGCACTTTATATATGTGTGTTTATATATGTGTGATATATATATTCTCAGATTAATAAAATCAATGTATCCCTGCTTTGACTCCCGGGCAATGCCGGGTACATTTTCTAGCAGAAAAAATATTTCATACGTCTCTTTTGTCTTTCCTCCAGAGGCCATTGTAGATGTCACCCTTTTTCTGACTCAATGGGTGCAGAGTCCCTCTTCCACAGCGTTTCCCTTCTCTCCAGAATCCTTCGTACTTCAGATTTTCCTTCTTCCACACTTGTGTTCCATAACCTGAGAATAAAATAGTTAAAGGCAATGAACGTTTTGAAACGTTCTTGGCCTCCTCCTCTGCCGGCTCCAGGGGCAGCACCTCCAAGTGATCGCTTGAAGCCTCATGTTCGCAGAGGGCCTCAGCATTTTGTGCATTATTCTTTTGAGAATCTTGTGAGGTCTAAATAACCTTTTGTTATTATTTCCCCCAGTTTCCATTATAATTTATGTTTGCTTCAAATTAACAATTCTGACTGTTTCAGTTAGAGAGATCGACCACCGAGCTAAGTAACTTTTCTGCGATCCTGAGGTGAAAATAGGATAAAGTTTCGGATCGCGAATAGACAGGACTAGTAGGATTGGATGGAGACTTTGAAGGTCTGGGAAGGATTTGGAAAGGATTGAGTAGAAGTCAACAAAGATTAAGTTGAGTGCGTGAGTTAGAAGGTTAGAGCGACCCGTTCTAATGGATACCACTATGACCAGAAGGGTCTGGTATCTCGGTTTAACGAAAAACGATTGGAGTCTCCTTTATTGGTTTTCCATACGGTGGTTTTTCGCCAAGACCAAGCCAACTAATTCTGCCATTGAAGCAAATGAATACAAATATTCCACTTCTCATTATATGTAGAAAATATTTAAATTTTACTTTAACTCTATTTCATTTACTCTTTCTATTCGTTTTGCAATTGATATATTTAAGAAATTGTAGTTTAAAAAAAATTATGAACTTTCATAGCTTATTATTTCTTTTAGCGGAAGATCACATCTCGTAGCTTTCTACTCCATGTTAGGTGTTCGTCAGATGGAGTTAGAAAGGAGATAAAACTCCTATGGATGACACGCTTGAAAATGCAATAATGCTTTAAGAATTATATCTAGGTGACGCTAGTGTTAGTAAAGTAGCTGCTGTTGTTAGTTGACACAACAGAAATGCATAGTATTTAGTATATGTATTTTTAATTATTTTTAAATTAAGGGCTCCCTTATTATGAGTATAATTAACCAGTATTTTTTATTAGTTATAGGATACAGTACTAAATATAGGGATATAAAAATAAATTGAAAGGTAAAGTAATTTTGAATACGTGAGAATATTCTTTATTCTTTCATTTCTACTTTGCATTGCGTTCATAATTTATTTTTACAAAATGGACAGTTTAAATAAATATTTTAGACCTTTCGCCATAGAAATGCATGCAATGCAGGACCACTTATCTTATCCCAGCGCCACTTGAATGATTGTCTTAAACGATATTGGCGTTCTCTGAATATGAAGTTTTAACTCCTTACTTTTACCTTTATGATTCGTCAAGTATAATTGAGATCAAACGGCTTACCATCTTTTAAATTATCCTTCCATTCACCAGAGTAACAATTCCCATTGACTTCATATACTGTGTGCGTACCAGATTTCAAATTCGCCTTTCCTTTATTTTTAGCTGAAAATGATTTCAGTTTAAAAAATGGCATCTTTGTTCATTCAATTGCCTATCAATTTGGATATTGCGTCTGTTAAAACTACGAGAACACTAAGATTAAAACTAAAGATTGTGTTAGAGTGATGATATAATACAGTTATCGGTTAGATGTTAATCGTGGAGAAAAATATTATAACCATGGAGGTAAAGGTATAACTATGATTATAACCATATTTATTGTAATCATGGAGTTAGAAATACTCTAACTTCATTATTGTAACTTTGGTCCTACCACTATACTTACAGCAAAACTAACTTGATAAAGTAGGTACAGACGTCCCCCTGACCTGAGGGAAAGCGCTCTTTGTATAGTACCGACCCCTGCTGGCGAACTTTAAAAAATGCCCCATTTTGACTCGATTTCTTTCTCTTAAATTGAAATTAAATGGTTGTTAGAAGAATGTGACAAAACAAAATGCATTTTACATAATAAAAGAAGACGTGTGTGTGTGTGTGTGTGTGTGTGTGTGTGTGTGTGTGTGTGTGTGTGTGTGTGTGTGTGGCAGGAAATCTAAGAGTCGTGCGGCCATGAAATTTGGTACCCAGGTACTTCAGGACCCGGAAAAGTGCACCTCGGAGTTATGTTATTTTTTCTTAATCGTTTTAGTTTTTCTTTAGTTATTTTATGTTTTAGCACGATTTGGAGCATCGACTCCTTTGCGACCGTAAATATTATCACAGAGTTTTCATCGGAAAGATCGAAAAATTATCTTTCAAACAAACTTTAAGCGGAATTTATACGATTAAGAAACGAATGTTTGTGAATTTAAAAATAATATATATACTTTTCGTATGTTTGAAACGTTTTTAAATTGAGATACAAAAAGAAAATTCACTGGAAATTCAATTTTTATAATTTAGCAGCAGCTTCTTTAAATATTCACACTACTCCAAGACAGAACAAAATTTTTTCTCCCCTGCGATTGAAGTTCGACCTATCGACTACTCATGCCCAACTGACGGGTTTAAGCCATGCCTACAGTAAGGAGAGTCATGCTCCTCTCCTAGAGGCTTCAAATCTTTTATTATTATTATTATTACTAGCCACCTTCGGCGACCAGCCTGTTCGCTACCCTTGAAAATTCTGACCGTAGCAAACTCGCTAGCGTCATAACCCCGTGGAGTTAACAAAGTTTGTTTTAGTTTCATGACGTTAAAACCAATAATGAAATTTTAAGATGAAAAATAACGTTATAGGGGGGTTCTTGAAAATTAATTTGTAAAGTGAATTTATTCTAATGTTTGTGAACTGTGAGATTCTGAGGATTTCTGTACCTGTAACTCTAGGAAAGGGATCCCTTTGATGTGTACACACAGCCGGGATCAGCAACTCCTATATTTTTTTAATAGAGGTATGCTCCTCTATTTTTTATTTTACATAAATGAAATTGTGTCCGTTTGTCTGCATTTTTAGTATTGCATCGCAAATGACATGAAAGTATTTTTGTATTTTTGAGACTGATGATGTTGAATGTGAATTTAGTATTTAAGAAATAACGATGCTGCTTTACGATGCTGCTCAGTGAAAAAAAGTTTTGTTTTTTTAAAGATAGTCCCCACCACCACCCGATGCATAAATGCACCGCGACAATCTCCATAACTTTCTTTTTATTTATTTATTTTTATTTCTTCAGCGCTTAAGGCTTTTAATTGTGGTCCCAACCACCACCCGATGTATACAATACATCGCCACAATTCAATCCACCATAATTCAATCATTTAAATTTTATAATGACCACATGCTAAGCTCTTAATTTCGTCATTTAAAATATGACGTTTTTAATAAAAACACGAAACAAAATTATAAATACCCATAATACCAATAATCCACTGTTAAAATGAACTAACTGAATAGAATGTTTACAAATTAAACAAAAATCTAAATACAATTCTAGAATAAGAAGTCGAAAACCTGTAAAATTAGAACAATATATAGCCCCTGTTTAAATCAGAACAATTTTAAAACAATATAAATAAAATATACTATAAACGTGTAAAAACATTTAATACGTAATGTTATAATAAGAGAAAGAGAAGGTTATGTTCTTAAAACAACATTAATGAAATAAAATAAATTCTTATCTTGATACGGATAAACCGTTCCAAAGAAACTGCTAACACAACAAAGTGAAAGGTTTGGACTAAGTTGTAAGAAAAAATGACGCTTTTAAAAAATTAATAAATGCATTTCAAGCAAATTGAAATTTAAAATGAAAAGTAATTTATTTCGAAAATAATAATTTATTCCAATAAAATGGATGAATAATTTATTCAAATAAAATGCAGGGTTTGTTTTAGTTTAATGACGTACATTCATTATTTGGCAGGCACAAATATGGAATGTTCCATTCAATTTCGCTGAGCGTATCTGATGCAACCTCGTCAGAACCGTGACTTCATAACCTCGCCCACCTCCCCTCCACCATAGCAACACCGTGCACCTACGTGCACATGTGGGTGAAAAATCGATCGCTTCTTTCGCGGTTTGACCGAGAAATTGAAAATCATTAATTTCTTAAAATCCGGATCGTGCGGCTTTTTTCTTATTTCTTGACCAGATTTGGTTTGTAAGAAAGCCTGATCTTTGTGCTTTATAAAAATGCAAATTATTAGTCGAAATTGTCAGTACTTTTCCCGACGCGAGGATTTAAAAACGAAAGTTCGCTTTTTTGAGCCAAAAGTGACTTTTGTTTTAAAATCTTTAAAAAATATTAGAATTTGTCCCTGAGATTTGAAATTGATATATTTTTACTCGCAATTGTCTGCTCTTTCCGGTCGTGTGATTTGTTTTTTTCTACGACGTCTGGATGGTGGAGAAAAAAGGGGGGGAAACGGTCGAAATCGCATAAGACATTAAATAAAAACAACAAAAAAAATTTCAAATTTTAAAAATCGGTTTTCACGTGTCACCTTCCCACCTCCCATGTCTCCGATTGCCAAATTTCGTAGCTCTGCAACGCGCGGTCGGTGAACCTATAGTGTATAAGACAGATACACAGACAGATATTGCCATTTATTATATAGATTATTATTATTATTAGGTATTATTTTACTTTGAGGAGATCGGCAATTTTTTTTTACCTTGCGGATTGCTAACGTGGGAATTTAGCGACGGTTCAGGATTTGAAAGAATTTGTCAAGAAATCTGTAAATGTTTATATAAGTAGGGGGGGGGGGTTATTTACGACTCGGATAACGTCGGGTAATTTGGTCTGGTACAATACTAAAACACATGTAAATGAACATGCAAGTTTAAGTATATTACTTGCACAACAAAATTGGTTTATCTCAATAATAAAGTGCGGTCATGGAAAATGCTTAAAATTTTAAAAATCTTTTATTTACTCTTTCTTAATTAATTATCCAAAGACTTCTTTTTTATTTTTCAGAAATTTGAATTTAAAAATTTTTTTATTTACTTCTTTATTGTTTGGAATTTTAACAATAGTTTGTTTATTTATCGATAATTTAAATTTAAAAAAAAATTAGTTTTAAGTTTTCTTTTCGATCCTTTACATTTTAACAAGTAAATTTACAATAGTTTAAATTTAAAAATCTGATGTGGGCAGCACATGACTTTCCCTGCAGAATTAAATTCATTTTTTCTTTATTTCTTTAATAATTAATTAAATTGAATTGAATTGCACAAAAGAACACTAAATTTGCATTTTTAATTCAATTTCTGTTTTTATTTGGAAATTGGACATTTTTCCAAAAGCTGCATAACCAAATGCGAAAAATCTTAAATATCTCGAGAACGGTTAGTCCTAGAGTAATAGAGTTGTTCTTATTCTTTTTCCTCATCAAAAATTACATATAAAACAAGCATTTAATTGATATATTTTAACATACGTAGCCTTTTTTTTAGATTTTAGGGATTTTTGAGGGCCATTTCGTAAAAAAAGGCAATTTGTTCTTTTCCGAATAATACCAAAATCTAATCAGCACCAGAGTATTCCACAAATAACTTATCTACCACATTTTGTGAAATTTGGTCGATTAGTATTTTAGCTAGAGTGGATACATGAAATTTTTGAGGGCCATTTCGTAAAAAAAGGCAGGTTGTTCTTCTCCGATTATTATCAAAATCCAATCAGCACCAGAGTATCCTACAAGTAACTTATCTACCAAATTTTGTGAAATTTGGTCAATTAGTATTTTAGCTAGAGTTGATACATGACATTTTTACGGGCCATTTTGCAAAAAAAAAGCGGGTTCTATTTTTACAAATCGTACCAAAAACTAATCAGCACCGGGGTCATGCCCAAGCAACTTACCAACCAAATTTTATGAAAATCGGTCCATTAGTTTTTGAGTTAGAGTGGATACATACATTGCACAGACAGACAGACACACAGACACACAGACAGACAGACACACACACACAGACGTCATGCTAAAAATAGTTTTTTCGTATTCTAGAGGTCTCGAAACGTGTAGATTCGTCGAAAACTGGAGTTGCGATTTTCGGCATGATTCCAATACTTTCCCTATACATTACCATGTATTGCAGGGAAAGTAAAAAAGTGATTGATTATTTTCGATAATTAACATTTAAAAAACCTCTGCTTACTTTCACTAAATTGAATCTTTGAAATCCCTTCTTTATTTTTCGATAATTTGAATTTTTTTAAATTATTTACTTTTCTATAAATTAAATTTTGAAACAACTTCTCTTTACTTTTTAATAGCCCTAATTTCAAAAAGGTTTTTTTTACTTTTGAATATTTAAATTTGGAAACCCTCCATTTCCTTTCAATAATTTAAATTCAACTACTTTGTTTACAAAACCTTTATTTTGAAGAAACCTTTATTTTGAAATTTATTTTCAAACCTTTATTTTCAAACCTTTATTTTGAAGAAAGTATCCTTCTTGAGCTATGGATATAATAGCCCTTAATTAGCTGGTTGGTCATCTTTTTATTTGACTGCATATATTTGGGGGTCGGTAAACCACACCAGTATCTGGAAAAATTGTAAACCGGAAAAACTGTAAAAGTGATAAAGGATAATTTAAGTTATCCTTACTCAAAATATATTATCATTGTGCCTTTTTATCGTCAGCACTTGTAGTTAGTCCCTAGCATATTCATTTTCTCAGTTTAGCTTCGAGCAAACTGAAGATATACGGGAATTCATAGAAAATCTAGAGGAATTTTACACAGATTCCCGTTTTATTAAGGGATTGCATATTAATTGTAATCTGTATCGTACTAAGTCGCATATTTTACCATCGAATTTTGTTTGGTAAAGGGGGGGGGGGAGTTGTATTATGAATGGAAGCAGATTTGAGTTTGAAATTTTGCTCAGTATATTCACTTTCCCTCTTCAGTTTGGATCAAATGTACACTGAATTATCTTCGTCATTATACGCAATGTTTGGACAATGGTGATGTGGTCATTCAATGGTAATGAGATAAGTTAAATATAATATTTTAAAGAAATATTTATTTAATTTCTGTTTAAATAAGCATATTGATATTTTCAACAAAATCAAAACAATTGAAATTCTACAATTCTACTAAAAGGCAGACTACAGTGCAGTTTCTTCCATCAGGGGCTGCCAGAAATTCTTCATTTCGGTATTTTCCAACTTCCTCATCATGTATTCGTTGAATTTTTTCACATGATGTGGGGAAAAATGATTCTTCCAGTCGCCAACTTCCCCTTTCCTGAAGAAATTGACTTCACTGTACTCTTCGTCGTTGGCTGTTTCGCGATCGACCTCACCCATCTTACGGAACACATCCTTAATATCCTTAATACCAGGAGCTTCCACGTCTGCAGTTGGTGGTTTCGGATGAAACATGCCCAATTCCTTCATATACTTGAAATCCGAGTGCTTTAGGCATAGCTGCAATACCTCTTCACGTTTTATGTCCTCGTAGTAGGAGTTGCCCAAAAATTTAGCAATCCCCAGCAATGCCTTCCTTTTGTCCTTTGTCATGTCCTCATACGTAAGAAACAGGACGTTAGGGTCATTTCTGTGATCAAACCAGGACAGAACGTGGTCCAAATAATCCCCCCAACCGACTTCTCCGGCGATAAACAGCTCAAGGAAGTCGTCAAATGTCAACGCATCAGGCGTCGTTGGAAAGTTCTTGATATAGTAGTAGTACGAAACGCAGCAATCCCAAGGATTTCTCACTATATAAATGTACTTGGCTCTTTTGTTGTAAGGGTGCAGGTTGAAAGGCAAGTGTGTCTTCATAGTCCGTGGCGGTGGCATGTCATCCAAAAGGTCTACCCCTGTGAGTTCTAAGAAAGGAAAATCACGAAACAGCATTTGGTTTGGGCTAGGAGGTACTGCGCCTTTGTGGAGGATTTCCCACACGATGAATTGTGCCCATGTTGTGCCACATTTCGGGTAAGTCACAACAAATATGTCGCTATCCTGCGGCTTGAAGTCGATTGCATTTTCGACATCGGCTGTCAGGCCATGTGCAGGGAAAGGAAGACCACGGATGACTTGCAGTGGAATTTTAGTTGCAGGTTCAGGTTTAGCTGCATCTGAAAAGTAATAGAACTCATTAGAGTTGATTGAATGCATCTGAAAAATAATAGAACTCAGGGTTTAGCTGCATCTGAAAGATAATAAAACTCATTACCGGGAGACTCTGATGTTACTTTAAAAATTAAAAATTTTAAAGTAACATCATTTAAAAAATAAAATGATATTACATGATAGATACAGTCAAACCTGTTTGAAACGGAACCTGCAGGAAACGGGATACTGTCATAAGCAGAAAATATTTGTTGTCCCTCTCAAAAAATATAGGAAATTTATGTTATTTCTCCTGTGTGAACGGAACCTGCACAACGCGAAAACGGGCGGCCCATTTAAAATAATTATTTAATAAAGCACCTGTTGTAACGCACAAAAAACAGAAACCTCATTAAGTATTTCAGTCATTTATTTCCAAGAGAACGACTTTTTACAGAATTTTCTATTAAATCATATGACGATTTTTTGACAGCTGTTTCAGAACTTCAAGAATTTTCAGTTAATAAGGAAGATTCTGAAATGATAGAGATATTAATGAATGCACCATTTTTAGCTGAAAATCACATCGTTAGTAAGACATATGTCCAAGAAACTATACGTTGGATTATTTTAAAAATCCATCTCAATAAAAAAAAATCTGATGTAGGCAACACATAACTTTCCTTATATAATGCAATGAATTTACTACTTTTACAGTTAAAAAATGTTATTCTTATAGTAGATACTTATATTCTTTCCAAGATATTAAATTTCTTCAATGAGTCGTCATTTTCTTTGATTTAGCGTCATTTTTATCCATTTGGCGAGATTTTTGTTAATTTGGCAACAATTAAAATGTCGCCAAGTTGGCGACATTCCGACAAATTTGTCGCCAAAATCTCGCCAAACGCTATGGACGGAGAAATAAGTTATTCTTACTATTGGATAATGACTATTGGCGTTCAAATACTAAAATATTACTCAAAGTGCCTTTTTTTGCGAAATGGCCCGCAAAAGCTTGTATCCACTCTAACTGAAAAACTGATGGACCGAATGTCACAAAATTTGGTAGATGAGTCACTTGTGGGTTACCTTGGTGCTGATTAGATTTTGGTACGATTCGGAAAAAAATGACCTGCCTTTTTTTGCAAAATGGCCCGCAAAAATCGTCCAAATCTAAACTAAAGAACTGGGTATACTCAAATATATCCATTAAATGCTGATTTAATACGTAATTTTTAACGACGAAAAGAATAAGACCAACCCCATTACACTAGGACTAGCCGTTCTCGAGATATTTTAGTTTTTCGTACTTTCCCTACGCCACCTTTGAAAATAAGCCCGGTTACCGCATGAGAACGAAAATAGAATTCAAAGTGAAATAAATTTAGTTAAAATAAAGAGAACGTTAATATAAGTCTGCAGGGAAAGTCATGTGCTGTCCACATCAGATTTTTTTTATTCGAATTGTACCAATATCTAATCAGCATCAGGGTCACCCACAAGTGATTTATGTACCAAATTTTGTGAAATTTAGGTTATCAGTGTTTCAATTAGAGTGTGTACACATTGTAGTGTTTGGAGATTGCGCAACCACAAGGTAAGTGGCGTCCTCTCAATGTTGGAAGGCAGTAGAGCCAACACCCTCTATATTATTGAATATAGAGGGTGTTGGTAGAGCAGGCGAAGCGGCGTAGGCAGCAACGAGGCTGTTAGGGCGTTTTGAGACGTTCCGTTGATGTTGAGTTTGCGTAATAATTTGCCATGTAAATATGTAAATAGAAGCGCGTAGTTGGTTTTGTAGTAGATATGTTAAATGTCACCGAAGAATAAAATATATAGAGAAAGTCAACAGTTGTCATTAAATCTAAGTTGTGTGCATCTGATCCATGACGTCACGACTACACCACACACACCACATATGTCACGCTAAGAATAGTTTTTTCGAGTTCTAGAGTGCTTGAAAAATGTCAGTCGAAAACCCTTGTTGGGATTTTCGACACGATTCCAATAATTTCCCTATACGTTACCATGCATTGTAAGGGAAAGTAAAAAATGCCTCTTTCTTCCAAGACAAAAAAAAAAGCTGATGTGGGCAGCACACGACTTTAACTACATACATTTTCTCTTTCTTTCTTTCACAATTTATTAAATTGAGTTTCATTGCGCAAAATAGCACGGGTCATTCATTATTTGAAATGACGGCGAATTCGCAGTTTTAATGCAATTTTTGTTTTAATTTGCGCCTGGACATATTTTCAAAGGCAGTGAGGCAAAAAAAAAAATAGAATATCTCACGAACGATTAATTCTAGAGCTATGACGTTCTTAATCTTCCCTTTGTCGTCAAAAATTACGTATAAAATAAGCATTTATTGATACATTTGAACATATTGTTACGGATCGTGAGTGTGCACGCAGGATACAAGAACGAGTCCAAGTTTCTGGATAATTTGCGTTTATTCACAAGCACAAAGTAAACAGGAACAATAGACAATCCACCAGCACTTAAATGCTCCACTCATTACACAAAATATCCAAAATACTGACGAAGGTACTGTCACAAACCAGCGGCTACTATTCTCAAAACATTGACAAACATCACAATCCAACGAAGCCCGTCAATTCGTCAGCCCCAACTCCAACAGAGAGATAAGTCCTTTTTATAGTCTCTCCATAGAAACTTCTGGAAATATCTACAGAATATCTCAAAGTATAATTGTTCTATCGAGAAGTTTCTGGAACATTACAGAAGTCGCCAAATGGGCGATAAATCGCCGAATGTGAAAACCCTTCGCGTCATGCTGACTGCTCCTCACGTAATGCACTGTATTTTCTTTGCCTGGCCTTCTAAACAGACGAAAGAGGAGGCGCCAAACAGAATATTGCGCGTTCTTTCACTACATGCGTAGTGTGGAGTATAGGGAAAGTATTGAGACATTGTATATTGTGGATTGTATGGGGAAGTATTGTGGTGTATAGGGAAAAGGAGACGCCAAACGGAACATTGAGCGTTCGCAACAATATATAGTCTTTTATTTTAGATTTTAATGATTGTTGCGGGCCATTTCGCAAAAAAGGCAGGTTACGTTTTTCCGAATGATACCAAAATCTAATCAGCACCAAGGTAACCCACACATGATTTATCTACCCAATTTGGTGAAATTCGGACTATAAGTTTTCGGCTAGGGTCAATACATACGATTTTTGCTGCCATTTCGCAAAATAGAGTCCCTTTTTCCCGAATCGTACCAAAATCTAATTAGCACCAATATAACATACGAGTGACTTACTTATCTATCAAATTTTATGAAATTAGGTCCATTAGTTTTTTAGTTAGAATAGATACATGCACAGACAGACATATACCCACATACACACACATATACAGACGTCACGCTGAAAATAGATTTTTCGTGTGTAAGTTCCTTTAAACGAATAGATCCGTGTTGCGATTTTCGACGCGATTCCAATACTTCATACATTATCATGTATTGTAGGGAAAAGCATCAAGTTAATAAATGCATTGGTCATACTATTAAGTTTTCACATAGGGCAAATTGGATATGCCAACCGTGACGTGTCTCGCATTTTTACGTCTATATATATGGGTAGAATTTCTAAAATACGCAGTTTGAGCATAATGTATTTGCGCTACACAAAGTCTAACTCCAGTTGTGGATAGACAGTTTATTGCAAATTATTTTTGTACGCTTAATTTGGTGGAAATAGGAAAAAAAAGCAAAATGTTTGGGTCAAAATCGCTATTGAAAAAGGTAAAATTCGAAAAAATAAATAAATGAAAATTTTTTTTAAAAATTTGATGTAGGCAACACATGACTTTCCTTACATAGGGCAATGAATTTACTACTGTTACAGTAAAAAAAATAGGTTATTCTTATAGTAGATACTTATATTCTTGACTGACGAACGAATGGACCGATTCGAACGAAATTTGGTACAAAAATCACAATCCGTAAACACTGGAAGCCTATTGTTTTTATACGCAATCGAATGTTCAGAACCCCCCTAAATTTTCGAATGAAATTTTGAAAAAATCGTCTAAAAATCAAAACATTAGCCTATTTTTCACTTATGTAAAATGTAACAGCAAAATATGTAGAATGAGTTGTTTAAGAATTGCTACATTCTTTTAACACAAAAATATTTAGCTCATGGAGTCTGCATAGCTGATATGAATGAAATATTCTTTGATTTTACAGAGAGAAGGACGATTTTTTTCGATGAAGTTTTAAGCATAGAGTTTAATTACTTGTAACTTCATGGCCTTAAGTTTTTAGATAAAATAAATTATTATAGTATTGTGATGAATGAAATGAATGGGAAAATGTTATGAATGAAATGCTGCTTTTATAAAGAGAGCCAGGCGTGTTATATTTTGATGGCGTCATTTGAATAAATTTCAGTTGTTTTTGATGAAGTTTTCAAATATAATAAATTAATGTATTATTGTGATAATTTTTAAAATATTACCGAGGAATGTATCGCACATTTTAGAGATGTTTAAATGAAATTGCATTGAAGTTGGAAAGTGTTTCATAATCAATACTTCATATGCATGATTGATCTTTCTTGTTACTGTATATATTGTTCCTGTTTACGTTGAGCTTGTGAATAAACGTGTTAGTTATCCAGAAATTTAGACACATTTTTTTAATCCTGAGCGCACACCCACGATTCCACATGATACATTTTAACAATATAAATGACTATTGGCGACTTATCGGTCGTCTATTACACAAGTATTTTGGAGCGAACTAGATGTTCAAGAATGATATTAAAAATATTGTCGCATAATATTGCTTGAAAAGCGTGTTATATTGTAATTTTCAATTCCCAATATAACATTGCTCTTCTGAAAGAGGAAGTGGACCTAAGAAGACGGTCCCTCATGAAGTGAGGCAATTTTTGTAACATTCCCTCTAACGCAGCTGCACCGGACATTCATTTCGAAAAGAGAGGGTGCTTCTCAAGTTCATGTCAGCGTTAGGTGCTACAACAAACGGAAGGGGTTGAACTTCTTGACCCCAGAGTCAATTCATATCACTTGAACCTTGGGAAAATTCTCGTGAGAACTTTCAACGATTTTAAAACTGGAGACTGCATATCTCATATTTCAGGGGGGCCTTGACCAATAATATAGCCTGAAGGGCGTAGCCCTTAATTTACTTAGCCAATTATGGACAGGGGCGCCTTGTTAAGGGGGTAGAGACAGAGAGCAACTTTGGACTTTAAGTTTTTGAAATCGTGGACTTGAATTTTGGTGAGTGAAAAGAAGAGGTCGCAAGAGCGACGGATCTCGGAGAGAGCGAGCCCACGGGACAGAGCCGGAGCGCGCTGTCATAAAGTCCGACATCGGCAGTGATGATCGAGGTAGGACAATTCTACACATATTTTTGCACTTTGATTATTATTATCTCTCTGACCCTCCTAAATAAGGTTAACCTGGGCCATTAAGACGTAGGCTTGTAAGAATAGTGAGTTAATGTACATTAATCATTTTTGTACATATCATTTTGGTGCCGTTTAAACCAGTTTCGAACCTGGACTCAAAATTATTGCACCCTTATCATATTGGTGATCATGACCAATCAAACCTGGATTCAAAATTATTTCACCCTTCTGGCGACTTTGCTGTTTTAGACCTGTTATATGCCAGAATTTAAATTTTAATGAAGAGAATAAAAATATTTGGAATTAATGAAAAATGAAAATATTGAATAAAAATTTTTTTTGTGTAAAATAAGGATTAAATTAAAGAAAGAAATTTAAAATTAAAATAAATATAAGTAAATTTAAGAAAATTTATTTCACAGTATGAGAAGCAAGCAAATAGTGAATCATTATGTGTTCTTAATGAGACATGCCATATTGTATGTGAAAATATAATTATTAGGGAACTTGAAGCTTTTAAGAAATTTTTGAATTATATAAATATTTGTGTAATATTTGAGGAGTTAATTATGAGGAGTGAAGTATTTGCATGCGTAGATAGTGAAATGATTAGAATTATGTTTTTGAATTTATGTGATATTGTATTTAAATATTTTGGGGGAGGATTTTAAAGTGTAACAACAGGGAATAATTTTGATTAAGCTGTAAAAAATGGCCACATACTTAGAACAAGCAAATTTAGCTCCGATAACTGCAAAGGTAAATAATGATAATTTTAGACGGGAAATTGAGACGTTCCGCAGAGAACAACAAGAAATTAGAACACATCTTTTAAATTCTATTACCCAAAAGATAAACACATTTAAAATACAAAGAAAGGTACATATTCCCACAATACAAACAAGAAAAATTGTTACATGTCATTATTGCAATAAAGAGGGTCATTGTATGAGAGAATGCCGGGCGTACGCAACAAATAATGGGGGACGGAATCGAAACATAAACAATTCCAGAACATTTTTGAATAAACGAATACAATCTCCTCCCCACTCATTTCAAAACCAACCGTATGTTGATCGCAGAACTTACGCCTCCCAGCCGGACACATACAATTACATTTCAAACCACGCCTTTCCGAGAAAATATCACCAGAGCAGAAATTACTATGCAGAACCTCCTACACAAAACAGAGACCTAGAAAGGGGTACGCAAAGGAATAGAGAAGGAATTAGAAAAAGGAATGTTACACAAATAAATATTGAGAACGAGGGACGTAACGTTGAAAAATATAAAACTCAAATTGATAGTGGAAATATTGGTAATTACAGAACCCAAAATAATGGAGAGAGAGAGGACATTAAGGACAGGAAGGACAAAGTTGAACATATCGCGTCAATTGGAGATGAATTAAACACGGAATTACACAAGGTGGAAAATAAATTTCAAAACACGGAAACAAAAATTCGCTTTGACTCTGACACATCTTTTTCGGTTTGGCCTATTGATACTTTCAAAAAAATTAAAGAACAAACTCAGAAATTAAATGAAAACAAAATAACGGACGTTTCGGTTGATGAGAGCGCTGATTTCAAAGACACACAGAAGACAAATACAAATTATGACAATGAAGGTATCCAAATCCCAAATGAAAATGAAACAACGATTGCTTTGATTAGCGAAAATGCTGATCCCGAAAATTCACGAAACACAGGTACAAGCTATGGCAATGAAGATAGCAAAAATCCAAATGAAAACAAAATAACGGAGGTTTTGATTACAGAAAGGGTTCATTTTGAAAATATTCAAAATACAAAATGCAAGCTTCAGGACATTCGAATTACGAATGAGAATCACATTATACAAGATACACAAAATTCAAATGAAAGTGAAATGATGGATATTATGGACAACGATAATGGAAATACTAACTCTCAAAATTTACAAAATTCAAAGGAGACCACTAAAAATATTCAAAATAAAAATTCTAGTACAAGTAGAGAGAAAAGCCAAAACGATAGTGAAGTGAATTGCGTCCAAAAACCTTCAGAAATAAATGAGAATCATAACAAAAGGTATGCTAGGCAAGAAATAGAGGTTCCACAGAAAATACAAGTTTGTAACACTAGCGAAATTGAGGAGATCCAAAAGCGGAACGAAAGAAAACTCGGTTCACATTTTTTCATGAAACCAAAAATTTTTAGGAACTTAATATTGTATGACAATCGCTATTTGGAAAATTTCAAGATGAGAAAGAGGTAAAAATAATAATTTGTCAAAAAAATGAATTCTTTGGAAATTGACCTGGCAATGGATAAATTATAAAAATGAAAAATGGATATGAAGTCAAAATTGTTAATGGAAAGCAACATTCTCTTCCCGCTTTTATTATTTAACGTACTTGCGACAGATATGTAGCCGAATACACGGCATTCACAAAATGTCAACAAACACACATTTGCGAGCGAAAAGGTTTCTTTCTCCCTTCTCTTAAACAGCAAGCGACACGTACAACGGGATGGAACTGGTTGAGAGCAGATTGCCAATCACGCAAAACACTTCGGTGGCGACAATTTCAGGGAGGCAGAATTTCTCAGTGGCGACTCACGGTCAAAGAGTGGAGATGGGTTCCACTCAAGGTCGATTTTCAGAGGGAAACAAGGGGGAAATAGAACGAGATGCGCAAGAGGGACCAACACAAATAGATGGGGGTTGTATACAGATGGAACAGGAAAACGTTCAGGGGAAGGATGAATCAGCAGGAAATTCACAAGGGGACGATATAAACAGTACAAGTTGTTCACGCACAGTACTACTTCCAACACCGGTTAGGCCTAATCACAGATACGCGTTGAGATCTTTAAAGAATGTAAATTTAAATTGATTCAATTAAAGCACGAAATAAATAAACTTTAGGGATGATAGGTTAAAGATGTGGATATATTAAATTCAAATTTTGGAAAGAACATAAATAACAGAGGAGACACGTCACATTTCATGAAAAAAAAAAAAAAAAGCAAAAGGGGGACATCGTTAGAATTCTATAAAAAGTCGTTATAACTCTATAAAAAGAAGGTTTTTTTTTAAGAGAACTTTGATTTCCAGGCAATAAAAATTTCGATGGATAAGATAATTAGGAATATTAAATAAAGGGATATTTTGAATTTCTAAAAAAAAAAAAAAAAAAAAAAAAAAAAAAAAAAAAAAAAAAAAAAAAAAAAAACTTTTCAAAGAACAGTGAAATTTTAAAACAAAGGTAAACTTTCTCCACGCGCTCTTCATTTAATTAGCGGACTGATCAACCATTGTTGGATGAATACGCGTGAGGAAATAGGAGTTATAGAATTATAGTTTAAAATAATTAGATAATTGGTAAATAAAAAAAAAAAAAAGAAAAACAAATTTTTTTTCTAGTTTAAATAAATAAATAATTCTTAATTAAAAATAAAAATTGGAATTTAAATAAATAAATAATTCATAATTAAAAATAAAAATTGCAATCGAAATAAATAAATAATTGGTAATTCAAAATAAAAGTTGTAATTTAAATAACTAAATAATGGGTAATTAAAAATTAAAATTAGAGTTTAAAATGGATAGAGAATTTTAATTAAAAATCATAATGGCAGTTCAAAGAAAAAAAGATAATGGTAATGAAAATTATACGCAAATTATAATTTAAAATGAATAGATAATTTTAATAAACACACGCGAATTGTAGATTAAATAAAAAGCATTTAAAAAAAAAAAAAAAAGCGTTTCTACATATATTTTGATAGGATCGCACATATAAAATTTTTGAGAGAGACACATTTTCGAAGGTAACGCTAGACGACGCAGATTTTGGATTTAGATGCTAGTGACGGGAATGAACGTGATATAATAATAAAATAGAATGCAAGAACAAAATAACACTAACCGCATTTTAATTAATCCAGAGAATGAAAGTGAGAATCCTAGAGGTAATCCGTGTAATTCCAGAGTTTTTAATCCATTTGGGGGCCTCGGTAGAGCACTTTCACATCACACAATCCATAAGCCACTGAACACTGACCAGAATGGCGGATGACGAGATGGACCATTTTCAAAAAGGCGACATGTACGAGCCAGGTACGACTAATTGGCCATGGGAATTCACACGATGTAATGCCCGTATTAGCCGCAGGCCAGAAAGGGGAGCCTGTCCCGGGAAAATGACACAATAGCAAGGACATGTTGACCTTGTGCCCAAACAACATATAAGGAATAGGATCTTGGAAGAATTGGGAAAAATACTTTGGAACGAATGGTTTGGAGACTCAAATAAATGTTAATGGTTTTTGAGAGAAAATTGGTAATTTTGTTTGCATTGAGAGAATTTCAGTGAGTGATAAGATTTACGAAAAAAAAAATTTAAGTATGGTTTCATTAAGTGGGAAAGTGAATAATTTAATGAATTCGGGAAATTCCGTATCCAAGTATAAGATTCGGATTAAATCAGGGGATATGTGAAAGAAAATGTATAATTATGGATAGTGTAATATAGAATCGCAGGGGAGTTATAAGAATTTAAGTAGGATGGTAATTAAATATTTATATGGGTTTTTCTGTCATCTCAGAGATTGTAGGAAAATTTTAAAGTATATTGCGGAAATTTTTGGAGTTATATAAGTCTTATTTTGATAGTATTTGAGAGGATAGTTGTTGTTGTTGAGACCCAGACCGTCCGACCTACCAGAAAGGTGTAAGGTAACTGTTTGGACGGCCGGGAAGTGCCACCCAATTTGGACCGGAACCCAGTGGGGGAGGCATCCACAGGGACCGTACCCTCCTTCCCCTACCACCAACCTCTCGGAAGGACTTACGGACCCACATGTTTAACGTGATCGTACTCCGCGTGAACACGGCGGCAGTTTTGGCAGTAGCTGGAATCGAACCCGGGCCTACCGAGTGCAACTCCAGCGCGCTAACCAATGGGCTACCGCGCCCCATTTGAGAGGATAGTGTAATTGTTTAAGTATTTTATTGTAAGTATGTAGATGAGTTATATTTATGGCATGTCCGGTTCAGAACACATGATGAAGTGACAAATATATGAATTAAATAAGAGTGGTGAAGTTTAATGTATAGAGAGTGTAAGAATTTGAATATTTTAAGTTTGAGTAAGGTATCAAATTTAAATGGATAGGATGAAAAAAAAAAAAAAAAAAAAGTAAGAAGAAATGAATATATAATGTGGAGAGATAAAATACATAAATTGTTGGAATTTAAAGAATTTAAGTTTGAGTAGAGAAACAAATGTAAATAAAAGTGTATATATAGAATGGAAGGACATAAATAGATAAATAGTAGGAATTTGAAAAATTTAAGTTTGAAGAGAGTAGCAAATTTAAGTAAAAAATGTATATATTATGTGGAAGGATTTAAAGTAGATAAATGGATAGGATGTTAAATAAGAAATGTATATATATAATGTGGAAAAACATAAGGTAGAGAAATGTAAAATAAATAAATAGTAGGAATTTGTAAAATGTAAGTTTGAAGGGAGTATCAAATTTGAATAGAAAATGTATATATTATATGGAAGGATTTAAAGTAGATAAAGTGTAGAAATTTCAATGGGGCAATTTTTGAGAAAGTAAAAAAAAATTTAAAGGAGTATGAAAAAAAAAAAGAGAGTTTTTTTTTGTAATGGTTCGTGTGCCGGGTGACAAATTAAAATTATAGAAATTGAATTTATAAAAAAATGATACTTAAGGGAGTTTTAAGAGAAGAGAGTATTTTAATAAGCTTGAGTGTAATCTATGTGTATTGATTGTCCTAAACAAAACATGACACAGCGTACAGATCCGGTTGCCTAACGATTCTCAAATGGTCAGCAATTCCTGTTGATCACCGATTCACATTGCTCAACGATTCCTGGTGCACAAAGATTCTCATTTGGTCAGTGACTCCAGCAGTTCAGCGCCTTACAGTTCAGCGAATTCCAGTTAGACAGCGGTCCAATCCTTCAGCGAGTTCCAGCAGTTCAGCGCCTTACAGTTCAGCGAATTCCAGTTAGACATCGGTCCAGTTCTGCAACGAGTTCCAGCAGTGGAGCGATTTACATTGCAGCGGTTTCCAAGTGTGCAGTGATATCAGTGTTTTTTTTTTCCAAAGGAAAGATATTTTACACTTTCCATCATAACTACAAGGGGACAAAGTGATATTATTAGGGACCATATGCGTAAGTCCCTGATCCCAACAAGTATCCAATTGACGGTCAAAGTGACTTTGGTTATCATATGTGAACAATTTTACAGATATACACCTTGAACTTGTGTGGAACTATATTGTTTAAAAAAAAAAAAAAAAAAAAAAAAAAAAAAAAAAGACATATCACCAGTGGACGAACTTGTGCTTACATGAATAGACTTTTAATCGATATTAAGTACAACTGAACGACACAGATATCGTCATTTGCAGACACATTGAGAATTGTATTTTTGTATAGTATTTTCGTGTTCTTTTGATGGCATATAAGAGTATATATATGATAATATGATTTGTGTATATGTGTATATAGTGCATTTTTACAGTAGATACAGATGAGAGCAAGACGAGTTGTTGGACTACACAGTGGACACGCCTGCAGCAACTATGAGCTGGCACTTTGTAATTGGCTTTTTTCCCACCAAATTTTGGGGGGGGGGGAAGAAGGGTAATTGTTATATTGTAATTTTCAATTCCCAATATAACATTGCTCTTCTGAAAGAGGAAGTGGACCTAAGAAGACGGTCCCTCATGAAGTGAGGCAATTTTTGTAACATTCCCTCTAACGCAGCTGCACCGGACATTCATTTCGAAAAGAGAGGGTGCTTCTCAAGTTCATGTCAGCGTTAGGTGCTACAACAAACGGAAGGGGTTGAACTTCTTGACCCCAGAGTCAATTCATATCACTTGAACCTTGGGAAAATTCTCGTGAGAACTTTCAACGATTTTAAAACTGGAGACTGCATATCTCATATTTCAGGGGGGCCTTGACCAATAATATAGCCTGAAGGGCGTAGCCCTTAATTTACTTAGCCAATTATGGACAGGGGCGCCTTGTTAAGGGGGTAGAGACAGAGAGCAACTTTGGACTTTAAGTTTTTGAAATCGTGGACTTGAATTTTGGTGAGTGAAAAGAAGAGGTCGCAAGAGCGACGGATCTCGGAGAGAGCGAGCCCACGGGACAGAGCCGGAGCGCGCTGTCATAAAGTCCGACATCGGCAGTGATGATCGAGGTAGGACAATTCTACACATATTTTTGCACTTTGATTATTATTATCTCTCTGACCCTCCTAAATAAGGTTAACCTGGGCCATTAAGACGTAGGCTTGTAAGAATAGTGAGTTAATGTACATTAATAGGTTAATAATTGTAATGCTCATATTATGATCATAGAATGAGGGGATTTGATTGTCTTAATGTACTACACTAAAGATGTTGGTATATGAAATTTACCAGATGTTAATAGTTATTAAATAAGGTTTTATCTTAACGAAATAAATTCTTTGTTATTGTTTAAAATTAAGCCTCTTCATTTTAATTACTGGTATTATGTATTTCTTTATTTACTCCACTTTACGAGAACGGTCCACGTAGCGTCAATACATGACGTGTGACGACTCACATATCAAAGCGTACATTTCATAATAGTTAATAATATTTTCTTAATTTTTTGTAATACTCTTGATAAATGTATTAGAAAAACGTGCAATATCTTGAGAACGGTTCATGCACGTCATCTAAATTTTGTATTATTTCTTTTCTAATGAAAAATTAAATGCTTATCCGTCGAAGATTCGAATTCAACCCCGTCACATTACTTTTCCTATACATTATACTATGTATATGCCGATCCGGTGGTCGAGCGGTCAGGGGCATGCGTTTCCGTCTGATCGCTGGATTGCCGGATTGCGGGTTCGAATCCCTCCAGCGGGCATGGATGTTGTCATGTCGAGGCCAAGTCAGACTTCCGCCCTTCGGGGAGCCTCTATAAAAGTGAAGCTGCAAATCTTCTCCCCTTCGCCATGGGATACCCTGGGGGGGGGTCTTGTGGACTTGGTGCGTAGACGCCCCTTCACCACGGGGGAATTAGTAACGAACGAACTATTTATATAGGGAAAGTAAAAATGCCACATCGTATATGCGTCTCTGTGTAGCAGCCTAAATTTGTGCAAAATTTTACTTAATTTGGTTCTGTAGTTTTGGAGAGAACGGGGTTACCTCAATTTGGCGACTGGTCGACCGACACATGGTCGACATGCTATAGCGTATTTTTGCTTTCCCTATAGTATACATAGTATAATGTATATTACTTTTTCTATATATAGTATAATATATATTACTTTTTCTATATACATAGTACAAATGTATATTGCATTTTCTATATACAAAGTATAATGTATAGGGAAAGTATTGTGACGAGGTCGAACATTCGAATTCAAGTTTTTGACGGAAGAACACGTTTCAAGCATCTTTGAACTCGAATCGATAGTGTTTGAGTTGATGTCTGTATGTGCGTTCATGAATCTGTGGAGACGAACGATAAACGAATTGGGCTTTTCTAACGAAATGTAGTACAGAAATTACAATCGGTGCATGCTGCTGGAAGCCTATTTGATTTTAAACGCAATCGAATGTTTAGAACACCCCAAATTTTCGAATGAAATTTTGAAGAGAAATCGGGGACCTCTAATGTTACGTAAACAATAATATCTTATGTCATTTTTCATTAGAAAACGATTGACACAAACTTTAGAAGCCTAGCACGAACTGTTCTAAAAAAATATATATATAATATTTTTTCTTTCTTCAAATAAATTTATCAGAAAATCACAAAATTAAAACATTTGTTTAAAATATGTTCATTTTTCGTATGTAATAAATATTATACGATAAATTTGTTAACACCATTCTCGTGAATCTAGTTCGTTCCATTCACGAGAAAAGGTACTTTGTGTAGCAGTTTTGTATTTTGACGTCTAGAAATTCGGCAACAATCATTTATATATAGTAAATGCATTTCTTCGAGTATGTCTGTAACGTTTGGTAATAAATTTGGCAACTCATTTAGCGAGATATCGCCAACTCGGTAATATTTTGTCCATGATTGACAACAATATCTTTATAATTGCAAAAATGACGTTAAATCGTAAATTCATTATTAAAATATTCTAATATGGATTATATTGCTTATTGCAGACGCTATCAATATTGATTGTCAATTTTGAGTTACGTGAAATATAAGTTAATTGGGTACTTCAAAATAGCTTTACATGTTGCCCTCCGGATAAAAGCCCAATGTACAATTTAGCATTAAAAATATTGTGGCGTAGATCTAAGTATCCTTTTTCCACTGTGAAAGAAGTCAATTCATTGCGTTATATCGAGAAAGTCATTTGTTGCCCACATCAGATTTTTTTTCTTTGATTTTGACATAGTTATAAATATTTTTAAAATTTAATAATTTTAAATTAAAACTGGTAAATGTGTAGAATTCAAATATAAATAAATTAAGGGACAACCATTCTTTATCCATATATTAATTTTAAATTATAACAATTTGCTCAAATAAATTTTCAATCAATATTTGTTATCGGAAAGAAATTGACGGAAGTATTTTACTTTAAGAATAGAATTTATTTAGTTTTGATAATCATTCAGTTTTTTTTCTTTTTTGTAATCAACACCTTCGAAAACGTACAGATTTTTAATTTGTCAGTAACGTGTTTCCGATATGAAAACTACTTCCTTTTAACAAGTAATTATGAAACATATATAACTGAACCAAATATTGCTTTATCGCTTTATGATTTGCTCCATAAGCCATATATTTTTTTTTCACTTAAATTTAAAGTTATTATTTTAATTTTTTTTCCGCAACAAAAACATTTCTATAGTATTACAGTGCTGTTTCACCAGTTTCTGCAGTTAGTCTCAAAATGACGTCCTAATTAAATAGTATTGCTACGTGCATAATGTTCTTACTGTAGTCTCTTTTGAAAACCAGACGGAGAAAACACCCTTACACGCAGCTTTCCAAAAGTATAGATCTGTATAGAAAGTATCTGTACTATTCATTAATGCTCAGTATGTATAACTCTTGTACTCCTAATATCCCCCAGATACATGCAGATTCATTATTATACGACTCTCTAATGAAACACAAACCATATATTTATTTAAATTAAATTAACTCCAGATAAAATAAAATAAAATATATAGGTCTAAAAACGTATCAATAATTATGACAAAATCTTGCCCACAAAATGCTCATAATTATATGACTATTATGAAGTCATTGTATATATTTATTTCATTTATATTATATTCATTATATTTATTTTTATGCCATTATTTTGAAGTGATATATTATTTATTGTTGAGCAAAAACCTGAATAAAATAATCAATCATTATTGAACAAAAGTCTGAACAAAATAATCAATAAGTATTTGAGATATAACTATTTATGAAGTTTTTGAACCAAGGATATGGAGTTTCCTTTTGACGTAATGTTTCAAACGATGTAATTCTGGCTAAACTCGTTGCCATTCGGCAAACGATAATTATATCCACTTTTTTGCGCAATGTACCTAAGCGAAAGATATATAAAAATTTTGAAATATATTTTATTTTTAATTTAATTTTGTAGGAGGATAATTAGATTGAAATTAGAACAAAACTAAATGAAGATTAGTAAATTCAATCCCCAAAACGAAGTAGTTTTAAAATTTCTTCAAAAAGGAAATTATATAAGTTTCTGGAAGGGCCGCCTATGGAATGAGGAGGGGGGGGGGGCAGTAACGGACATCATTCGAGTGAAGAGCGACGCATTTTTTTTTTCTTTTTAAGGGAGAAATACATGAAAGATTCAAATGAAGTGGAATTATTTCTGGGGGGGGGGGGGGGTAGTATAAGTAATCTTATTCACATTTTACTATCACCTACCTCCTTTTGCATCAGACATCTTTCTGTTTTGAAATTACAGCTCCCGTTTGTTTTCTATGACCCTTTGCCTTCCACAAACTTTGAAAAGAGGTGTGTAGCTACAATGTTATCGTTCTAATGATAATACACGTTTTTTATCTGGCGCTTATTTGGATCTTATCTATTGCGTTTATTGGATACCTGGTTGTTAAGAAAACTTGTTAACAAGACATGCCGAATGCAAACTAAGTTTATATTTTGCAAAAGGACACTCAACACCAGAAATGTCTTGTTATTCTAATAAATGTATTATTGACTCCCAATCGCAGCTGATCGTTTATTCACACTGCCGTAAATGAACATTTCTCAAGTGTGGAGTATTTTGACGATTTTTTTTTTTTTTTTTGCAGCTTTTTTTCCTTTTGGACTAACAACATTACGCAGCTTACTTATCTAGTATTTGGGAACTTACATAAAACATGAAGATGCCTGTGTGTGTATACATGGGCGCTTATAGGGGAGGGCGGCGGGGGTGCACTTGTCCCCCCCCCCTGGACGTTTAAAGTCACAAAGCTGGATATCAAGATAAATATGTTCAATATGATAAAAGAACATTTTTCTCAAAAATATACAGATAGGATGCCTCACGAACAAATGGAGCGTAATATAGCATAATTATTACAACCGGGGAATACTGGAAACCTATTGGTTTTAAACGCGATCGAATATTTGAAAGACCATAAATTTTCGAATAAATTTTTGAAAAAAATCAGTGTGCGTAATTTCATATCAGAAAATTAATAACAGAAACTTTAGAATTCTAGTTGAAACTGTTCTCGAGATAAACGTCCAATATGCTAGGCAGTAAATTTGACAAACTTGGCGACTCATTTGGAGAAATATCGCCAAATTGGCAACTGGCCGAAAATGGCGATGAAAATTATTTTAATGGATGAATTATTAAAATCGTGTTAATATATGGACGACATTTTTTAGCGGATGCTAGCAACATTTCGGATTGTCAAATTTAATTTTACGTGACATGGGTTAAATGCATGGAGGTAAAAGTAAGAAGTTAAAACTTCCTATTAAGGAAACGCCCATATCATTTGAGACAATCCTTCAGGTGACGCTGAGTTATTATAAGTAGCCCTGCATTCCATGCACTTCTATGGCGAAAGGCCTAAAATATTTATTTAAACTGCCCATTTTGTAAAAATAAATCATGAGCGCCATACAAAGTAGAACTGAAACATTAAAGAATATTCCTACACATTCAAAATAATTTTACCTTTCAATTTATTTTTATCTCCCTATATTCTGCACTCTATTCTACAACTGTGAAAAAATACTGGTTAATTATACCATCATGAGGGAAGTCTTCATTTAAAGATAATCAAATATACTCAATACGACGCTTTTCTGTTGTATCAACTAACAATAGCGGCTACTTTGCTAACACCATCGACACCTAGATCTAATTCTCAAAGCATTATGGCATTTTCAAGCATTTCATCCATGGGAGTTTTTATCTTCTTCTTTTTAACTCCATGGTTAAATAGGTGGTACTTTAAATAGTTTTACATTGTTGTCATTCGAAAAAGTGTCCTATGCTAATCTGCAATTCATTGTTAAAAGCATTGTGTTTTGGATCATGTTCACCATTATTTAGCTGTGAAAGAAGTAAAGTTACTACTGCATCATGTAGTCAGGTACTGCCAATATCAAATTTTTAGTTTCCTTATATACAATAATGTATAAGGAAAGTATTGTGACGGGGTCGAAAATTTGAATTCGAGTTTTCGCCGGGAGAGCACGTTTCAAGCATCCCTGATCACGAATCGAACATTTTTGAAGTGATGTCTGTGTGTGTGTAAAAGTATGTGTGTGTGTGTGTGTCAATGAGTCTGTGAAGACAATAACTGACGAACGAATGGGCCGATTCGAACGAAATTTAGTACAAAAATTACAATCGTAAACACTGGAAGCCTATTATTTTTATATTATATTATTAGCCTATTATTTTTAGCCTATTATTTTTACAATCGAATGTTCAGAACCCCTAAATGTTCGAGTGAAATTTTGAAAAAATCGTCAAAAATTCAAAACCTCTAATAAAGTTACGCAAATAGACATTATTTTTGTAATTTTTCATTAGAAAACGATTGACATAAATTTTAGAACGCTAACATGAACCGTTCTCGAGATATTGCACATTTTCCAAAAAAAAATATCAAAAAGTCATATAAAATAAAAATAAAAAATATTTCCTATTGAGAAACATGTTCATTACTTTCCTTATATACGTAATGTATAAAGAAAGTATTGTGACGGGGTCGAAAATTCGAATTCCAGTTTTCGATGGGAGAGCACGTTTCAAGCATCCCTGATCACTAATCAAACATTTTTGAAGTGATGTCTGTGTGTGTGTGTGAAAGTATGTGTGTGTGTGTGTGTGTGTGTGTCAGTGAGCCTGTGGAAACGATAACTGGCGAACGAATGGAACGATTCGAACGAAATTTGGTACAAAAATCACAATCCGTAAACACTGGAAGCCTATTGTTTTTATACGCAATCGAATGTTCAGAACCCCCTAAATTTTCGAGTGAAATGTTGAAAAAATCGTCAAAAAATCAAAACCGCTAATAAAGTTACGCAAATAGACATTTCTTATGTAATTTATCATTAGAAAACGATTGACATAAATTTTAGAGCGCTAATATGAGCCGTTCTCGAGATATTGCACAATTAAAAAAAAATATATCAAAAAGTTATATAAAATAAAATAAAAATATTTCCTATTGAGAAACATGTTCAATTTTCATATGTAATACCATGCGATAAATTTGGTGACATCATTCTCGTGGATCTAGCGCGTTCCATTCATGAAAAAAGATACTTTGAATAATACTTTTGTATTTGAACGCCAATAGTCATTTATCTGCTGTAAGAATAACTTGTTTCTCCGTCCATAACGTTTGGCGAGATTTTGGCGACGAATTTGGCTGATTGTCGCCAATTTGGCGACATTTTTAATTGTTGCCAAATTAACAAAAATCTCGCCAAATTGAAAAAAATGACACTAAATCAATGAAAATGACGACTCATTGAATAAAATTCCATATCTTGGAAAGAATGAGTATAAGTATCTACAATAAGAATAACATTTTTTTTAACTGTAAAAGTAGTAAATTCATTGCATTATATAAGGAAAGTCATGTGTTGTCCACATCAGATTTTCTTTCTTTCTAGTATCTGAAGCAGACTCTATAAAGTACACATTAATATTATGGATATTAATGTACAAGATAGCCAAGTGACGGCATTCACTTCATGTATTTTAAATTTTCTAACATGGACATTTTTGTGAAAGACACTCCCATTGTAGATACCAGCATCCATGGATCCATTTCGCACTTAGCTGTTATTCTTATAACTGCAAAAATCTTGGAAATTTTGTGAAGCTGGAATAAACCTAGGAGTTTTGGGGAGTAAACCGGGAATTTTGGAAACTTTGGGAATAAACTAATTTAAGCATTTCTTATATGTTCTAGCTAATCCGACACTTACGCAGTTCAAACTTTAATGATGGATTGCCATTTAGAGAAAAGCTACCAAATCTTTGTGTTAGCTTAAAAGTAAAGTCTATTGAAATAACATTTTCAAAAACTTGAAATTACAAAACATTTGTTGCAAAATGTGCAGATGATTTTAGTCACGAAATAATTAAATTTTTATTGAGACTCGTATAGATTTCTTATTATCGTTCAATATTAAATGAATTTGAATAAATAAGTCCCGTTGTGAAAAGTATTTCATCGTTCGAACTGTTTTACTTTTAAAATATTGATAAATTAAATTACAATTTGTTTGTGGAAAATTTCATTTTTACTTATTTATAATATAAACGCCTTGATTTATCTGTCTGTTTATTTATCTAACTCTGGATAACGCTTGATGAAATTTTGATGTCGTAATTGGCGGAATAGCGTCAATTTGGTGAGCTTTTTTAAATGTTGCTAAATTGACGAAAATGTTGCTAAATTGATAAAAATGTAGCCAAATTGATAAAAATTCAATATCTTGGAAAAAACATAACAAACGTCTATATGAATAACCCATTTCTCCGCCCGTCCGTAATGCTTAGCGACATTTTTAAATATTGCCAGATTGATAAAAATATAGCCAAATTGATAAAAATGACGACTAATTGATGAAAATTCAATATCTTGGTAAAAACATGACAAACCTCTATATGAATAACCCATTTCTCCGCCCTTCTGTAATGCTTGGCGACATTTTTAAATATTGCCAAATTGACGAAAATGCCGCCAAATTGATAAATGTCAGCAAATTGATAAAAATAAGGCTAAATGATAGGCAATGCTTTGCAAATTTTTAATTCCGTCATATGAAGGGGATACCTTCTAGTATATAATAAGAAAGTCACACAATTTAAATAATTTTCTTGGGTCTTGCAAATATCTCACAATTTTCTATGCTTCAGCAATTTACAATTCCGAGTGTAAGAAATAAACACTAGTTTTGGGTCATACATATTTCTTTTGCAATGCAAAATGCAACGGCTGAAAATTTCCACTTTAATTTCAAAATTCCCAGTTTTTCTAAAATTCCCTTCTCAGAAAACCTGGATTCTTCTCGGGAATAAACCAGATTTTTCCCTGTCTTTGCAACTCTAGTTGTTCCATGCTGATGAATGCATAATAAGCACGAAAACGGTCCATAGCTTCTAACATATACAATGGGAGCGTCTTTCATATTTTGGAGAACGCCCCTTATGGGCAGATTTCATTGTGATTGTGGTTTATAGTTTCATTGTGGATATTTTTACTTGCATTGCTTCTACTTTTCACATATATCACATAGTATACTATTTATATAGTGATAGCATACTACCTGCTAGTTCCTAAAAAAAAAGTTATTTAAAAACGTAGTTGATTAAAAATATTTTGTCATAGCATCAAGATTTTCCAAATTGGATCAATAGGACCAAAAACAGAGAAATAATGCCCAGCTCGATTGCATTCTGTTGCGTCTCAGTGTTTCTTTCAGGACTCTTTGGTCGGGGGGGGGGGGATGAAATTTTAGGGGGAACTTTTCTATTTACTCTATATAAATATATCTAAATGCTATGTCACATAAATAGAAACTAGGTTAGCATAAAATGCCTCCGCCCGGAGGTATGCCTGAAAGAAACACTGTGCCTCAATCAAAAATACACTGTGCAGCATATTCTCTTTACCTGGCTAAAAACGAGAAAATGTCACTTGTCTGCTCATTTCACAGGCGAGTAAAGTAAAAACTTGGGCATATAATAACAAGAAAGATCAATCATGCATAAGCATTGATTATGAAACACTATCCAACTGAAATGCATTTTATTTTAAACATCTCTAAAATGTGATACATTCAATGGTGATATCTTTTAAGTTATCACAGTAGAACAGTAATTTATTATATCTAAAAACTGCATCGAAATATAAATCGTCTCCTTCTCTATATAAAACCAATGATTATTTCATTCGTATCACTTGTATTCCTGACTCCAGAGCTAAGTAATTTTGCGTGAAAATAATTCAGCAATTCTTATATAACTCATCTTACAATCGCTTGATTTATTTGCATTCCGTATAAATTAGAATTAGGCTTCGTTGTAGCAATAATAAAAGTCTAGTGATCATTTAAAATCACAAATATTGTAATTACGTAGGCACGAAATTTAGATACACAGATAATACACATACACAGATAATATAAGTGTGTGTGTATATATTCAAAGTATTGGAATCGTGCCGAAGATCGGAACTCGAACTTTCGAAAGATCTACACGTTTTGGAACTTCTAGAACACGAAAAAACTATTTTTAGCGTGACGTCTGTGTGTGTGAAGATGTGTCTATGTGTGTTTCTGTGAGGATATTGTATCCACTCTAACTAAAAAACTAATGGACCAAATTTCATAAAATTTGTTAGGTAATTTTTTTTGTGGGAAATCCTGATGTCCATTTGATTTTAGTACGATTCGTAATAAAAGAACCTGCCTTTTTTGCGAAATGGTAGGCAAAAATTGTCTTTATCCACTATAGCTTAAATATTAATAGATTAAATTTAACAAAGCTTGGTATATAAATCACTTGTAGGTTATTTTGGTGAATTGCTCAATTATATCAATCAAATGCTTATTTTATACGTAATTATTAACAACGAAAAGAATAAGACCAACCCCATTACTTGTACATTAGCCGTTCTTGAGATATTTTAGTTTTTTCGCGTTTTTTCTACGCCACCTTTGAAAATAAGTCCAGCTACCATGTGAGATCGAAATTTAAATTTAACGTGCCAATTCAGTGTCATTTAAAATACCTGTGGTTGTTATTTTTTGCAGATAAACTCAAATGATTATTGAAGAAATAAAGGAAACGTGAATATGAGTCTGTCGGGAAAGTCATCTACTACTTGAATCAGAAATTTTAACAATCTTACACCAATGATTCATAGAAATGAACGGGGATTATTTGTAGGCCATTTCGAAAAAAATGTAGGATCTATATTTGAGGATCCACCAAATTTTTGTAGAATAAAATGTTCTATAAATATAAGCTGTGTACCAAATTTCAACTCGCTAGGACGTAGAAAGTGCATTAAAAATACCATCAAAGAAGAATAACATGACAGACAGACAGACGACCATAAAATCATGAGGAGTTATATAAAATTAAAAAAATTTTGAAAAATTGCTATCCACCATATTTATTTTAAAATCTGAAACCAATGTTATATATAAAATAATTAAACTCTTGGAAATATATTTATTATAAAATATATCTCTTTACAACTAAGTTGAAAAGTGCTTATGACTTTGTTCATTCTGTCTGTCTGTCTGTCTGTCCGTTAGCACGATAACTGCCGTAAAAGTGACTTTATCAAAATGAAATTTTAGTATGTTTTTCAGATGGTCTGTGGGACCTATGGGAATATAAATGAATAATATCACCCAATTAGTTTTGGATTGAACCCGGGTTGAAAAAATGAAATACATTGACCCCTATGGAACCTAATTTTTCAAATATTTTTTAAGGGGATTTAAAATTTACAAATTGCTTCGAAAGTTTTAGGAAATATTCAAATTACCCCATTAAATATATAAAAAAAATTTCTGCTAAATATATTCAGTAGTTTCTTAAATAAAAATTAAAATAATAATTACACCTTTTATATGAAGCGATCACATGACCCACTTCGAAATAAAATATGGCATCCATCTTGTCTCAAAATCGTGATTTTTAAAGTTCTTTTTAATTCATATTTAGTGTTGTATCCGTCCTAAAACCCCTTTATGTTTGCTTAAATTTTGTGCATCTACATACTGAAACAACGCAATTACAATATAGTTGAGTTTAAATGATCATCCAAGTTTGATTATTTCTACAACGAAGCCTACTTTTCACTTATGGAAAAGGTAAACAGCAAAATATGTAAAATGAGTTGTATAAGAATTGCTGCATTTCTTTAACGCAAAATTATTTAGCTCATGAAGTCTGCAATATAACTGATATGAATGAAATATTCATTGATTTTACAGAGAGAAGGACAATTTTTTTCGCTGAAGTTTTAAGCATAGAGTTTAATTACTTGTACCTCCATGGTCTCAAGTTTTTAAATAAAATTAATTATTATAGTATTGTAATGAATGAAATGAATGGGAAAATGTTTATGAATGAAATGCTGCTTTTATGGAGAGAGCCAGGCGTGTTATATTTCGATGACGTCATTTGAACAAATTTCATTTGTTTTCGATGAAGTTTTTAAATATAATAAATTATTGCAATATTATAATTTTAAAAATATTACCGAGGAATGTATCGCATTTTGGAGATGTTTAAACCAGGCAATTTATATTTCAATGCCGTCATTTGAATGAAGTTCATTTTTTTTCTATGAAATTTTAAGTTTTCAAATATAATAAATTAATGTAATATTGTGATAATTTTTAAAATATTAACAAGGAATGTATCGCATTTTAGAGATGTTTAAATAACATTGCATTGAAGTTGGAAAGTGTTTCATAATCAATGCTTTATGCATGATTGATCTTTCTTGTTTCTTTCTGGAGAATATAGCAAGAGTCAGAATTTAATTGAATATGTTTTTCTCCCTATATTGAACCATTTTTATTTAAAAAACTACTTAGCATATGTTATTGAGATTTTTTTTATATATTTTATGGGACAATTTGAATATTCCCCAAAACTTTCGAAGCAATTTATGAATTTTATATTTGCTTAAAAATGTTTGAAAAATTAGGTCCCATAGGGTTCAATGTATTTCATTTTTTCAACCCGGGTGTTACGAGGTAATTCACCTCACGTTCGATTTGAACGCTAAAATATTTAATATTCATGTAACATGAAGATAAAGAAGTGCAAGAACGTAAGTGGTTAAAGCTGAAAAAAAACGTAATTATTAAGAATTGAAATGAGGACACGGATTAGATTTAAAATAACAAAAAATAAGTTTATTTACAAAATTAACATTTAAAATAAAAAGCATGAAATAGTTTTGCTCAAAACACATGAGCTTGTAAGTTACTCCCTTAAAGTATGAGAACATAGTAAAATATGAAAACATCACAAAGCCTCTTAAAATAAATTCTACTCAAAAAATATCCCAAATACATCATCTATCTTTATCGAAAAACTATTAATCCTCATAAGTCATTAATATATCAGCAATCCTCAAACAATATTTCTACTTGTAAAAAAACATTGATATGTTGCAAAAACGTTATACCCTCCAGGTAGCAATAATTTAAAAGAGAGGAGAGAGGACATTTCAAAAAGTGTTGTACGTAGCAAGTAGGCCTCACCTTATCTCTTGGGCCAAACGGCCATACGTGCTCTTCTGTAAACGGGGACCGGAGAGCATTTTCACTCCGTCAACTATATCACAACTTCACTTTCTCAGCTCGCAAGCGGCACTCTCGATTCCTCTTTTTGCAAAAAAAACTCTCTCCAAAAACTTGTAATTTGAAGTCTCCTCCCTCTCAAATATTATTTGCTGACCGGATTTAAGCCCCCTGAATATTACTGGTGGACACTTGGCTTCCCCTCTCAGTGGCCAGTCCATGACAGCAGGGCTTGCCCACTAGCCCCTGAATTATTGCTTGCAGGTGGCTGGGATCCCACGCTCCTGCGTGAACCCCCGGGCTTAACTGCGCCCCCAACGACCGCTTACCCCCCGGATGCGTCTTCCTTCATCTTGTGCTGGACCACCCACATGCAGTCCAAGCTCCACTGACCCTTCCCTTTTCGGGTGGCCAGGAGGGAACCTTATACCTATTGCGTGAAAAGCCAGGGGCCATCTTTTGTAGGTCGCCATCCTCTCCACTCTGTAGCAATGTTACATATTTTTGTAAAACACTATGTAACACCGGGTTCAATCCAAAACTATGGTGATATTATCCATTTATATTCCCATAGCTCACAGCCCGTCTGAACAACATACTAAAATTTCATTTTGATAAAGTCATTTTTACGGCAGTTATCGTGCTAACGGACAGACAGACAGACAGAATGAGCACAGTCATAAACACTTTTCAACTATGTTGTAAAGTGTTAAAAATGAGGGATAACAGTGGATAAAATGAAACAAAAGAGTCAATAGGAACAGGATTGGCAATTTCCTAAGAAAAATTAATATTTCCCCTGGAAAAACTGGTAAAAACCGGGAAAAACCGTAGTATTTACCGGGTATGGGGAAAATATTGCCAACCCTGAATAGGAAGGTATTTTATAAAAGATTTAGCTTAGACTGCACTAGATTGCAACAACCAAGTTCATATTCCACAACTTGTCTAAAGGAAATGTTCCAAAATTTAGAATCACCAATTTAGCACTTTTTATGAACTCGTCAGCACTGCGAATAATCGATAATTGCGATGGCAGCAAGAATACTTGCTATATGCCATAATTGTGCGAACTTGTATGGATAACGACAAATTCAGTCCTAACAATTTCTCAAAAGACAATTAATATAGATTAGCTAAATTGTGTGTATTCTAAGTTTTCTTACTGACATAACAGGCATCGACTATTCCGTGCTGGCTAGTGCATACAAAGCGAAACAATACTACGTAAATGCTGTTATCTGCAATGGGAGCGTGATTCTAACTTTTAAAACACAGCCCAAAGCTGGGTTCTGTGGGTAAGTTTGTGTCATTTCATAGTTCAATTCTAAGCAACATGAATAAAAGAACAAGATTGTGCTTTCTCCAGAACATGCTGCGGCGGCCTTCTACATAATGTTTGACTCCTATCATTTAATGAATCAAACTTTCATCTTTCAATGTCCTTAATTTTGCATCGTTTCAGGTCATATTATGGGATAGAAGCATCTTCGCCAATTGAGATATTCAGGGCTCTTAATCTTTCTATCATATCGGTTTCCAACATTGCTACTCCTTCAGACCTTCTTGCATTTGGAGTAGAAGTCCGAGGATCATCTGGAGAATTGGATATGGGGGATGGATCTGCCACTTGAACTTCTACAGGAAATGTTTCCTGCACAACTATTCCAAGAGATTTGCATATATTTTCAAGTTCTGCTTTCCACAAATCTTTAGCTGAGGAATCTTTCAATTGTCGAAGCTCCCCTCTGGTTTTGTCCCAGTTTCTATTCAACTCATCAATTCTTCTTTCTGCAAAGCCCCAAACGTCAGACAAAAAGGCATGACTTTCTGTTTCATTCCCGTCTGGATGAGATGTGTGTTCACCACCAACTGTGTCTGGAGAAACAAAAACATCTCGCTTTAAACTTATTTTTTCATTCCTTTGACTATTTACAAAAGTAATATTTTCTTCTTCGCGGCGAATATGTTGTTGCAAATTGACAAGTCTGTTTAGCTGACGTTGCACTCTTTCTATCATACGTTGTCTCCTTAATTCATAACCTTGCAAACGTACATCATAAAATTCCTCCAGTATTTCATTTGGATTGTGATATTTTTTTATTACACCATTATGGTTAAAAGCGACAATATTTGATGTTTTGACCACTTTGTCGAGCTTGAAGATTGTTCTCAACTCATTTTCTGCTGGAATTGTTCCACGGAGAGTTATGAGGAAATCGACTGCGCGATGAGTATGATGTTCCGAATATTGCAGAATTGTCGAAGGAGCTGTGTCAGAGTGGTTCGACAATCGATCCAATACTTTTTCTTTGTAATCATTTATCCACACACCAGCGGGTAACTCGGAGATTCTTATTTGATTATTTTCAAGAACTGAAAAAACACCAAACACGTGATATTTATCATCAATCTTTTCAACACTTCCGGTGAAATCTTTAAACCACGGCGACATTTCAGTAGGTTCTAAATTAGCCATCATTCTGTATATATTTTGTATGACATCTTTAGGGTTGTACGTTGGAATATTGGTACTCCACCCTGTTCCGATGCCTTCAGCACCATTGACAAGAATCAGGGGAATGACCGGAAGGTAACAAACAGGTTCAAGACTAACGTTTCCCTCCATACAATGTTTCAAAATGCAATTATCTAAATCTGGAAACAGAAGTCTCGATATAGTATTTAGCTTTGTGTAAATGTACTTAGCTTTTCCCGCATCTTTTCCACCTTGAATACGAGTACCAAATTGACCCAATGGCAACAAAATATTGATGTTGTTTGTGCCTACGAAATCCTGCCCCATGCTTATAATGGACTTACTCAGAGAATCTATGCTCTGCTTGTATCCAGTGACCTCGAAAACAGACCCAATGAGCTGCAATACATTTACTTCTTGATCAGGATACTTGTTTAAACATGTGTAAAGGACTTTGCGCTGCTGGCGCGTCAATCCATCAATGGCAGATGAAATGGATCGCAGATTTTGCAAGTCACTGTAAAATAACATCTCTTTGTTTACGAAGTCTTTGATTGTTATTTCTCTGACACCTTCATAGTAAAGAAAAGATTCATGTAAAGAGTCAGACATCCACTGTTTGCGTCGGTTTTCCATACCTTTCCCAAAAACCATCTCAATTGCAGCATCGTCTTCCTGGCCATTGTATTTAAAATACACAATATGTCTGTCAAAATTCGAAAAATAATCTTGAATCTCGGACGAGGTAAAAGCTTCTAAACTTTTATGGAATCTGATAGTGCAAGGTCTACCACTCGGATTTTTTAACCAGTTTTCGTATTCTTCAAAACTGTAGAAGCGCTGCTCCAGATCAGTATAGAAAACTTTAACAACTGGAGTGATAAATTGTAGAAGAAAATCTTCACGCAGCAATGACGGCCAGTATCGGTGAAATAAGTTTATCACCAAGCCCTTCATATGGGATCCATCTTCATCTCTGTCCATCATCAACATTACATGGCCGTATCTTAAAGTCATACGATCTACATTTGTATTGGTTTCTGATAGGTTTAATCCCACTATTTTCATGATATTTTGAATTTTTTCATTTTTACTGACTTCAGAATATGTTGATTTGCGAACATTAATTAACCGATGTGTCAGCGGATATATTCCATACCTATCTCTCCCAATATTAGTCAATCCGGCTACAGCTAATGATTTAGCTGCATATCCTTCAGCTAAAATTAAAGTGCAGTTTAGAGATTCTGCAGAGCCAGCCAAATGCGCATCCTCCAAGTCCTTGATGGCTCCAACGTCTCCCTGTTGAGGATTCATGGCAGGAGAATTGTGCGTATCTGTACAAAGACAAGAGACTTTGTAAATTAACAGAAACTTACATGTATAAATGCTCTATGTGGAAAAAGAAATTCAGGCTTTGTCTTTTTCAACAGAAATAAAACATTCCCAAAGTAAATTTGTATTCCTCAAAAGATACACATCCACTCTTGAGTGTCCACTTTTGCCGTGTATACGTATGCATACGTATACGTGTATACGTATACGTGTATACGTACGTGTTACAAACAATAAGAAGTTTGCACTGGCCGAAATTTCAGACAATTTCCCTCCCCAGCATGACAATACTAAAAAAATCTGATGTGGGCAACACATGACTTTCCTTATATAATGCAATGAATTTACTACTTTTACAGTTAAAGAAATGTTATTCTTATAGTAGATACTTATATTCTTTCCAAGATATTGAATTTTCTTCAATTAGTCGTCATTTGCATTGATTTAGCGTCATTTTTATCCATTTGGCGAGATTTTTGTTAATTTGGCAACAATTAAAATGTCGCTAAGTTGGCGACATTCCGCCAAATTCGTCGCCAAAATCTCGCCAAGCATTATGGACGGAGAAATAAGTTATTCTTACAGCAGATAAATGACTATTAGCGTTCAAATACAAAAGTATTACTCAAGGTATCTTTTTTCATGAATGGAACGAGCTAGATCCACGAGAATGATGTCACCCAATTTATCGCATGGTATTACATATGAAAAGTGAAGATGTTTCTCAATAGGAAATATTTTTTTTTTAATTTTATATAACTTTTTGATAATTTTTTTTTAAAATGTGCAATATCTCGAGAACGGTTCATGTTAGCGTTCTAAAATTTATGCCAATCGTTTTCTAATGAAAAATTACATAAGAAATGTCTATTTGCGTAACTTTATTAGCGGTTTTGATTTTTGACGATTTTTTCAAAATTTCACTCGAAAATTTAGGGGGTTCTAAACATTCGATTGCGTATAAAAACAATAGGCTTCCAGTGTTTACGGATTGTGATTTTTGTACCAAATTTCGTTCGAATCGGTCCATTCGTTCGACAGTTATCGTCTCCACAGACTCACTGACACACACACACACACACACACACACACACACACATACACATCACTTCAAAAATGTTTGATTCGGGATCAGGGATGCTTGAAACGTGCTCTCCCGTCGAAAACTCGAATTCGAATTTTCGACCCCGTCACAATACTTTCCTTATACATTATGTATATAAGGAAAGTAATATGTGTAGTAGTTATGCATAGTAGTTATTTGTATTAGTGCTTCATAACTGGTAGACATTTTTAGAAATGTTAGTGTAAATCCTCAGCAGCTTCCCGAAATTCCACACAATTTTGCGACTTACCCCACAATTTTTACCTTTTTTTCTCTGAGATAAATTTGTTAGGATTAACAATTTCTATTCTCGACTTCCTATTTTTTAAGCAGTGTCTTCTAAGGGGAAAGAACAGTCTAAATTTAAATAGCAGCCATACAGTTTGCGGACGGAAGGTGGAGCTGGCAACCAGGTTATATAAAAAGGCGAGGTGTGAAGCATGGTGAAAGATGGTACGAGTTGGTATGTGGAACATGGCATGTGAGGATTCAGACGATGGTAGAATGGGTGTATCGTGTACATTCTGATTTACTATTGTAAATTAAGTTAATGGAGTTTATTTTATTATTTCTACAGTTTAAGAATAAACTTGTTGTTTTTATCAAAAACGTCTGCGTGTTCATTCCGACACCTTTAAAAATTTACTGCCCCAGTAATAGCTGGTTAATGGATAACAGTATTAGAGGCACACACCTTTTTCATTCAATTGTACAATGAACTCAACTAGTAAAAGATTTATCTACACCATGTAATCCAAATTTTGGCTAAGTTCTAGAGATGTTATCAAAGAATAATGTCAGTAAAAGGGCAGCAGCAGCAGTCGGTGCCATTTTTATCTGACCACATTCAGCAATGAATTCGATCTGTAATTTTTTTAATTTACACCATATACACTGTTAAAAATTTTGTGCACTGTGCTATTAAAATACGGTGCTAGTTGTATTGCCTACAAATTTTCGTGCAACATTATACACTACTTATTTAAAAAACCAAACTTAGTTTTCCGACTCAGTGGTGTAATATTACACAAAAATTAGTAGGTAATACGAATGTAGACAATTTTTAGTGCAACAATTAACAGAAATTTTCTACAGTGTAGACAAAAATTTAATTGGGTTTAGTTATATTGGAGTTATCGGCAGACAGTGCACATCAGTAGGTGCAATATTTATCTCATCATGTTCAACATTGAATTCCGAACACTAATTTACAACACACAACTAAATTACAAAAATAATAAATTAAGTTTCAGAGGAGTTATTGTTGGACGATGTACAAAAACAAGCTTCTTAAAACAAGAAAAAGAATATGTGCAAGATTAGAATTTTGAAACCGTAATCATTGGTTGCTAAACTAAAGTTTGGGAAATTTGAAAATAATGTCCATTGTCACCTTACATGGGCTGTAGTTGAAACATTTATTTTCATACAGGGAACATTATAAAAGACTCATAATGTGCAAGTATAATTATATTGCGTCATACACAGTTTCACAGTACAAATCTAAATAAATAAAATTGAAAATATATCTGTGTGTTCTTTCAATCATCATGGGATAATGGCTGAACCCAATTTTATGAAGCATTGGTAAAGTCCCACTTAAAACTTAGTTGTCCTTTTGAATATTTTTAATTCCATTTGTAAGTAAACAATACAGCGAACATTATAGCAGATAATTTTTTTAAACGTATTTTATGAATGAGCTTATTTATACATTTTGATTCCATTGTGATAAGTAACTATGGCGACCAAATTATGTTTCAAATACCGAAATCAACTACTGGCCATTCTTTTCGCCAAACTATTGAAAAATCAAACAATATATTATCGAATGTGAGTAATTTATACACGTTATTTATACACGTTATTCGCCGAATGGAAACAAGCATATCTTACATAATAAAGGAAGATGTCTGTGTGTGTGTGTGTGCAGTTTGTAACGGGGAATATAAGCATTATACGACTATTAAATTTGGTAGACAGCTACTTCAGTACCTGAATAGGTGCACCTTGGTGTTATTTTTTTTTAATTAGTTTTTTAGTTATTTTATATTTTAGCCCAATTTTCAACAATTTTTGTCGATATTTACACACATTGATTCCTTAATGACTTAAAATATTATCACAGAGTTTCCATCTTGAGACTATCGGAAAGAAAGAAAAATTCTCTTTCGAAAAAGCTTTGAGTGGAATCCATATGACGAATAGACAAATTTTAATGAATTTTTGAAACATATATTCTTTTCGTCCATTTTAAACCTCTCCGATTCTTATATTATGATATATTAAAATGGATGCGCCATCAGATGTTCATTTTTTCCCCCAACCGTTTAAAATATTACAAACCACTTCAGAAAAAAAATCTCATGAACACATTCGTTGATTAATTATAAGTTTTTTATACGACGCATGTGTTTGATTTTTATTACTTCCCTTATATACATAATGTATAAGGAAAGTATTGTGACGGGGTCGAAAATTCGAATTCGAGTTTTCGACGAGAGAGCACGTTTCAAGCATCCCTGATCACGAATCAAACACTTTTGAAGTGATGTCTGTGTGTGTGTGTGAAAGTATGTGTATGTGTGTGTATGTGTGTGTGTGTCAGTGAGTCTTTGGAGACGATAACTGGCGAACGAATGGACCGATTCGAACGAAATTGAGTACAAAAATAACAATCCGTAAACACTGGAAGCCTATTGTTTTTATATGCAATCGAATATTCAGAACCCCCTAAATTTTCGAGTGAAATTTTGAAAAAATCGTCAAAAAATCAAAACCGCTAATAAAGTTACGCAAATTATTTATATAATTTTTTATATAATTTTTCATTAGAAAACGATTGACATAAATTTTAGAACGCTAACATGAACCTTTCTCGAGATATTGCACATTTTTCAAAAAAATTATCAAAAAATTATATAAAATAAAAAAAATATTTCCTATTGAGAAACATGTTCACTTTTCAGATGTAATACCATGCGATAAATTGGGTGACATCATTCTCGTGGATCTAGCTCGTTCCATTCATGAAAAAAGATACTTTGAGTAATACTTTTGTATTGCCAATACTCATTTATCTGTTGTAAGAATAACTTATTTCTCCGTCCATAACGCTTGGCGAGATTTTGTCGACGACTTTGGCGGAATGTCGCCAACTTGGTGACATTTTTAATTGTTGCCAAATTAACAAAAATCTCGTCAAATTGATAAAAATGACGCTAAATCAATGAAAATGACGACTAATTGAAGAAAATCCAATATCTTGGAAAGAATATAAGAATAACATTTTTTTAACTGTAAAAGTAATAAATTCATTGCATTATATAAGGAAAGTCATGTGTTGCCCACATCAGATTTTTTTGAATGAATTTAGCATACTTTGGACGTTAAAACGTATGGGGGGAAGAACCAGACTCATGTTGTTTAGGGGCGTTTATATTTTGGGATTGGGTGAAAGCAGTGATTGGAAAAACTACCTTTATTATTGTAGTGATCTACAACTACAACTGCATTATGACAAATGTAGTTAACTACAACTACTTTTTTAAAAAGTAGTGACTACAAACTACTTTTAAAATGTAGTCACTGACTGCATAACTACTTTTATAAGACGAATTTTGCCACAGCTTCAATTTTCACAAAAAGTTGAGGATATGGGTATACTGTAGCAATTTAACATACTGATTCTGAATAATTAAAATTTACTGATTCCCAAATTTACTGATCAACTTACCAATATTTAAGCTTTTACCCACTTCTGAAAACAGTAAAATAAAATAAAAGTATAAACTTTAAAATCAAAGACAACCAAAACTCGGTTTTAAAGTCCTTTAATAAAATCTCCTTTCCTCGACATACAAAAATTACTTGGCCTAAGCGCTTTCGGGCCTCCCAATGTCAATTCAATGTGGCCAAGCCACTGACAAAAAACATTGTGATGCCTGAAAGCGCTTTGGCCGTGTAATTTTTGTTCGTCGAGAAAAGAAAATTTTATTAAAGGACTTTAAAACCTATTTTGGATTGTCTTTGATTTTAAAGTTTAATTAAAGTTGACGCGTATCCATTTTATTTATTAAAAGTATAAATAAAATAAAAGTCTACTTATTTAAAAACATGTTTGCTTATTTTTAGTAGAATTTGCATCTCAAAATTGAAATCAGATAAGATAAGCAGGATCTTTTGGGAAATAACACATCTGAATATATCCATATAAAAAATCAACTTCATGAGGCAATGGCCTTCCTATCCCTGCAGACATTCATCGTACATCATTGCGCAGAACACTAAATCTCGTCCAAATGAAGAAAGGGTGATCACATGATATGTAGCATGGCACCTTGTTTGTTTACTGAAGTAACGTTAAAAGTAACGCCAAAACGCGATACAAACTAGTGATTTATTGTATCGCGCTACTTACTACACTACTTATTTATAAAAGTAGTGCGTTACACTTCAAACTAGGAGAAAAAGTAGTGACTACTGTAGTTTCGTTACTTGTAGCGCGCTACTTCCGACCACTGGGTGAGAGCATCCTTGGTATGGGATCAAAAGTTCATACATCTAGAAATTAATGAAGTACAAAACAAACCTTTAATTTCAAAGGCTATAAATGAAAGATATCTCTTTAGTTATGTCTAATAAGAAGAGTATATAGTCTATTAAGAAGAACAGAAACTACAAAGATGCTATTATTTAATTATACAATTTTTATCTATAAATGAATTTGTAAGTTGTGCTTCTGTCTGTTTATCACTGGGAAAACTTACCCCTTCCTTATTTTGTGACAATTATTACCTCTCTATATTGAAAAAAATCTGATGTGGGCAGCACATGACTTTCCTTATATAATGCAATGAATTTACTACTTTTACAGTAAAAAAAATAGATTATTTTTATAGTAGATATTTATATTCTTTCCAAGATATTGAATTTTCGTCAATGAGTCGTCATTTTCATTAATTTGGGGTCGTTTTCATCCATTTGGCGAGTTTTTCGTTAATTTAGCAACATTTAAAAAAGTAGCCAAGTTGGCGACATTCCAACAAATTCGTCGCCCAAATCTCGCCAAGCGTTATGGACGAAGAAATAAGTTATTCTTACAGCAGATAAATGACTATTAGCATTCAAATACAAAAGTATTACTCAAAGTATCTTTTTTCATGAATGGAAAGAGCTAGATCCACGAGAATGATGTCACCCAATTTATCGCATGGTATTACATATGAAAAGTGAGCATGTTTCTCAATAGAAAATATTTTTATTTTATTTTATATGACTTTTTGATAACTTTTTTTTAAATGTGCAATATCTCGAGAACGCTTCATGTTAGCGTTCTAAAATTTATGTCAATCGTTTTCTAATGAAAAATTACATAAGAAATGTCTATTTGCGTAACTTTATTAGAGGTTTTGAATTTTTGACGATTTTTTCAAAATTTCACTCCAAAATTTAGGGGAGTTCTGAACATTCGATTGCGTACAAAAACAATAGGCTTCCAGTGTTTACAGATTGTAATTTTTGTACCAAATTTCGTTCGAATCGGTTCATTCGTTCGTCAGTTATCGTCTCCACAGACTCATTGACACACACACACACACACACATACTTTCACACACACACACACACACACATACTTTCACACACACACACACACACACAGACATCACTTCAAAAATGTTATGTAAATGTCTACCGTTGAGCTACTAGGGTGGAAATGCAAGCTCTTATCATCGAAGTGGGCTCTGCATTATTTACCCTCTAATGTCATATTGGCGTGCAACTAACTAACAATCTGACTGATCAACTCCAGCTATTACTTTCCTTATATATATAGTGTATAAGGAAAGTATTGTGACGGGGTCGAAAATTCGAATTCGAGTTTTCGACGGGAGAGCACGGTTCAAGCATCCCTGATCACGAATCAAGCATTTCTGAAGTGATGTCTGTGTGTGTGTGTGTGTGTATGTGTGTGCGTGTGTGTGAAAGTATGTGTGTGTGTGTGTGTGTGCGTGTGTGTGAAAGTATGTGTGTGTGTGTGCGTGTGTGTGAAAGTGTGTGTGTGTGTGTGTGTGTGTGTGTGTGTGTGTGTGTGTGCGTGTGAGTCTGTGGAGACGATAACTGACGAACGAATGGACCGATTCGAACGAAATTTGGTACAAAAATCACAATCCGTAAACACTGGAAGTCTATTGTTTTTATACGCAATCGAATATTCAGAAACCCCCTAAATTTTCGAGTGAACTTTTGAAAAAATCGTCAAAAAATCAAAACCGCTAATAGAGTTACGTAAATAGACATTTCTTATGTAATTTTTCATTAGAAAACGATTGACATAAATTTTAGAACGCTAACATGAACCGTTCTCGAGATATTGCACAATTTAAAAAAAAAATTATCAAAAAGTTATATAAAATTAAAAAAATATTTCCTATTGAGAAACATGTCCACTTTTCATATGTAATACCATGCGATAAATTGGGTGACATCATTTTCGTGAATCTAGCTCGTTTCATTCATGAAAAAAGATATTTTGAGTAATACTTTCGTATTTGAACGCCAATAGTCATTTATCTGCTGTAAGAATAACTTATTTCTCCGTCCATAACGCTTGGCGAGATTTTGGCGACGAATTTGGCTAAATGTCGCCATGGCGACATTTTTAATTGTTGCCAAATTAACAAAAATCTCGCCAAATGGATAAAAATGACGCTAAATCAATGAAAATAACGACTAATTGAAGAAAATTCAATATCTTGGAAAGAATATAAGTATCTACTATAAGAATAACATTTTTTTAACTGTAAAAGTAGTAAATTCATTGCATTGTATAAGAAAAGCCATGTGTTTCCCACATCAGATTTTTTTACCTCAGGATAGCCTCCTGATGTTATTCTTATCCTCAAGGTCAGTTTCCTGTGTGGTCGTTTTCCTTCCGATTTGAAATCAGAGCTCAATAGCCTAGAGTCCACTGAATTTGGCTAGTCGTACTAGGGTCACTTTCAGACTTCTGACATTTCTGCACTAACCTACAGGGTTGATTTGTTGGGGCGCCATTGTAAAGAACCTTACTGTCCCAACAAGGAATCGACCAACGTCTCTCCATACTGCAGGCCGTAGCCCGGCAGGAGCCAGATGGGACTAAGCCCCACCCCCCACCCCTCTCAGTGGTATGAAATTTCATACAAGTCATCCAAATTTTGCACGAAAAACTGCTTTTTCAGAATGTTTTTGTAAATGACTTCGATTTGTATAGAACAGAAATAAAAAAATTTAGCGGCTGAATTTCTGGTTATATTGGTGATCATAAATTTATTTACATATTTAATGTTAAAATGTTCAACAAGGTTTCAAAAAGTAGAGTTTCATAATTAGACATTCTGGAGTTATGCATTATCAACTCATAATGTATTGCTTTATAATATGTAACTGTAGGACTTAGTTATATATTATCATGCTATACCTGATGTGTAGTTGCAGAGTTAATATTATGTGATATACTGTATTTAGCTATAATTAAAATACATCTTTAATACAATGATTTATTTAAAGATTAAAATTTAATATTTTAATATGTTTCCCTGAATTAATAGATCCTAAAGACAACTATTCGACCCCCTGTCAAATATGATTTCTAGAAGAAAAAAAATTCCTATACTTTTCGACCCACCCTAGTGTATAACCTTTTCGACCCACCCTAGTGTATAACCTTGCGCGATCCATAACCGTATTAATATGAAAATTCGATGCAGTTACGCCAACCTACTTAGCACGATGGTATCTTTGGGTTTCTAAGCCAATTGATTGATTAATATCTAAAAAATTCGATGCAGTTACGCCAACCTACTTAGCACGATGGTATCTTTGGGTTTCTAAGCCAATTGATTGATTAATATCTAAAAAATTCGATGCAGTTACGCCAACCTACTTAGCACGATGGTATCTTTGGGTTTCTAAGCCAATTGATTGATTAATATCTAAAAAATTCGATGCAGTTACGCCAACCTACTTAGCACGATGGTATCTTTGGGTTTCTAAGCCAATTGATTGATTAATATCTAAAAAATTCGATGCAGTTACGCCAACCTACTTAGCACGATGGTATCTTTGGGTTTCTAAGCCAATTGATTGATTAATATCTAAAAAATTCGATGCAGTTACGCCAACCTACTTAGCACGATGGTATCTTTGGGTTTCTAAGCCAATTGATTGATTAATATCTAAAAAATTCGATGCAGTTACGCCAACCTACTTAGCACGATGGTATCTTTGGGTTTCTAAGCCAATTGATTGATTAATATCTAAAAAATTCGATCAATATTTCTGTGGGCAGAAAGTAGTATAGGAAATCCTGTTTAATGTTCATTTTAATACAAGTTTATTTTATGAATCATACCAGTTTTGCACGGTTCAGAAAACGTGGAATTATTCTATAACCCAATACATAACCGAAATATTCAGAGTAGGAGAAATATTTACCAAAACAGATCCTCAAAGCACTTTCACGGCAGCACGAAGAACACTAAACTGAACTGAAGGACGTATGTATCCATGCCGGCAAGTGTTTTCATGCAAAATGAATGTTTGTTTTGTTGCCCTGGAGATAGATAGGGAAATGGGTTTTCGCGTGCGAGTCATGACCTCAAGGTCCAAAATCTTTGTACTTGGTGTTGCGTGGTATTATACCACAAGTCCTGTCCGGGACGCGAAAGGTGGCCGTGATCGAAAAAAATACATTTAGACTTTAATTGGAAATGAGGACATCTAGAAATAAATATAAAAACAAAACATTTATTAACACCTACTATTAAACACAAGGAAAAACACATATATATAAAAGTACTTTGCATGAATTCATTCCCTGTCCGTTAATTTACTATTAATTACCCTTTGTTCTAAAACACAGTCTCTATAAAATGTCACCCTCTAGTCGTGACATGGAAACGGTATTTTAGGTGTCTAAAGAGGGAGAGAGATAGATTAAACACTCAAGGAGAGCAGTATATTGGAAAAGGCCTACCATGACTGGCGATTGCAGTGGTGTGGCCTCGGTGCGGAAGGCCAAAAAGTATACTAAGCCAGACAGCCTTCTTTCAAATCAGACGCCAAACGTTGTTTTATCGCCAGGGTAATATGCGAAGGAAAGCTCTCTCTCTAAAGGTTACTATAGCAGCCACATCAAGAGAAAGGACTCTCGCAATTTGGTTTATTTTTTCATTATATGACTTACAATTTAGCAATACAGACACACGTTTTAAATGGATTATCTCTTAGATTGGAATTCAATTAATTCAATATTGATTAGATCAAAAAAGCCGATATATAACTTACAATTAAGCAATATAGACACTTTTTAAATACATTATCTCTTAGATTAGAATTAAATTAATTCAGTATTGACTCAATTAAAGAATAATTTTATTATTTTTTAATGCTATTGTATAGAGGAAGTTCACGGATAATCACGACATTTAGACGAAAAATACACTTAAAGACATCATGAACACATTTCGAACATTTTGTGAAATATTTCCATCAGTGTGTGTGTGTATCTGTGGGGTGCGAATGCACGTATCACTACGGCAATTTATATGTAGACGCATTCTATGAAAAATTAGAAACAGGTAGTATATTTTGTAATAAATGGGATTAAAACATTATTCGGAATTAGAGGTTTTAAATTAGAGAGAGTACGTACAGTAACGAAATTCTATATGTAGCTGCATTCTGAAAAAATTAGAATTGGGTAGATCTTCATGTAATTAACGTGATTAGAATACGGGTGAAAGGGAGGGGGGGAGACACAGAGAGAAAGAAAGAGTGTGTGTGTGTGTGTGTGTGTCAAAATATAGTGCCATCACAATAAAGTGTGGTAACTGGGTACAAAAAAATCTGAATGAATGATGGAGAGTGTCAAATACTTCGGATTTGATTAATTTAATGCATTAAAGACTTCGTATTTACTTTCAAGTTATAGCTGAAAATGCGTTAAAGTTATAGCTCTAAGGCAATGGATTGATTTTTACTTTCATATATATAGGCGAAAATTTGAATTCTAGTTTTTGTCGGAGAGTACGTTTCAAGCAACCTTGACCACGAATCAGACGTTTTTAAAGTCATGCATGTATGTGTTTGATGTGTGTGCGTGCGAGTGTACATGTGTGCATGCAAGTGTGTGTGTGCATATGTGAGTGCGTAA